>JADKLZ010000104.1:2120427-2130700 GCA_021533235.1 Biomphalaria straminea
TGAAAAAGGACCTGATTAAGCGAATGTATAAATGTACTCAGAGTAGAAAAATAATAATTCTAATGATAGGCCTTTAGAGCCAAACTTAGAAGACGGTGCGCAAAATGGACGTCTGTTCATTGAAGTCATTAATGATGAATACATGCGGGAATTCCCGATGACGTAAGTGTGATCAAGAAATAGAATTCCCTGTACTCCTAATTTAATTTTCACATTATTATAGTACGAAAAAAAAACATAACTGTTAAACCAGAGTTTTCCCTGTGTGACCAAAATAAGATTTTGTTCTCAAAGATATGCATTAACTGTCGAATTTCTAGGAAAATAGTTTGAGCCATTTTCGAGATTTGTGTCCACCCAAGTTCTACCATTGAATTTGCAAGCTGAATAGAGGATTCATAGAGATTATTTTTTTTATTCCAAGTAATTGAATGCCCACAATCTCATAGGCTTACAACTCTAGAAATCAGTTTCATAGAAACGTTGAATTAAGAATGTTAATTAGTGTGTAGTGTTTCAGAGATAGCTGCGCGAAAAAGAAATTGCACCCTTCCATGCATTGCCCCCCCCTTGTTACTTTTCCATTTTGACTGACCTCATTGCCCCCATGGTATGGTACAACACTTGCCCTTCACTACCACCCCAGTTAGTAAAGTGAAGTACCCCTTTCGGACCTTGCGGTCAGTGGGGAAGATGATGTAAAGGTCATCTGTTTCTTTGGCTGACGGTTAACGATGGTGTCGTTTGGCCAGATTAACGACCAACTGCCTCTGCCTTTTTACTATCTGTAACTAATTTCAGTTGGTTAGACTCATTGGTGTCCTAAAATTCCCCAAATCATCTCTCCCTCTCTTTCATTTAGCACGTGTATGCATAAAAGCGTTCTTTGATTAATTTATTTTAATGTTTTAAAATTACCTGTAATGGGTAAAACAAAAATAAAATGTCCAGCAGCTCCTGGCTCTTTTTTATCAAGTAGTCAAAGAATAGTTGTGCCATAAGCCGAGAGTTTCTTCCCTTTGTTGCATTTCCAATTCACATTTAACTGTGACTTTTCCGATATTATCTGTTCATTTTTTTTTTTTTTTTTATTTTTAGAGCGAATACAAAACCATGTGTAATGCGGAGAATGTTGACTATGTCTGAATCTTGATATGGGAGATAAGTCTGTAGACGTGTTACTCAGGTCTCACTTCAGTGGTTTAAATATATAGGCCGTATGTAGTAGATAAACTAAGGCCATTTCTGGTGGCACACTTCTGACACCCGATGTGTTGCATGTGTTATTTAAGTTTATAGATATGTGTGATACTTTGATGACTCTGTGAGACGCTCTACAAAAGGTAAACATGAAACAAAACATTTGTAAGAGTAGTACACATGTGTACAGTGTGAGTATGTTCTTAGACTTTGTATTTATAGACAAATTGATTCCGTTGCTGATATATGTTATGCGCACTATTTCATTATATATCATTTATATTCATTTCAAAATTGGTCTGTATGTAGAACTAATATCCTTAATTAGTTTGAAGTGTGAAGTACGTTTGATATTCTATATAGTTCAGTGGAAAAGTACTGGCATAAGCTCAATGAAGTGTTGTTGTTTTTGTGTATAACAACTTCGAAACAATAGATATCTTACAGTACTAGCCCCCCCCCCCCCTTTCTTTCCCCCGGCATAGGACGGAATGAAAACTCAAAGTTTGCCTTGATACTATTTTTAGAAACGCATTAGTAAGTATAATTATATACATCTATAAAAGGACGTTGGACTCGAAAACGTCCTTGACCTCAACATTTTGAGATGTCCAAGAAACAAACTGATAGAAATATATCTTCCTTTTTTTTCTGAAAAACATTTTGTTCTAATCGTTACCAAAAGAATGCGAATTGAAATTTTGAGTTTTAAAATTTTCACTTTTAAATGGCCGAAGTTTTTTTTTTACCTGCCCAGCGTATTAATTTAAATGTCTATATGTCATAAGACAAAATAGTAGACGAAATCATATTTCCAGAAAAAATTAATTAATTAAGAAATTTACAAATAACCCAAACTAAATGGAGAAGTCAACAAAAATAAATTTAAAAAAAAGGCTTTAAAAAAAAAGCTTATATTACGCATAGTTGAATCAAATAGTTTGGATTTGTCATGTAATTAAATTTGTAATAGATCTAGTCTAACAATAAAAAAGCATTTATAAAAATTAAAAAAAAAGGGGAACCACCTGAATTAGAACTCGTGGGCTTAAGCCTTCTCAGGCTTCTCAAGCCAACACGTTAACCACTCTGCTAGTGAATAGCTAATGTTGCTAATCTATTCATACTATAGTCTCGTCCTATTTCATGTTTTGTGTTCATTAATACTCACACCACGACCCATAAAGGGGGACTAATTCCGCTTATACCACCACTTCAGTCAAGTAAATTTCTTTCCTTTGTTCGAGATACCAAACGAAATTAATTAATAACCAATAGTTCATTAACTAATTGGCTACATTTTTATTGATTCTTGTGTTGTCATAAAAAAAAAACAACTGCAAAATTTCAGCTTCGGATTGTTTGTGACAGAAATAAGGTGTGCACAACATTTTGGCTAGACAGACAGACAGACAGAGTGAGTTGATAGAAGCTTTGTAAAAAAAAAAAGTAGTAGCCTAACTAAAACCACAGTCAATCCAAACTATAACCCTAACCCATTATGTTTTTTAACTCTTTCTCTCCTAACTTACGATACCAACGTTGATTCCATCAGAATGTGGTAAATAAGTACGGAGAGAAAGAGTTAAGCTATTAGATCTGATTCATTTTCTTATCTATTTTTATTGAGTTTGAAAATTGTGTATATTATTATAGCTTTTATATAGCGCTACTTTCATGCTTATAGCATGCTCAGAGCGCTTTGGTCCAATCTCATTTGTGGACCAGTGGGGGGGAGGGGTACCTAGGAGCTGGTTTCCCGTGCTGCTTTTGGGCGCTCAGTAAACACAACTCTGCCCGAGTCGGGTGTCGAACCTCGAGCCCCCTTCTAGGTAGCCAAGCCAAGCCAAGCTCAAGCCGCACTTAGCCTCTCGACCACGCTATACTATATGTATATTACTGTTTCTTTTTTTTTTTCCGCAACCCTAAATATAGATTATATAAACCCTCTGTGTAACGTTGTCTGTAACCAAAGCGTTTAACACGACAATTATTTGTTATTGCCTTTCTCCTTCAGTACCTCTTGTCACTGAAATTAAGGGGTACATGGTCCTTGGCGAGTGAGTCATGTTTGTTTGCCAACATTGTCACCTGGCAAAATCTTTTTTATCAATACCGTATTAAATAATTCTTTTATCTATCGACCCGCCCACGCGGCTTAGGCCTCCCTCTATGCAAACACACATATGTACTAACATACATATATACGTACATACATATTAAAATATAAACATTTTCCCAGAAAAGAATATTTGAAAACCTGGTCCAGTTTAGCCTCAGCATTAAAGTTAGCGCATGTGTTGAATGTGTGTAGGTATAGCCTACATGATGGACACACATGTGTTGAAGTTTTCTGTAGGAGTGTGTATCCAATACGTGCATAGACTTACTTACAATAATGACCTATGACCCTTGAGTTATAGCCATTTCCGTCACGAGTCTTTGGCAAAGATTTAAGACTTTAATAAAAAAAAACTCTTTTCGAATTTAACTTTACAGTGTCCGAACAAAGCTAGAAACTAGTGGGGAAAACCAAACTCAGAGCGTAACGTGTTCCACTTCTATTTTAACTGGTTTTCATTTTAACATAATAGAAAAGACTTCATTTGTAAATCAATTTGAAACATTAACAAATGGGTGAGGGGGATTCCCTGAAGCTCAGAATGAAACAATTTAGTTTATAATAGCGGTGGTTTTATGTTCGTAATTTTATATAAAATCTTTAGTCCGGATCCTGTTCCGATTATATATTTTAATAAGTTAATTATACTGGTCAATGTTTGTGGATTTTCCCAATCGATGACGTGTTTTTTTTTTCTCCCTAACTAAGAAATCTAAATATGTTCAACTGTAGATAAAGACTAAGTTTGACTGCATCCTTCAGATAGTCTCTGTAATGAACCAGAAAACGGGTGGTTGAATCGTTGCGCTGTCTTTAAAACAGATAAGGATAAATTACAATTATTTTTTAAAAAGTAATAGAATGAGTGAGTTTATATATTCAAGTGCCAATCTCTTGTTCCTGCGAATTTGTGTATATGTAAAATGTCATGAATGGTATAGTAAAGATTTAAAAATAGTTTTCCGAGAGTGACTGTAATAAATGAAAAAAAAAACAACAAAAAAACAATCTAGGTTTCTATAGATACAATTACTCTCACTTTTGCAAATTGATGTAATTACATGTAGCCTTTGAGTAGCCCGGTGTAGATCTATATAATAAACTTACATGTCATTGTCTAACTCGGCGTAGCTTTAAATGATTCAGTATCTTGCAGCCTACTTAGATGATATGGATCTGTATAGAATACACTTAAGGCTTACAAACTTATGTCAAGATTATACAGATGTAATTCTTTTTTTTTTAAGCCCATTGATTTTTTTTCTCTATTAAGTTTTTTTTTTTCATTTGTGTATATCATATGAATGTTCATTATATTAGTATAACACCTTATAATATATTTTATAAAATCATTCTAAATGGAAGTATTCCCCAATTCGAATCTCATTGTCTCTATGTCACTACACTGCTACGAATACAAATCATACAAAGTTTCAGAGCTCGCTTTCACAAACCCAAACAAAAGTGTTTCGTTTGAGTGTTTGATTTATTTAGACCCACAGTCTCACTGACAAACTTCCCACACCTCACCCCATCTTGTCATAACAAACAATTAGTATCTAATCATAACAAGCACAGGAGCGCGCTGAGAATGGATTGTCAAGCTCTAGGATGAAGTAATAGTTGTCGAAGTAATAGCGGCCTACATTTTTATAGCCATTATATACTTTCATATCTGTTTTAAAAAATATGTAAAAATAAATAAATTAGACTGAAAATGACCTAAATGGCTGATATCCTTTTTGAATGGCATATGTGTGGGTGGTATATAAATTAGTGTAGGTGATAGATTCAAATAGTGTTCTTCAAAAAAGAAATTTGGTTTTACAATAATGCACGCTTTTTATAATTAAATATATATATATATACATATATATATAAAAGCTAAAATGCAAAATTAGGGTTTTACTATTGGTAAGTGTTCCTGTTTAAACCATTATCTCTACTTCTATACATTAACTTACAGAGAAGAAAAACAAGAACCTACAATTTAAAGAATACTAAGTAACATTTTAAAAAAAAAGTATTGTCATATATTGTTATACGGTAGATTCTATATTTTTTACAACTTAAGTAACGACAAAAAAAAAGAGAGAGAGAGAGAGAGAGAGACTGCCGAGGGATTTATAATTGAACACAATAAAATAAATGTATGCATTGAAACCTAGACCAGTTTCAGTGCATCTATAGAAACAGAGCCCAATAAAACGATTATTTATTTAGAGTGAGATACAGTCATAGTTGATACGCATGATTGTAAATCAGCTATTTAGCGATCTGCTACAATGAAGAATTCCCAAAAGAATTTAGTTTGAAGTAACGCAGGCAACTCGAACTTATTAAAATGCATGCCATTTGATATAACTTTAAGTGGGGCACTATGATTGGGTAAACAATACACCGTAAACTTTGACCTTATGTTTATATTAAAATTACCTATTAAATTTTAAATTATGATAAATACTATTCCAAAATAAAAAAGCTGACAAATTAATAAAAAAAAACATAAACTATAATGTAAATATAAAAACATTTTTTTTTCATTTGTAAGCAACAATAATTGATGGCATAGATACATTATATATCTTTTTTTTTTTTACGCTCACGTTAAGAAAAGTAAAAATAAAGTGTTCCTCACCTCTGTAATATAGTTGAAAGTTGAAGTTGTCAAAGTTTTGACAATATATTTCAAGTTAAAAATCGTCAACCAAAAAAAAAAAAAAAAAAAAAATAATATATCAAAATCTAGGGCTAGGCCTTACGTCTATTGTTGGGTATAGTGTTAGCTAGGTCAGTAAAATCTAGGACGTCGTCCTATAGTAAAGAGTGCTGGCAAGGTCAGTAAAATATAGAGCGTATGTCTATAGTGGCAGTATGAAGTGCTTGAAAGGTCGATAAAATCTAAGGATGTGTGCATATACAGCCAGCCACACACACAAAAAGGACTGTAAATATAATGTGCTTCCCTATTCTTTGTGATATTCTCACAGTTCCTCGTTATAGACAAAATTGACAAAATGAAACAAACAAAAATGACCTCAAGATTAAATGGTTTACAGTAATCGCAGCATTGAAGAAACAACATTTAGATCTTGACTTAATCTAAAACTGCATGTACATTGACATTCTTTAAAATTGTCATTCTGTTTCTGTTTTGGCCACATTTGTAATTTAATTTTGGCTTAGTTTTTGAAAAAATTAAACATTTTATGTATATCATCAGAATATCATAAACATATGTGTATTATCAGAACACAGTTGATACTCACACACATGAATTATATGGGAAAGAAATGGCTTCCTTTAAAAATAAAATTGTTTTGTTAGTTAAATCTATCTGGTCGGTGGATTTCTAATCACTAATGTGAAACAGTTTGCCGGAAGCAGTCTGCTAAAGTGCTGTGTTAACTAGCTCTAGACAACTTTGGCTATGCTTAAATGTGTTACTCATCTTTGTTAGCAAGCACATAGACTCAAGGGGGGGGGATCCACAAGAAAAACAACATGTTTGTTACTAGATCTAGTCTGTTTAGCTCGACCAGACATCGTTTCCCCTTCCCGCACCGTTGCGTCATCGATTGACATGACCGGCCATACAGGACGCTCGATTTCCCTCCCCTGTTGCTAACACGGCACGCGCGCAGCGCGAGAGAGTCGTTCCTATACACAGTGGCGGTGACGAGACAAATTGTTCACTGCTATGTGAGGCACTGTATTTACACTCGCTTGTTGTTCTTTTTGCAGTGCTGTAATTTCATTTTAGTCAATTTCTTTTCTATTTTCAGAAGTGTCGCCTGGCATGGAGACCAACGACAATAACGAGGACTACGATGAAGCGACCATGGCCATGCTGTGTGCTAATTTACCCAGCAATGTGTTCAACTCGAGCACACCGGACCCGCGGCTTCAGAGGGCGTGGCAAGAAACGGAGAGAACGAATCAGGTCACGCCAATCCTGAAGGAAGAGCTACGTTTTTACATCCTGGCCAAACGACTAAAGAAAGGGGAGCCGGAGATTGACACCAGCTCAGATGTGCCTAAGAGTTACGAGGTATTTTCTTTTAGAACCGTATGGTATGGATAAGAGAGATTTTAAACTAGATCTAGATTCAATCTATATCTATAAATACTAGATATAAAAAGAGATATAGATTTAGTTCTAGTAGATCTATATCTTATCTTACATAATACAGACGTTACTTCAAAACAGAAGATGATAACGTCCTGACTCCTACGCGTCATAGTCATGCATTCAGTCATGCATATTAACCAACAAGTCAATGACTGGTTTTCCTGGCTAGCTCAGGCAACCCATTCCATGCTCTAATGGCCCTAGGGAAGAAAGAGCATTTGAACTGATTTGTCCTAGCATATGGGGCGAGGAATGTGCATTTTAGTCTTATCTTATTGTCTTATACAATACAGACATTACTTCAAAAAAGTCCACTAACACTAGACTAGATCTATTATAGTCGATGATTTTCCTAGCTGATTCTCTTTAGACTCCAGATCTGGACCACACTGTGACCTACCACCTATTGTGTGAGCTAGATGTAGATTTTTTAGATATAGACCTATATTGGCTATATAGAGTCTAGATGTAGATGTAGATCTAATTCTATCTAGACCTAGATTATACTAATTATAGTATAGATCTTAGATCTATTGCCAGATACTGAGATAGACACCCAAAATTTTGAGAACCTCTTGCTTAAGCTGCCATTTTCATAAGTAGGCTTCTAGATTTAATGTAGTTGTAGATCTAGATAGTAGATTATAAGTTCATACTCGCATATATCTAGAATCTAGATTTATAAATGACTAGATCTAATCTATTGATCTGTCTATACTGTAGATCTATATGAATATTTTCAAAGTAGATCTAGATCTAGAAAACATAGGCCTAAAGATTAGATCTAAATATAAATTCAGATCTAGATCTAGGAGTAAACGCATTAGGATGGGTCTAAATCTGTCATTGATCTATCTATAAATCTATATTTAGGTATATAGAGTTTAAAACTCTATAAGTATAGATCTACTTGAAAATATCAACATAGTTCTAGAATAAATATTTAACATAACAAAGCAGATCTAGATTCTATGTTTCAATTAGTCTAGACATAGTTCCAGATTTTTAGGATTATGCTATTGCATCAGCCATCAGGTAAAGATCTAAATTAAAAGTAGAAAGGCTAGATCAAGGTCTACCAAATAGAATTTCTGGATTTATGAGCATGTGAGAAAGGGGGTAGTGAGAATCACGCATCGTAGATCTATTTACTCTACCAGCCCACAGAAACGTTTATGAATGTGTGTGTGTTTCAGTTTCTGTATACCAGGTACAAATATGATGTTAGTCTTAATACTACTGATTAATGAAATAAATGTAGTAGACTTTCGTAGTAATATTTCTTAACAAAATCTATCAAACTCACTACACTAACAAAACCTTTCAGTATCACGTTTTGGAGCCGTTTGTCCTAAGATCAAGTGACGATAAGGGTTCGTTCGTAAATGACGTCACGCAAAAAATGACCTTTTTTGACCCCCCCTCCCCTTGTCACAAAGTTTCACAAATTCTCAGACCCCCCTTCCCCCTCTGCGTCACGTCACACAATAAAAAAATATTTATTTCAAATTATTTATTTTTCATCAATTTTTTTCCAAAGACTTAGAGGTTTCATGTGCTCATCGATAGTATACACGGGAATATTTTCTTCTCCTGCTTGCTGAGCTGACTCGAAAATATAATCGTCTTCAATGAGATCTTCGATTCTATCCATTCCACACCCTTCTCACCTGATTTTCCCAAAACTATAAGGACTTCGTTATCTTTTTTTTTTAAATCATTCTTTTGGCTTTCTGTGCTCGTGTTTTAAATTTGTGACGTCACAAAGCGCTTAAGGGGGGGGGGGGGGGGGGGGGGGGGGGGGGGGGGGTGGGCGAGCGCGGGCGGGGGTAGAACGTGACGTCATTTACGAACGACCCCCCTCAATGCCACCTATGCTGCATCATTAACAACCAATCGCTGACCTCGTCCCACCGTTACTATATAAACACACACTCTCCATTGTCTCAATGGAATTTTATCTGTTATTGGTCAACAATACCAGCTAAATATAACACATTTATTTTTATACTGAAGGAAATTTCCGAATTTTAAGTTTTAAGAGTAAATAAGAAACACAGAATATTTATTTTCATGCAGGAAAGCAAATATCTTTCACAGACTTACATATTCTTAAACGCAAGAACAATTTTACGGCAATTTTCGAATTTGAATTTTTTTTAGGAAGGGGGGGGGCATTTAAGCCCCTCCCCTTTTCCACGTCCCATTAGATTGTGAGTTGCGTAATGGGTAAAAAAAATAGCCAGCTTTGTTGTGATACTTTATTTTATTTTTTGTTTTGCTCAAAACATGACATCTAACTTTGTTTTTAAACTCACTTGAAAAAATGGTGTTCAACATTGTTCAAAATTTATTTTTTCAAAGTTAAAAACAGAAACAAAAACTTATTAAATACCCAGAAAAACTTAAACTTTTTTTTATCATTAAAATAAAAGTAATACGGTGTCACACATTTACTTTGTTTACTTTTGTCTTTGTTAACTTAAAAAAATTGTATTATTCAATAGACCTAAGCTTTTTTTTTTTGCAACAAATAAAACTATTATTATTCAAAGCCTAATAATGTTGCGTATCTGTTACCGCACCAGATAATTTTTAAATTGAAAGACAAAATTAAAAAAAAAAAGGTGTAAAACGAATTCATTGATTAACATGCATGACTAGATTTACACATAAAATGCGTGCAAGCAATTTTCTTTTTTTTTTTTGAAGTAACGTCTGTAAACTATAAGATAAGAAAAATAAAAACTCAAATTCTTTAATGGAATATCTTATACTTATCATTAATACATAAATCTCATATTATAGCATAAAAAATA
>JADKLZ010000104.1:2144885-2162033 GCA_021533235.1 Biomphalaria straminea
GAGTCTTTAGGCAACGCCCTACGTGAACAAGGGGAGTCTTTAGGCAAACGCCCAAAAGTTGGTGTAATATGAGATGAACTGGTACAAGTTGTAGTCTGAACAGATTCCCTTCAATGTGTACTGAACAATGTGTGCTGAACAAAATGGAAAACTCTTGCATAAGCAAAAATAAAAAAGAAATCTTTTTTAAAAAAAGCTTAATATAGGGAAAGAAGTTTAAAGAACATTAATATCACTGCCCTGTATCTCAATAGTGCAAAAAAGCTCTCTTTTTTCTATATATCACTAAATTAATCAAATACAACTTATTGATTAAATAATTGGTTTAATTAATTTATTAATTAGTCAACTATAATAATTACGGGAAATTTCAACTTGATTCGAGAATGGAGAAAAAAACGTGTGTAAAAATGGAAGAACTCCATATATATAGTTACATCTCTCAATAATTAGCCTTTATTTCTCTTATTCGATACATAACAAAATGATGGCCAAAAATTATTTAAATGGTTAATTTACTTTTTATTGATTCATGTTTCTTTAGTTACAATAATTAATCGTGTAAACTTTCAACTTGATCCAAGAACGTGTAGAAAAAAAAATGTGCCAGACAGATAAAAGACAGACAGAATGAGTCGATACAAGCTTTTTAAAAATGGCCCATCCCCTTGTGTTCAAATTCTATTTCTAGCCAGCTTTTGAAAGGTTGCTTACAGTTGATGTTTATGATGAATTTGGCCCTTTAGTCTCGTCTATAACGCATTGTCTTACGGAGTGTTGATTATGCTGGAATGTGGTAATAGTGTGTCTGCATAAGGTACACAAACTGTGGCATTAAAGGAGGTTGTTAATCAGAGTTTTATAACAGTGGGTGTTCTGTTGTCAATAGGAACATTTGACTAGAGCATTTATTTTGCTGTCCCCATGGTTTGCGTGTTACGTTTAGAAATCTCTACTGTTTTGTTTTGTTTGAAAACGTCTACCATTCTTCTCTCTCAATGCTGACAAACAAGGTCACTACACTACTGAATTAGTTTGGGCTCACACGCCATGACAAGATACCTTGATGATGGACAAACATTTGGCAGCTAATTAACTTAACGGAAACAATTAGCGACTCGCGCCACTCTCGAAAACAAATGTGACCTTTCGAACTTTAATTTAAATATCGCTACATTCGTTCACAAACATGTGTCAATTTAAAACTTACGGAAAATAAAAAAAAATAACAAGGTTGCAAACATAGTTTGTGTGAAAACACAAACTCACAATCGGCCCCCGAAGAGGTCACTCAGGCAGTTAAAATGGCAGCTTTTAATATTTTCACAAAGGAATATCGGAAACTATGAATTGACACTCTCAACAAGTACAACCTCCGACAATGCTACATATCGAAAGTTTTACCGATATTATTTTTTTTAGTCCGACTGACGAAGACATGATAACACATGGACGGATGGACGGACATAAAGACCACACAAAACTAATAGTGACTATTCCCTTTTCGAGGGCCGTTAATACAATGAAATTAAAAGTAATTTGAATATAGCAAAATGAATATTGTTAAAGTAGCTCAGGACAGCTAGTCTAACTTACTATTGACTGCCCCAGACTTGCTGATCTCCGTCTCGGCTGGTCTGGGAAATCAAAAATTCTCGACCTGTATGGTGACATGTATGCACTACGCAAGACAGCAATGTTTTTGTCCAGGGCTTTTGCAAGAGAGGATTTGAGCCTCTCAAGCCTTCTCTCAAATGGAGTTTGATGATGGTGATGACTGCTGGAGACTTTTTTCTTTTATATTCTTACAACTCTTGGATAAAACTCGAATAGAAAACTTCAAATTTAAACAGACCAGTGACGTGGCAATAAGCTATTGGTCTAAATTGCCCACAGGTTGTGACGTGGCAATAAGCTATTGGTCTAAACTACCCACAGGTTGTGACGTTGCTGGTCAATGTTCAATCCTTCTATGACGATTGGCCTCGGTCTGAAGCAGTCTCTGAGTGTTCAAAAACTGTGGAGAAATATCCAGCTAACATTTGAAGACGTTTGTTGCACCGCGACTCGTGCAAAATCTTTTTTAAGATTGTAACTTATAGTGTTCCACTTATCAGACTAGCTCAATCTAATTTAACATTGTATCTTGTAGTGTTCCACTTATCAGACTAGCTCAATCTTATTTAACATAGTATCTTGTAGTTTTCCACTTATCAGACTAGCTCAATCTTATTTAACATTGTATCTTACAGTGTTCCACTTATCAGACTAGCTCAATCTTATTTAACATTGTATCTTACAGTGTTCCACTTATCAGGCTAGCTCAATCTTAGTTAAGATTGTATCTTACAGTGTTCCACTTATCAGACTAGCTCAATCTAATTTAACATTGTATCTTGTAGTGTTCCACTTATCAGACTAGCTCAATCTTATTTAACATTGTATCTTCCAGTGTTCCACTTATCAGACTAGCTCAAACTTATCTAAGAATGTATCTAGTAGTGTTCCACTTATCAGACTAGCTTAATCTTATTTAAGAATGTATCTTACAGTGTTCGGACTAGCCTTGCGATGGTCCCGAGTTTACCCCCTCCCGGCGTCCTGCATGAGGACGTAGGGACCTTCATTTCGGAAGGACCGTCAACAAGTTTTAAAACAAAACAAAAACACAAAATGTTCATCAACTCAAGATTTCATTGAGCCAATGTTTTTCTCTCTCCAGTGTGTACGTCTGCGGCTCGTGTTCGCTGACCCCAAGACCGAGCAAATGGTGGGCGAGCACAGCCACCTGAAGCACGGACGTGAGTGTGAGACAGACCCGATGATGGAGATGTCCCACCTGGTGAGAAACATGCACTCCCTCAAGCTGCACCTGAGATACAGGTAACATTGGAAACACCTTTGCTGACTTGATAAATCCAAGAGAATGTTTTGTTTTCACAAAGCGTATAATAATGAAGTCACGTGATCAGTCTGTCTGGTACACCAGTTGTACACGTGACTTCTCCCACTTCCCATTCTCGGATCAAGTTGAAACTTTGTACAAATATTGATTGTCGATGACGACACATGAATTAATAAAAACATTAACCAACTAGTTTGCTAATTGGTAGTACTTCATTAATTTTTTTTTCATATAGAAAAAGTTAGATAAATCTTGCAGTATTTAGATCTGTCATTAATTTTGCGGTTCTTTCCTTATATAAACCTTGTTTTTTTTGTAGCATTTTTTAAAAAATATTTTGCTTTGTTTTAGGTCAATAATATTATAATGGGGGTAGGGGGTAGTCTCAGTTAATTAACTGGCTGTCACAGAGCAACAAGAAGCGAAATCAGAGAAAGGGAGACAAACAAACAAAAGAAAGTACTGTTTCAAAACAACAAGAACAAAGCTACTTTTAAGTGTATCGATTCGTTTGGATCGGTCATGTAATTACGTTTGAATAAGCCTCAAACGACAATCTATAATGGGGATTAATTCAGCTTATACCACCACTTCTGTCAAGTACTATTTCTTTCCCTTGCTTAAGATAGCTAAATAAATACATTTCTTTTAAACCAATACTTTGTTAAATAATTGGTTAAATTAAAAAAAAAATGAATTTTGTATTGTCAGGAACTACTGTCAGTAAAACAAAATGTCAGTTTCATCCGAGATTGAGTGTCGGAGAAAAAACGTGTACAAACGTTTGACTAGACTAGACAGACAGACAGACAGAGTGAGTTAATATAAGCTTTGGAAAAAAATGACTGGTATCTATGTGGTCTAATTGGCGGAACTCGGTTGTATGTTCTTCCAGAAATAAAGCGGGCAGAATTTGAACGTGCAACCATTGTGACGTCATTAGATACCGATGACGCAATGAATTTAAACACACACACACATTTAAGTCACACCCAAACACACCCACTTTTAATTGATAAAGATAATTAAGTTGCAATCAGCGAAGACTCCGAAGAGTAGAGTTATTCTATTTGTGAAAACCCTTTTTTATTTAATACTGAGCATGTCAGTTTCCTATCTAGATTTATTACAAAACTCTTTGTTGTAAGTTTATCCATATATCCTTCGGGCTAAAATGTTATGTTTAGCCATTATGGCATACAGCCTCGTTTTCAATTATGGCGAACTAATTATCTTCGGAAATTTCCATTTGATCAAAATTGATGATAGCGTCAACGAGTAGCTTGCCAAAATCTATATTTTCATATGATCTTGTTGCTTTTGGTTTTGGAAATTTGTATTTCTACACATCATCTACTAGATCTAAATCTAAAAAGTGATCTCTTTATGATTGATTTTAATTCGTCGATTTAAAAAAAAAATTACACGTTAAGGTCAGCTTTATTGAAGTCGTGTTATGGCTGTGTGATCGAGTACTAGTTTTTTAGCTAAATCAAAAAGGGTTCTAATTCTTCAAGGAGACTAGTTGAAATTATACCGCCACATCAGTCAAGTATCATTTCTTTCCCTTGTTCGATGCCAAACAAAATAATTGATTCTTGTCTTGTCAGGTACAACAAAGAATTGTGCAAAATTTCAACTTGATCCATGATTGGGTGTTTGGTAAATAATTGTACACAAATTGTATCAGACGGACAGAAAGTCAGACAGAGTTTATATAAGCTTTGTACAAACAAATTGTAGACCATTTTCATGTACGTCTAGCCTTCAACGGCATGGCCTGAAATATACCAGATAGTAATAACAAAGATAAGTATCAGCCTTTCAAATACAGTTACATCACACTAACAGAAATCTTCAATCATGTAGCATGCGTATCACAAAGATATTGAAATGTGAATGACATGGTGTTTTACTGACACCCAGTGCCTACATACGCACCTCATTTATTATCATCACGTGCCTACGTCATTATCATTACTATTCATCTATGCTTATAACCACTTATCACCCAGTGTCTACGTGTCTATCTATCATCATCTGGTACCAACGTCTATACCTCACTTATAATCCATTGCCTACGTCTATACCACACTTGTCAACATCCAGTTCAACGTCTATAGCTCACTTATCGTCATCCATTGTTTACGTCTATACCTAACTTATCATCATCCAGTACCTACTCTATACCTCACTTATCATTATCCAGTACCTACGTCTATACCTCACTTATCATTATCCAGTACCTACGTCTATACCTCACTTATCATTATCCAGTACCTACGTCTGTACCTCACTTATCATTATCCAGTACCTACGTCTATACCTCACTTATCATCATCCAGTACCTACGTCTATACCTCACTTATCATCATCCATTGCCTACGTCTATACCTCACTTATCATCATCCAGTACCTACGTCTATACCTCACTTATCATCATCCATTGCCTACGTCTATGCCTCACGTATCCCCTGCTCCTTGTATTGCAGTGGATTTGTGCCAGGTCTACCGGAAGTACGCGTGGAAGAGAACCACGGCGGTGTGAAGCGGATGAAGCGGGTTCGTTACCGGGTCATGCCGGTCAGCTGGATTGACCTTGACCACCGGAAGCCAAGCATACATATTGTTGGTAATTACGTTTCACATTTCTTTCTTCTCAACTTTAAAAACTGCTACTTTCGACTACGGCACACACTACTTTCTCTTGCCTTAAACTAATATAATTACAATCGACTACGGCACACACTACTTTCTCTTGCCTTAAACTGCTACAACTACTTCCCACCACACTCAACAATGATTGTGTCCTATGTTGTTGTTTTTTTCTGTTTTAAGATGTGTCATACTGAAGACTGAAATAGTCGTGTCAATTCATAAAAGTGACATGGGAGGGGGGGGGGGGGCTAGCGTCGGCTTGTACTAGTGCTGAAATTCTAATGATCTCGAGTCGAAGCTGTTCAAAATCTTGTCACCTTGATAATTGAAAATAAATGACATCCAATATATAATTGATGAAACAAGTTCCTTCTAGTTTCGAGATACATTGCTGTAGGCGTAATATTTAATGGGAAGGAAATTGAGTCAGCGCCATCATAACAGAATTAGTATATTCTATAAACAATGTTTTTTAAATGAGACTTATCAGTCTATTTGTTTGCAATGAAATGTTTATCAACCATCGCTCTAAAAATGAAGCTTCAACTTCAAGTCAATTAACTAAATAAAAATCAGGCCCTAAAAACTCATTTAAAAAGTCTTCCCACTTACATATGACCTCTTGTGTAAGACATTTTGTTTAGAGGATATGGAATGTAAAAATAAAAAAAAAATACATTCGAATTCGGTTAATCAAACCAACCGCTTACTAGAACGAGTTCCAAAGTATCGAAACAAATTGTATTATTCAGTTGAATCAAGTAAATTGGACCTAACCGTTGTTAAGACCAAAATGATTGCTTCCTGATGTTCTCCGATTAGCCGGACTTGACTTTAGATGTAGTCAAAACTAATAGCGCCTGGATTGTTATATTTCAAGAAACTAAAACACTGGACTGTTTTAATGTCAGGAGTGGTTTCTGGACAGAGGTTTTAATACAAATCACAGTTTGACAAACGTATCGATCTAGTTGAATGATTTCAAACTTAACGTCTTAAAAAATTCTATATACACTTTGCCCGAGATCGATACCCGATCAAAAACTTTAGGAGGGTTGTCTGCCGCTGTGGTTAATTTCAAGAGTGAACCTAACATTTAATGATTGGTTAGTGTTCGTGTGTACAAGGTTTTCAATCTTCTACCCAAATGCCGATTTCGCTAAATAAAAAATTTAGTGCCCTGCGCCATATGAGATGTTTTATTAAAACCACTGTCAAAGAGAGGAGGGGGGGGAGGTACTATGTTGGCCTTTAGCAAAAGTAAGGATACACCACTGGTAGACCATATGAAAAATTGCTTGAAAAAAAAAAATACATAAATTGCAGGAAGGGGGAATACGAACTTCAGCATCTGGGACCTTGTACTTTGGACATTAGGTAAGGGAAGATTCGAATGGCAAGGCTAATAATGATGATGATTATGGATGTCTCATCCGATCTCATAGTGATTAGTGGCTGGTCTTATCTTTTTTTTTTTATGATAGCTCAGCTTTTTAGCTTTAGACATCAGTTGTCAAGCTGTTTACATCCTAGGGATCCTTGGGCTTGTGCCTCTTTTCTTTGCCCCTTTTTGGGCTCTGCCTCTTTTTTTGGGCTATTGACCTCTTTTTTGGGCTTTCCCTTTTTTTTTTTTAGCAAGAATTTTATTTTTATAAATAAACATTAAGGTATATTATTGATACCAATTATTATATACATGAATTTATCTGAAAAATGAATATCATACATTTTAAAGACCCATATTTTACTCTCCTATACATGTATGGTATTTTCTATGTTACAATCCATCTAGATGTTTTCGGTAATGCAGATGGAAATATGTAGTTCGTAGAGTTTTATTGAGGAAGAGTTTGTTATTGTATTTGATTAGTGCACCATCCCCTTTTGTTTCTTTTTTTAATAGCTATTCTAACATAATAATCT
This sequence comes from Biomphalaria straminea, assembly GCA_021533235.1. Taxonomy (NCBI): domain Eukaryota; kingdom Metazoa; phylum Mollusca; class Gastropoda; family Planorbidae; genus Biomphalaria; species Biomphalaria straminea. The sequence continues at coordinate 2,152,372 of JADKLZ010000104.1, forward strand.
TTATTGTCCGTAAGGAAATTTGTCTTACAATTTGTGCATTATACAAAACAAAACATTATTTTAAAAAATGTACATTCACACCAGACTCACTCACAATTAACATATGAAAAGTTTACATTAGATTGGTTCTATTTAATGATCTGATTGCCAGAGGAACAAATGAGTTTTTGTGTCTGTTTGTCCTTGCTATCGGTGTCTTGTATCTCTTTTGTGATGGTAAAATAGCAAAATCCTGACCCAAAGGGTGATTTTTTATTTCTAGAATCTTCTTAGATTTTGTGAGGATGTTTGCCTCAAACAGCTGCCCTAATGGGCTTTGCTTTTTGCCAATGACTTTACCAGCAGCATTTAGGATTCTCTGGAGTTTATTTTTATTCTTAGTGCTTAGATTGCCATACCAGGCAGTGATATTAAAATGTAAAATATTGCCGATGTGAGCGTGAAAAAACATAGCCAAGGCCTTTTCGCTAATATTAAAAGAGGACAGTTTTCTCAGTAATCGTAGTCTTTGCTGCCCTTTTTTGCTGATATAATCTGTATTTGCTGTGAAATTTAATTTATTGTCTAGGATAGTACCAAGGTATTTAAAAGTTTGCACTATTTCAATGGTCTCTCCAGCTACAGTTACAATATCATTTTCATTCTTTTCCCTACGAAAATCGATAATCATTTCTTTGGTTTTTTTCACATATTTAAATACAATTAACTGGTTACTAGGACATTTTTCTAGGTATGTAATTTAAAACTACTTGCAGTATCACAATTATCTTCATTGTTTCTTTTTAAAGTTATTTCTCTTTAATTTTGTTTCTAAGGTGAGCAATTTGAACTTCTGCTCGGCCCTCCTCCGCCATCTTTCACCCCAGCCGACTTCCCAGACGGAAACGGAGAGACCCCAAGGATTATGGGTATCTACGTCCGCGCCCTGGACACCGACCCAGACACAAGGCTTAATTTCAACGCTCGATTGTACCACTGGTTTAACCAATCCGTAGACACATGGAATGACGTCAGCGGACCGGAATTTAATACAGACCGATATTTGTGTCCTTGACATTAAAATTCTTACACCATCTTCAATATAGAATTTAAAAATGTAATATGTCTTCGGATTTTTATTTTCTTTTAATTTACCACAAATATGTCATAAATTGTTGTACTGTGTTGTCGGAATAGCGTTATTTCATAAAACCAATACACTAATCCCCCCCCCCCCGAGCTACACACCTGATTTTACTTTTATATAATATAATCACGCTCATTTATATTAAGCTACTAGAGAGCAGGGGCTCCCACAAACATCCTGTACAGGACATCAACTAACATCTGTTGTGGTACACTATAAAGGCACTTTGTATTATTAAGAATCGACCATTTATTGTCAAAAACCTCTGTCCAAACTCCAAATTGAAAGTCTCAGACAAGCAGAAAGCTGTTAAAAATAATTGCCGACTTCATAGTCACAAAACCACTTACAACCCAAGATCTCAATTAAATGTGATATTGAAACACCTTAAAACAACTTTTGCACGTCTATTATTAATTTTATATATAACAGAGATCTTTATTTTGTTTAAATATCTTACTAGGCTTCTAATACTCTAATTCAGTTCAATGGAAATGCAATACATTGTGAAAAACCAAGTAGACATAGTCCTAATGTTAAGCAACACGAATCCCAGGCGTCGTCGGCCTGTGTTAATATTACACACATTCACGCACAAAAACACCCACATCTCTTGATTTCCGGGCATCCTACTAGATCCAATGTTGTTGTTTTTTCATGTAAAAAATTCTAGATCTATATAAGAAAAAAAAATAGCCAGTCGTTACTTGGACTCGGAATCAATTTTATTCACCCAAAGCCAGGGGCGGACTGGGTGTCAAAATCGGCCAAGGCATTTCTATAACACTTCGGCCCATAAATTGTATATTATACGATGGGCCTCCAATTATAGGCTTACCTGTCTAGAAAATCTTTATGTTAAGTTTAATCATGTATCCATAACTGTAAGCATGCTCTATACTTTTTTAAAAGAAATCTAGCCCTTATGTTGCTTTTTTATCGCTAAGTGTGTAGGCCCGAAAAAGATGAAGCCTCCAGTAGCACTGTCTACGGATGTAGACTATTAGGCTACATTATTTCGGAAAATATGCTAAAAGAAATTAGTATTAGGACCTACAATGTTGAGTCTTTTTAAACACGACGCTCAGAGGGCCACTTTGTTAAGGGACTATTATAAAACCTTTAACAATTCAATATGTAACCAAATGGCATTCATGAGACCCGTTAGGTAACCCTACCGGCCCATTAGGGTACCGGCCCACCGGGCATTTGCCCGAATGCCCTAATAGCCAGTCCGCCCCTGCCCAAAGCTAATGCTCTTCTGATCTTAAAATATAATAATAATAACCAAGCTGCACAATTATTACATGGACACATAGCTTTAATCATTTTTTGGATTAATAAGAATACCCCACCTTATTACCAATACTAGCTACAAGAGCTTCAGCCGATCACTAATTATACTGGAATAGGTTTATTCTAGCTGACAAAACTGTGGATTTTAATCTCCCTGATCTACAGTTTATTGACAAAACGAAAAAAAAACAACCTTACTATCATTGACATCGCCGTACGACCATCCCATAATGTAAGGAAAAACGAAATTGAAAAACAAAGACATTATGGGAACGTAGGCTCTCGAGATATGTGATTATGGAAGTTGTCTAAAATAACAATATACCCTGTTGTTATATTAATCATACTAAGGCTTGTCTTCGAGTACGAAGATTAGAGAGGAATGCAATATTTTTCCCGTGACCCAGCTGTGACCTACATTTTTTGCCACATCTATGTCAAGCATAACCATTGTCCGCAGGTGATCGATTTAGATTTTCTTTTCGCCGTCTGCGTTTGTCTTCAGTTATATTAACTAAGGGAAAAATGACAGCTGACCTCACAGATGCCTTCAAGACATTTAACATCCATAAAAGATTCACGTTGTCTGTCAGAGGGCGGTACGGCTATAGACCTGCCACATTACCAGAAAATTTCTCAGTGGACACTGTTAAAGGGAGACTAAAATGAATTTTGTTTCTCTCTAACGAAAAAACTCAGTGCCAGAGATGACTAGAGAATGAATATTAGCTCTTTTTTTTCACATAATAATAATACAATGAATTATTTCCCTTTAATGAAGTTTCACCCTGGCAGTGCCAGAGAAGTAAAATAAATTCGTTTTTACAATAATAGAACATAATAAAGCTTTTTTTTAAGTCCGAATATTAAAGAGGAGTACCGTAGGTCACGTGGCTACGCAGTCCCAGCTGTGACCTACATATTTTGCGACGCTCTGTCTGGTATATGCCAATGATGAATGTCTTCGATTTAGGTTCTCATAGAATAGTACGTAATAGACAGTGATGGATGAGTTGATAAGTATTCAAGTTGTCTGATCCGATTAAGGATTAACTGTCTTTTAATTATATGTAATTTTTTTGTCTCTGCGGACCTCTTTCAGTCCGTGTACCCCAGTTTGAGAAACAATGCCAAAGATGATTATCGGCATTTCCGTGAGGTAATGGACAAAACAAAAGTGCTACAATAGGAGGTGATTTCCTTTTGAACATTTGTTCAAAAAGTGTAAAAAAAAAAATGTTCATTATGATTCATTGTTACGGTTCGTTGTGCAATTTTTAAAATTTGATATATAAAAGAACAAAACATTTTAGCATAGATTTAGTGTTTATGAAAATTTCAACACATACTGTTAAATACCAATTTTAAATCAGATATAAATACTTAATATTGTTGCTTAACTAAATTCTATTATTGTTAGTCACCTTATTAATGTGGTCATAAAATACTTCTTTATGACTAATGTACATTTTAAAAACCGTCTCCGTTCTACTTACTTGTACAGATTTCTCTATTGATTATGTAGAAAAAAAAAGTAAAATTGGCCCTAAATAAGGTGATGATGGCTGCGTGATTTGTACAAGTACTCCTTCTTTCCCAGTGCATGGGATGGGTTGCCTGAGCCAGCCAGGAAAACTTGGCAGAATTTAAGTCATTGGTTAAAATGCGTGACAAGATGCGTGACGTTCTAGGACGTAATAATCTTCTTTTTTTTTTTGAGGTAACGTCTGTATTTTATAAGATAAGATGTCCAGGAACATTGTTTGCGTTGATTCTGTAAGTATAGATAAAAACATTTACAATAGAAATTCATGCTGATCTGTCAGCTGGCAAACGCATGAACAAAAACATTTAGCATTATGTTTCTCGGAATTGTTGAGCTTCCAAAGAAACTAAAGACAGCAACTTTCAAATGAATCCATTTTCACCTGACTTCGTTCGTTGGTTTGTTCGAGCGCATGTAGGCCTATTATACATATGTATTACTGTACATGTATCTGACCCCAAACTGTATCGGCACTGCCGTTCCTTTGGATACATCAGCTGCGTGGAGAGGGGGGAACAGATGTGTGGGCGACATTGTTCCGACCACAGCTTATGCCCAGGCATTCATCTCATTTCCATGAGATGATCCATAGTCGCTTCGCGACTGACGGTGGCCATATCATATCATATCATATCATCTCAAATAGAGAACAAGAGATCACGTAATGAACACATTTAGCCACGTCATAATATTGATAATATAGTGAAAAATACGGATCACGTGACACCCTTACGTATTGCGTAATTTGTATAGAACATATAGAGAAAATGTTGTTTGTTTACGTTTGGTGAATGAGGCCCATTGTTGTGAAAACATGGAACTTACGGTTTTGTCTTCTGTGTATTCGGCAATGTAATATTCTACTGATTACAAAAAAATAATCGCTCTGGCGATTTTTTTATGTGCTTTAAATCTTCGACGATATGTGTTTGGTACATAGACATATATTATACCTAGACGGGACATGGAGACTTTTTAAAAACTACAAAAAATGTCGTGAACATTTTTTTTTTAAAGTTGGATCAATGGAAACATAAATGAAATGGCTTTGTTTCATATATTTGCGTGAAAATCTGAGAAATGATTTTGCATTATTTCTAAACTTTGAAAGCTAAAGATCACTACTTTTCTAAGATTTATTGGGGCGACTCCCCTTTGCGCCCAAAAAGGAGTTTACGTACATAAAAATCTTATATAGATAGATCTAGATTCTACGACGTGAAACGATCATTCGCGGATAAGGATTTATTTCTGGTTTCCCATCTAGGTATATTGGTATAATATATGTCTATGGTTTGGTACATGAGCTGAGACGGATGTCGTTTAGTTTCTTGATAACTTGAACTGTTTAGCAATGGTTTATTGTCTGGACGGACGGGAATGTTTTAAGTGAAAATAAAATCTGAATCAAATATTCAAATAAAAAAATTAAGACAGGGACCTTCGAAGTTAATAAATCCTAAGCCCAGGCATTTCGTTTCGTGTGAGATCTACGCCCATGCTGGATGTAGGTGGACTTGCACGCGTCTAGTTTCTAGATCTTCGCCCATGTGGGATGTAGGAGGACTTTCACGCGTCTAGTTTCTAGATCTACGCCCATGTGGGATGTAGTCTAGGAGGACTTTCACGCGTCTAGTTTCTAGATGTAAGCTCACAAAGACCGCAGGATACACATTTGAGACCAAAAGAAAATCCGCTGACGAGAACAGACGCAGACGGCGAAAAGAAAATCTTCATCAACCATTGGCGGACAATGGATATGCTTGCCGTAGATGTAGCGAAATATGTAGGTCACAGCTGGGACTGCGTAGCCACGGGAAATAATGCATTCCTCATTAATCTTCGGACTCTAAGACAAGCCTTATTATTATTAGTTAATGAGTATTATTGTCCAATTGTGTCCAATATACATGTATAATTATAAATAAAGCTTACACTACTAGTGCAAGGGAAACAATCCTCTAAATTATTATTTTTGTTTAAAATTGTTTGAACTTAAGGCCCCTGAAATTTAAGATCATCAGAGTCTACTCTACGGCAATAATTAAACGTAGTCCAAAGTTCAACCAGGTCAAAGTTCACAGTTGCCATGTTGATGTTTCTATGATCTCGTTACTTCTATGTTGTTGCGATGTAAGTAAAAGAATCTAGATCTAGACATTAACGTAAATACGTTTGTAGCATTAGGTACTTAACAAACTTAACAAACAGAAGTCTTTCATAGAGACTTCGCTTCTTATACATGAGAATCAAAAAGAGATTTACTATAAGCTAATATGAACTAAATGCTCATCGCACCAATACAGAGACATCAAGCTACGGACGCTGGGACATTTCAATGTTGCTGGGTTGGCGTACTTGCGGGGGGAAAATGGCCACACACAAGCCCTGTGCGTCGTCTATGCGGCCCGCTAGGACATTCCTTCTTTTTTTTTTTTAAGCAATAAAAAAAAGTTCATTAAAAAAAAAACTTTTTTTTAATTTGATGATTTGATAAGCGCACTATTTTTTTTTATTAATGCGCGTTGGGGTGCAATGAAATGGCTGGTGTTCTAGCTTAGGAAGGAACGCTGTCTGTGACACGAGGCCCCGCGTATGTTTCCACAATCTATGACTCTTATCCAAGAGTGGGTGCATGTGAAGTCAAGGCGGGATTTAAGGCGCCAGGGGCTCTACAAGAAAGGGACCTCCACAAAAGAGATAAAAAATGTAGCCTATCCCTATTTCGACGGGTCAGAAACTTTTTGTTCATGGGGGTTTGGAATCATAGCACCATTGCAGTGGTTCCCAAACTTTGCCATTAACGGAACACTTCGCAATTTGTGAATTTTTTTGGGAATACTTTTCTTATATTTAGATTGGATTTTTTAAAATTTCTTGAAATAAAAAAAATAATTAAGCCATATTCTAATTTAAGCTTTTTTTTTTCAAGTATTGAATTTAAGAAAAAGATATACATATACAAATCTGAATTCTAATATCTTATATGGCGCCAAGCCTGTTTCCAGACTTTGACTTTGTTATCTGAATTCTAATATCTAATATGGCGCCAAGCCTGTTTCCAGACTTTGACTTTGTTATCCAAAAAAAATCCAGCTTCGCAAAAAAAAAAAAATGTATGAAACCCAAGGGAAATGAAAGCATGCCTTCTATGTGTAAATCGTATTTCAGAATTCTGTTGATTTGTAATTATTCAATTTATTGTGCGAAGCTTCTAACCACTAATCATCATAAGCCTACAATTGCGCTGTTTGTGATACGGCTATGGAGAACAAGGTCCTTGTGGTTAGTCTGTGTATAGAAGATTTGAACTCGTGTGATCTGCTAGTCAGCCAGATAGCATCAGGGCATGTTTTTGGTCTTCATCAGGTAAGATTTTATAAGTGCCTTATTTAAATAAAAAGAACCTAGTCGACAAATGTATATCTGTTGGTGTTGTTAGCTTGGAGGCCTACAAAAAAATTGTATTGAATGTAATTTTTGCAACAAGTACATTTAAATTTAATTATAGTTAAAATGTAATATTTTTTTTTTAGAAAGTTCATCTTATTATCCAAGGACCTAGCATTCAACCGGTCCATGACCTATGTTTGGACATACAAGACTGTGCCTATACCTTGTTGCAAGGTAAGTAAATCCATAATGGAAACACTTGCATCTCTTCTTTTATAATTTATATTGGCTGGGTCTTTGTCGTCTGCTAGCATACTTATTGTTATAAACCTGGTGGTGGCACAATTGGGGGTAGTGGCATGTGTACTCAGCCGACACAAATCGCCCCAGGCCAGACGAGCGGTCAAGTGTGACGAGTTACGACAAACAGCCGAGACGAGTCGGTTCGCGAAGGATCGGCGTCGCGAATAGAGCTCAGGAGCGTCACGAGAATTGTAGTCATCTGACCACCTAGAAACGTCGAGCGGCGTTCTGCCAGATTCGAGAAGGCCAGCAGGGACCCTATATAAAGAGCGAAGGTATCAGAGACAGATAGACAACTTCCCGATCTACGGTTCGTTACAACGGCTCAGTACAAGTTCGAGACGAGACGGAGAGACCAGTGCAAATGTTGATACGGCGGTACGGCTATTAACGGAGAGATATTTGTACAGTCTTTTGTTACGTGTTGCCAATTGTACAGTATTGGCTGTTATTTATTGGACATTAAACCTTTACGTTATTTTGGAGCCCTGAGTTGTCAAGTTCTTTAAGTTGGTGGTGTATGGTGCAGTTTGAAGAGAGCCTGGATAGTGAGATTCGTAACATTATGTTTGTAAGTTATCGTTCTTGTTTATTTTTCTCTTCGAAAGTAACAAAGTAAATTGATGATAAAAAAAATGTCCAGAACCAAACTATGAAATAAATTATCTGACTGAGCCTAGTGTCAGTTCAATGATTACCTACTTTAGTACTTAACCAAATAAACTGAGATCATGTGATGTAGAGATCTGTTCTAATTGGTAGTGATATTGTATGTTTTTTTTGGCTGCTACTTAGGCGACATAAAAAAGTTTACATCTCTAGGAGAGTGAATTTCAACATGAATATTTTCTGTTACTGTATGCTTAGAAAGTTGTGATTTGGAACTTTTGTTCATTGCAGGTATTACAGGCTGTGCTTCATTACTAGACACGAACCTCAGACCAGATGTTGTGATGATTGCTCTGTCTGCATCCTGTTGCCATGGTAACATCACACGTGACCCACCATACACAAGCTCAATGGACCAACTCGTCAGCTACATTAACGAACTGACGCAACTTGTGACGCAGAGTCAGTGGCGTCAGTCTCATGTATGTCTCTCGCTGGTTTCAGCCACGAAAAAATCTTTCTCTGTTTTTCTTTTTGTCACCCTAAGGATGCTTACACACTTGTGGGAAGCATCACCCTAAGGATGCTTACACACTTGTGGGAAGTGTCACCCTTAGGATGCTTACACACTTGTGGGAAGTGTCACCCTAAGGATGCTTACACACACACAACATCACACACACACAACATTATAGCAGCTAGGACTTGTATTTCTTTTTAAAAAATGACACTGTCAGACTTCTGAATAAACGCTGATCATTAACTTTATCCATGGTTGCAGTTCAAATGTTTGCCCAGTATGTGGTTAGGTCAGGGTGACATAAATGTGACAGGCCTTGAAGTATGTCAGGGTTGGGGTGACCTGAATGAGATGTATGGCAGGGTGTAAGATCTTGTAACATTGCCAGACTATAAAGAGAGATTTATTCATAATAAATGTAACATGAAAAAAAAATTCAATTGAAAAAAGCATCTTGTTATCAGCCCAAATGTTTATTAGTGATTTGGCTAAATAATTTATTTTTTAAATATGGTTGTTTTTCATCCACTGTTTGCCCTGTTACAGAAAAATCACTAGAGTAAGGTCCCTTGCTAAGGTTGTACATAACATTTTTGTTTTCCTCAAAAGAGTTTACCCTACATATCTGATATTTAAATCAAACATTCAGTTTCCACCATTGCTCTAGGTCATAGTGACAGGGGACATGGCTGTGATAGCCGCCAACTTACTGTCACAAAAACTCAACAACATCGTCACAGCTACACAGATAATCGCAGTTGACGGCGACTTGGTGAGTGGATAATATAGTGATATTGTCATTCTGCTACTCTTCTTTGAACTGAACAAATAAACACAACAACAGATAATGAAGTGCTATTGTCATTCTG
>JADKLZ010000104.1:2162043-2176429 GCA_021533235.1 Biomphalaria straminea
TGAACTTAAATAAATACAACAACAGATAATGAAGTGCTATTGTCATTCTGCTGATCTTCTTTGAACTTAACAAAGAAACAAAACAACAGATAATCACACAGAATTACTGTTGAGTTTATATGTAATATATGACATCAACAATTTATATCAAATAAACACAAGGTATAAAGATTAGGCAAACAATTTATGTTAAAAAAAAATAAATTCTCATCATAACAAAAAAAAAAAAAAACAACATGGAAATGCCACAAACAACCAGCACAGCAGAAAACTGAATAAATGTGTACCACAATAGGAGGCCTGGTGGCGCTGAGTGGTAAAGCGCATTGCTTCCAAACTGGGAGTCCCAGGTTTGAATCCTGGTAAAGCCTGGTATTTTAATTTCATTTTTAGGGCACCTCAGAGTCCACCCAACGCTAATGGGTACCTGACGTTAGTTGGATTAAAGTAAAGGTGGTCGTTGTTGTGCTGGCCACATGACACCCTCTTTAACCATGAGCCACACAAACATATGACCTTTATATCATCTGCCCTATAGAAAGCAGGGTTTTAAAAGATAAACTTATTTTAACTTACTGTGTACCATATTAGAAAATATACTGTTACACATGCAAATACATTATTATATGATTATACATCTTACATACAACATTCTTGCTATCCTAACAAGGCACCAGACAATCTGAAGCAGAAATCAAACAAACTGAGTTACATTGACAGGCTGTGTAGCAGGATCAGGCATTGGTGGACAGGGTCTCAGGTAGGAAGTTAATGTTTGAATTTCTTCCTATCTGGTTTTTGTAGAGAGGAGGGTGGCAGTGTTTGATTGGTCAATAAGTTGTTTTACAGACAGTGAAATTGTTCTCCAAAATATTAGCATTTAATTTAGCATACAAGCAAAACTTATTTAGAAAAATTATGTGTTATTTTAGTTTGGCAAGATTAGCAATGCAAAATGGTCAAAAAAACATTAGAAAAAAAACTTTAAAATATTATAGAGAGCTTCACCAAGATTCAACAAATGTACATCTACATTTCTAAACTTTTATTTGCTTCAGAGTGCTTCAGTGACCTATTTGGGTAGCTACTTCATTGACATTAAGAAATCAAGACCAACAGGCTCTGGGTATTTCTTTTCACTGCCTGTGGAGATCCTTGCACCAAGAAAGTTTCAGGTTAGAGGTCAGGGTGAGTTCAAAGATCACTACATCACTGACATATGCAGAAAAAGTGATGCAGCACAGGAAATAATGAGACAGTTAAACATGGAACCTGCCAACAAAGTGAAGTTCTACCCAGCCAATTTATGAACACATAGTTCCAAATACCAATGTATCGATCTTATGATCACATCAATATGAATGTAACCAGTTTGTAAATAAAAGCTTTGTTAGTCAAAAAACAAGTCACACAACTTTCCATAAAATATTGAGGAATAATTTGTACAAAATATTTTAAAATCTGTACAGTAAACATTTCTAAATCATACACCACACAAATACATTTGTTCAAAAAAGTTTTTGTGCTGCCATGGAAATTGAGTTGATTTTAAAAAAATGTAGAGAAAATAAATTCTTGTAGAAATGTTTTTTTCCTGAAGTGCATAGTATAACAAAAAAATAGACAGTATCTCGACATTGAACATGTAATTGAAAGATTGAGTATAAGAGTGTTTACATAATAGGAATACTTCTGGAGTTAAAACATAATCAGGTAAGATTGCATAACAAAACCAAGATACATCAGATCAACAAGAACATGTGTCAAGCGGAAGATGAAGAAAACAAAAGATGTTGGCCATCTGCAATATCTGAAATTTATCAGGGATTTTTTTTTTATCTCACTAAGACAGGACATTTTTAGACTACTCTTTTATAGCTCATCAAAATAGACTCTACATATGCAGAGAAAATATTTCAACAACCAATGCAGTTTACATAAGACAGACACCATGTTCTCTATGCTGATTTTAAAATCAAATATTACTAGAACTGTAACTAAAAATTAAAATGAACATGAAACTGAATTGTTAAGGTGATCCTCTTACACATCAAATTTTAAGGGGACATAAATGCATTTAATTTTTTTGTACAGTGGTCAGTGTATTTGTATATTGCTCATTAGCCATTAAAAAAATACATAAAAAAAAAGTGTTGACCGTAAAACAGTTAAGCTCAAAATGTTAGTGACAATATAATAAAATATTATATTTTTAATTTAGAACATGTGATGCATTCTAAATTATATTTTTTTGCCAAATTGTCACGACCCAATTGAGACAGTGAATTACTACAAATAAATATATGCTTAAAAAAAAAAAAATAGCCCACTATGTAGTAGTACAACAGTTGTATAAAAACACTCAAGTAGGTCAGACAAATGCTGTGATATTTTTATATAGAGGCATTTTAAGACTTTCATTAAAATGACATAATGCCACTAAAATAGAAAACAAACATAATATATGCTTACAAGAATTTGGGCTTATTGCAAAAGATGCATTTGTCAAATTGACAATAATTGTTAATGCCCAATCCCTGAACATGAGCCCTGCCTGAAGGTGACAGTGATTATATTATACCAGCTAAACAATGAACTATAATAAAAACATAAAAACACTTGCACCACTAAGTCAAACAATATTTAGAAATGAATGACCTAGATTGGAGGAGATTCATACATTTGATTGCAAAGCTTCATGGCAATGTTAGCACTCTGCACAAATTTAGGTGTACAAAGAAATGTGCCTGCTGTTATTTTGTTTCTTAAAACAAACATTTATGCTTTTTAAACTGACCTAAAAATATAGCATTTTCATCTAAAGTAAACCTTCGCTGAAGTCCAGTAGGGAATGGGTGTTGTAGGCCCCATTATCCCAATCGCCCATTAGAAAGCATTTTATCCAACGACCAGGAGCTCTTCACTTGTTTCTAAACACCACCACTATTCTGTGCAAGGGCCACTACTCCAGCCCCTGGTCACTGATGAGCAGAAGTTAGGAGACCTTGTAAATATAAATGTTAGAACAGTGGGGACATTGAATGAAGCAGAAGTGATTAACAACTCTCCTCACACTGAAAATTTTAGAAACAACATATTGAACTATGTAGTTCTTTGAACTCAAGATGTCATGACAACTGATTGTGGGATAAATGATAGGAACTAAAGGGATGAGACTTAATTGTATGATGAAAAAGCTAATTAGGAACTATTGATGTCCCATCAAGAACTAATGTTAAGGTAAGTGCTAATGATTTGATGAAGAACTAATGAGTTGATAAACAACTAATGCTTTGATAATGAACTTATGATTTGATAAAGAACTAATAATCTGACCTTATGGTTTGATATAAAGAACTAATACTTTGTAAATGCGCTGATGCTTTGAGAATGGATTTATGATTTGATAAAGAACTAATGATCTGATGATGAGCTTATGGTTTGATAAGGAAGTAATGCTTTGTAAATGAGCTAATGCTTTGATAATGAATTTATGATTTGATAAAGAAAAAAATGAACTGATAATGAACTTATGATGCTATGAGAACTAATGATGAGCCTGAGAAAGGGTTGATCTGTAGCTCTCCAGTGATGTCACAGCTTTCCTAATGTTGTCAGCATCAACATCTGCTGGCTCCATGTCCAGAAACTGTTTAAAGTGGTAAATTGTTTTGTTCAACAGCAAGCTGTGGTCCAGCTGGGTGTGCACATGTATCAACCTCTCACAGACAATGGCATAGTTGCGATGCCAATAGCTGGGCACAATGCCATGGGCACTGAACTCTTTGGTGTACAACTGAATGCAAAAAAAAATTTAATTGTATACAGATATAACATTCTTACAGTAAAGGGAATTAAAAGAAGAAATATATTGTTATTTCAGCTTAACCCTTAAAAACGTGTGTGGTAGTTTAGCCTCTAAACATCAAAATTGTAATTCCATTTTGTAAAAAAGCTCAGCACTTTAATAACTTGAACTTAGATTACATGCAATGTGAATGTATAATTTATTGTAAAATGAAAAAGAAGGCTTACCCGATATGATTCTTGAAGAAGTTGGAGATATTCTGGACTGTTCTCTTGGTGTTCTAAAGCTTCCTCCAGGTAAAACAAAGCTGTTACAGTTCTGGAATTATATTTTAGAACATTGATTGTTACAGATACCATGACAGCACAATGAATAAAAAAAATGCAAAATTAAAATTTGTTACATGAAATTTTGTTTCAAAGGTAATCAATAATTATCTCTCCTTTCAAACATAAAACACCATTAATAAATTACCACTAATTAATTAACTATTTGATTAATTTTTTTATTGATGCATGTATTGTCACTAACAATGAATAACTGAACGAAATTTCAGCTTGATCGGAAAATGTGATGTGAGAAGGAGAAAAAGCATGTACAAGATTTGTACCAGACAGAGAGAGCTGATAGAAGCTTGGTTCAAAAAATGTACAAAGTAGAAAACATCAAAATTATAAAATAAAATTATAAAAAATAAATATTTCTAGTCCAAAATGAAGCATGGGTTACAATTGAACAATAAATTAAAACTGAACCATTGTCTTACTTTGCTCTCCACATTTCTGAACTGGCCACATTTTCCCATGATCCATCATTCAAGCTGTGGAGATATAAAAAAAACATGGAAAATAAGTCTGTTATAGTCTTTGTGCAAAAGAAACTTTGTAAATATGTCCTCGTCCAAAATTTAGACAACTGATACATCAAGAGCCAAGACCCTTTTTTTTTTCCTTGGTCTTTTTTCCTTTTTTTTTTGAAAGCGCCTAATGTTTCAATGCATAATATACCACAGGATAAACTAATCCGTGATGAAATTGTTAATTTGGTTCAGTATGAAGTAATCTGCAGGATAAACTAATCCAGTTTTAAAAATTGTTAATTTGAACCTGTTATATTTTGTTGAAAAATCTCTTCTCTAAACCTCAGCTAGCTACTGCCCATTGGTCAGAGAAATGTTTCAGCCCAGAACAGTTTTACTCTCAGCAAGCAGCTTGACATTTGTTGTTTGTTTGCTTAGCATTGTAAATGTTGATTCTTTCTGTTCTACTGACTGGGTGCAAAAATTATTCTTCTTTGTTTATACTGTTGGAGGTGCACTTTTTGTTCACAATAAGAAGATACAATTTAGTAGCATGTATTTTCTTTGTATTAATTTTTCAGAGCCTTAAAATAATTGTGAAAAAATTTTATGCATAAATTGTTTTATGAAATTATAAGAGACAGAATGCATTTTAGTGATTTTCCAATATTTATGGATTAAATGTAGGAACAAGATGATAAATCTTACAGAATTTTTTAAAAATTTATGTTGACTTACTCTATTTGAAATTTAGGTTTGTCTTTGAAAAATTAATTTTATGTATTTGAGAAAATAAGATAATTGGCATGATTGTGATGGTGGAGCTAAATGTTTACCTGTTCAATGGGTAAGACCAGGCACTTGCCAAATCAGCCGTGTAGTTGGTCCATGCAGCGATGTCCAGCTCTTTGTCTTTGTCAACCAGCTGGAAGCACACACCATAAGGCCATAGTACATAGGCAGACTTCCAGGAGGGTTCATGGTTCTGCATTCCAATACAAGCAAATATTGGATGGCTAGAACACAGCAAGACCAGAAGACGTAAAGAGAAAGCTACAGTTCAACCACAAATATTAAATACATCAATGGGCTGGAACTTTATGTGAGGAAAATTGAATGGCCTTGTTTTCAATATCAACAATAAAAAGAAACTTTCAGGCAGATTTGAACATTTTAAATTACATTGTTATAAAGTTACTGTGCTAACAACATATAAGGCAATGCATGTTTTATTTTTAAAATGTAGCTTACCTTTTGTAGTTGGCATCAATTAAATCTTTAAAGGTGAAAGATCTTCTGCCATTTTTAATAACACCTGAGTATAAGTGCATAAAATCTCCAGGAAATTTTATCTTTGGCCAGAACTGTCTCATCATGGGCAGTGACCATTCATAGGTCAAAATCTTCAAAGAGACAAGATGTAAACTTTGTTACCCGTTTTATAAAAAAAAAAAAAAAAAAAAAATTTTAACACTTTGATAATTTTGAAATTTTGTGTAATTATAACATTGGAATAATCTTTTAATTACAAAATGTCACAAGCTAAAAATTAAACAAAAAACTTTGACTTCTGTCTATTCTGAAATAAACTATTTGCTCACTGATCATTTAATATATTAAAAAATATGCATATAGCATATATGCCTACATGTTCACAATTATAGACAATTTATACAATCATAGACCTATTAACCTGAGACCTTCAAATCGTTTGGTATGAAAGACTATTCTGGTGTAAGCCCATTTTTTTATATTAGTTATTAATTAAGAATGCACTGTGATCTCCCCGCTCTTCTTTTATCAATTAAGGATCATCTTTGGCCTTCTCCTCTAATGAAAATAAATGGGAGTTCTACTTACTTCTTGATCAAATAGTGACAAGTCAGGACGAACATTTTCACACAAGTGAAAGTACCTTTGAAAATAAAATATTCAAATCAGATTAGATGGGAATGCTATATTTTAAAAAAATTCATCTTGCCAAATAGACTAAACAACTTCTTCTCTCCTGAGATGTGTTTCTTCTATAAAGAATTTGAGTAAGCTTAAATACTCTATCTTGGAGGATTCAAACTGACATTGTTAAGTGCAGGCTTAATATCTAGGCAAAAGTCAACCTCAATCACTCAATCTATCAATCACCACCAATGGGAACATCAAACTTTTTTTGTTCATTGACACAATGATTTTGAAATGTAATCTCATAAGAGCTTAGGACCTGAAGCTTCATTAGAACTTAGATGCTATAACCTTATGTGAACCAGTCATATGAAAATTTTCATTCTTGCTGTATTATAACTACTAGGAAGGGACCAAAAATAAACATCAAAACATGATTTATCTAACAGCTACTACAGGATAAACATGCAGAATTACATTATTACACTATTTAAGAAAAAAAACTAACAGATTCACTTACCTAAATGTATTAGAAGGGAGATCACCTTTTGTTAATATAATTGAATCTTTGGGGAATTTCTCTAAAGTTTGGATTGCAAAGTCATGGATAATAAAATTGTTACTTTGATCAGACCATGCCCAACCTTGCACCTAGATGTTTAAAAGATAAACATCACATTGAAAAAGCCAAAATCCCAATAAATTATTAAGTAAATATTTCTTTAGTGAATGTTTATAGACAGGACAAAGGCAACACACACACTAGTAACACTTAACAATGAGCTGTATTGTGCTTCAAGCTCTAGTAATCTGAATATGAACATTATGTGTAGTCTATGCTTTTACTTCCCTAGTGCTATTATCAGAGTATAAAATGGTTAGCCTGAGCCAGCCAGGAAAACCAATGACTTGGCAGAATTTAAGTCAGAATTTAAGTCATTGGTTAAAATGCATGACTAGATTGACCTAGGAAAACATGTAGGATTTAATAATCTTTTTTGAAGTAACATCTGTATTTTATAAGATAAGAGAAGAGAATAATGGAAGAAAAGGGGAGGTGGTGTCTTGTAGCTTCTAATTATTAATTGACGTATGCATACAATTTGTGGTATTATTCTTTGGTCATAATTTAGATATTGTACATGTCACCACCTCAAAGTTGGATTCCATTGAGTGGATACCCCATTTTCAATATTGTGAACCTTATTCACAACCCATGTTGCCCTAAAGTGAATACTTTATACCTTGAGTGAACCTGTCAGTGGAGTTAGTTACTTGTAGGCAGTCACTACAGTCAGTTGATACAGTCAGTTAGTAGCAGTCACTTGATAGTATTTTGTGATATTGAGTTGAGAGAGTTATGTGTAAGCCTGCTATTGTAAGCAGCCACTATTGAGTTATTAGTATTATAGTATTTGTGAAATGTTCTATAAAGGATATCTATGGATCATAATTGAATTGTGTATCGTATGTTCTATAAAGGATATCTATGGATCATACTTGAATTGTGTATCACAGTGTATCATATTCACCATGTGGTGTTCTTGTATATATTAAACATATTATTTGTGTCTGCTATACAAGGAGCTATCTTCCTAATTTTGCAAGTGAAGTATGAACCAATGGAGCATTTATCCTGACAACGCCTACAATAAATAAGTTTATAATATGAAACCAATGTCACCCACCACGCCAACAGCTATGAACTAGCACCGGTAACATTTATAGTGTCAGAAACATATATTCCAATAGTAACATTTATATATCCCATGGTGACAGTACATTACACAGAATCACATAAGTTTAATAAAGTCCACAGTCAAGCATTCAGAGTTCAGAAACAATTTGATGCATAAATGTTTTCATCATTTGCATTTCAACACAGTGAAACGAAGGTGCGATACAACTTGTTTTATAATGGAAGTAGAAGTTAAATCAGGTTTTTTTTTTTGTGAAATGTGCGGGGAGAAGTAATGAGAAGAGGGGGGTGGAGGGTGCTTAGCCCATAGAGGAAATGAATGTTGTTATTTAAAAAATGATTGATCTTAGAAACTACTCAGTATGTCTAAAACTGTAAAAGAGCAGAGAGGGAGAGATGATCATAGGTAACAAGGATATACAAGATGAAAAAAGCAAGACTTTACCAGATGGAAGAAAGAAAGACAACTTACAATATAAGAGATGATCAATGGCCAAACAAGAATGCTCTCTAAACTCAGTTGGCTGACACTCAGCTTTGCAGAAATAAATCTGGAACAGGAAAGAATTTAATATATGGATATTAAAGAACTGCTAGCAAATAAACAATAAAGTCTTATGTTATTAAGACAAGCCTTGTTACTCATTAATGCAGCTATTTGCATTTTCTTTTTATTGTTGCTAGTTCTATGAATTAATGCCCTTGTCTTTTTGACCAAAAAAAAAAAACCAGCTTATCAGAGAAAACTCTTTAGAGATTTTTTTTTTAAAATCGTTACTTGGTGATTAGAGATGCCCAACCTGTGATTGTAGCTGTGTATCAAGAATTGGCCTCTTAAGTCACACAAGAAGTTGCAATAGGAAAAGATCTTTTCTCAGGGCAATTGTTTAAAGGAAAAAATTCTAACTCAATTTTTTTTTCAAAAGATGTGGTGTAACTTAGAGGTCAGCAAGGCAAATAACTTTTATTAAAAGCTGCATTTACTTTTATAGTAAGAATAAAATCATACTAAAATCATTCCAAGAAAATAGTGAAAATGAAAACTAACCCCAAAGAGGAGAAATATTTTTATCAACAAAAACAATAAAAACTATGTACCTGCAAACATCAGCAAATGCAACACTGGCCAATATCACAAGAATTAAATCACTTTGGATCCAAAATCGTTCAACCTGGCAGAAAGAAAAAAAAAATATACATAATTAATGATGAATTGTTTCCACATTAAGTTGACCTTCACCTTGTGTTAACAATGGATTGGAAATGTATTTGTACTGAATTCTAAAATGACTCTATAAATGTAAATTCCTTTACCAACTAAACTTTCTTTCAAAGAAAGAGCTCGAATCCTCACCACTTTATAAAATAATGGGTTGCTTAGGTCCAGATTAGCTCTCCAGCAAAAGAAAACCACATACAGCAACAGTGACAACAGAAGTACAACTAGCACATTACTTTTGTTTACTTTGTATCTGGAGAGTTAGAAGGAAAAATGTAATAGAAAAAATATAGTAAAAAAAAAAAAGACTACGAATTTTATCTAAGAAACAAAAAAAAAAACTAATTGCATAATAATAATAATAAGGCTTGTCTTCGAGTCCAAAGATTAATGAGGAATGTAATATTTCCAGTGGCTATGCAGCCCTAACTGTGACCTACATATTGAATAATAATTACAATATGAATCATTTTGGAGTGCCCCATTTTCTTAGAAATATTTATTTAGCTCATCCCTCAATATAAACAAAGGTCACTACATTCATCAAGGAAGTTAAGTGCTTGACTTTGCATTTTTGTGCCTTCCAATGTGTCTGGCAAGGTCTTTTTTGGGGCCCAAAATCTTCAGCTGCCCATATGGCATTGTATCATAGCTGCAACTTGTATGGAATGCTTTAAGTTGCCTTTTGGTTTAAGCAGACATAAAAGTAAAGTAAAGTTCCCCTTTCAGACATTGTGATCTATAAGGCATGATTTTAAGTTCATCTGTTTCTATGGCCAATGGTTAATAAGTAGGGTTTCATGTGGCCAGCACAACGACCAACCACCTTTAATTTCCCCAAACTAAAGTCAGGTACCCATTATAGTTGGGTGGACTCAGGTGCATTAAAAATTCCAAAATTCAAAACCCCAGTCTTCAACGAGAATCAAACCCAGGACCCCAAGTTTGGAAGCCAAGTGATAAACCACTCAGCCACCACACCCACTTAAGAAAATTTAATGTAAATGTAAAATTTTATTCAGAAGAAAAAAAAATTTAAAGATATGTAATAATAATAATGATAATTATAAAACAACTGAACAATTATTTGTTGCATTATTTGTTATTGCTTCCAAGCATTTCTAGTGTATCTAATTCTAACAAAGAGGATAAAATACAGACTTACCTTGAATATATAGAAATAAAAGACAGTACAGCCAGAAGTAAGACAAACAATGAAAGGTCTGCAGTGATGTGGTTGATGTAAGCGCTGAAATACAATTGGATCCAATTTATAGATTTATTGATCCCATGCCATAATTAAATCACTTTTTTTTTCTCACAGAAAAAAAAATTTCTTTAATTTTCAAAAAGTTGAAATATAGTGATGTTAATAATATCAAGATTCTGGTTTACAATGCCTGTGTAGTGAGTACCCAACTTAATGGGAACAAACATCAGTGATATATCTGGGTACATGCAATGTCATTTCAAACTGAACGAGATATATACACACTTCATTCTTTATCTTCCAGAAATACCTCAATGGAAGATCATGTTTTGTTGTTTTTCTAGATCAACTAATTTTAATGTGTGAGATTTCTAATATTTAATTGTCTGTTTTTGCTGCTGCTTCTTTGTGTTAATAATTAAAGTATCATGTAACACAACAACATTTCTATTAAGATTATTTTGTATTGAAAACTACATCAGAAAAATTTAAGTTAAACACAAAAGAATTAGCCTAAACAATAAAGTGCAGAAGAATGTCCAATGAAATATTTCTTCTTCTTCTAGGCAGCTTATTGCTGTTGAGCTGTAAGCTCTTTTGCAGACTGTGCCAAGGAAAAATAGTGTGCTGTTTTGAATAACATGTTTATGAGGTAGATCAAAGGGGCTTACATTACACCAGTTAGAAATCCTTGGCCTGTATGATCTTTTAACTGAAAAAAAAGAGATGATAATTTTTAAATTGTAAAAATACATTTAATTGCATGGCAAGTTCTACAGTTGGTAACTGAATTGTTCTTTAAAAATTAAAATATAATTAATTCCATTGAATAAGTACATACTCATACAAAATATCATTATTCAACTACCAAGTCATTAATTCAAACTTCCAAATTTTTTTCAAACAAGTTGTCACTAAAAATTATAACATTCAAATCATGCTCATAACATTAAATTTTGCTGCAGGTGAAAGTATTAATTGTAAAAAAAAAATTCTTCCAATATAATTCTGTTTATTAAATCTGAGAATGGTAAGGATACATCAAATAGTGCAGAGTTCTCAATAACAGTACATGGTCTAAAAGATCAAACAAAGTTTGGCATGAGAAGGTCTAAAATGAACATCAAACAAAGTTTGTCAGGAAAGTGTCTAAGATATCAAACAAAGTTTGTGTTCCTAAGCCATTGTTCCCATCTCCCCGGCAGTCAATGTTAAAACTAAGTCAACTTCATATATAATATTTCATTAAAAACAGATTGTATATATACTAACCAGATCCCATGTGCCATACTCCACACGCAGAAGATGAGTCAGAAATCCTTCTAGTGTCCTGGAGTCGCCCCAAGTCCATCTGGCCAAGTGAAGCCATGATGATACTGGGAGGTATATGTAGGGGGACAGACCCAATGCAAAAAGTAGACCTTGTTTCACTAAAAGCTGAGCATTCAGTAACTGTCAAAATAAAATATGTAATTAAACAATATACTGACAAAAAATGTCAAAGAAAAATACAATTGTTAGCTTCAAAAGTTAGACTTTATTTTACAGTTTTTCTCATTGTGAAGTTTTATTAAAATATTTATATGAATGCATGGGGAAAATACATTTCTTCACAAGTGTTTTTTTTAATTAAAATGTATGAACATTCTTAATAACGGTAATGCTTGACAGAAAAAAAAAAATCAAATAATAGCCATACACTTTTTTTGTGTAAGAGGTCAAATGTAAAACATGTTTCAGATGTTTTTGTTTTTTCAGAACTGAAGATAATCTACTTCCTAGTCCAAACCTCCTGCAGAAAGACAGACATGGCAGCGGGCCAGGTATGAACTCTCAAGATAGCCGACCAACAGTCTGGGTCGCTTGACCAAGCAACCATCCACATCAAAAGGTATTGTAAAAGTCAACATAAAGCCTTACATTTCCTAGCGATTTGGAGGCAGAGTGTCTAAGTGGTTAATGGAAATCTGGTGTAAAGGAAGTTTGTCAAGGTGCTGGTCACATGACACCCCATTAACTGTGGACTACATAAATAGACCTTTAGATCATCTGCCCTATAGGTCTTTATGTGGTTACTTTTTTTATGCCCAAGATTTAGTAAGGTAGAATACATATATGACCTTAAGACATGAGAGAGAGAATCATTTAGACAATTTAGACTCTCTAGACTCTCCACTTTACTGTTACTAAAGAAAGAACAAAAAATTCAGACGCCAAGAGCAATTAACTCAGATACTTTATATCTTACCTTTAATTTCCAGAGAGTGTACAACACCCAGGGTATGATGGGAAGAATGTACAAGACACTAGTATGTTGATTGGTTAGGCATAAACCACAAAGAAAAGATCCTTTCAATGACACCTTTGAACATAACAAAGAAAAAAATCAGGAGTGCTGAAATCTGGGTGTAATTTGAAATGCTTTCAACAAACTAACACTTTTTGTTTACAAAAAATGCAAATTTAACTTTAACAATTAGAGATGCTGAGCGTTTCAAAAATGTATGATTATAAAAGTTTCTAATCCCTTTCAGAATTCTGGTGATTTGCTGACTGAATTGGTGTCTGATCAAGCAAAAAAAATCTTAAATGATAAAAAGAAAAAAATCTCAAAATAGTTTATTTAATTGGTACAGTTTATGATAAACAAAATCCATCTTGACTCTAACTGAATATACAATAAGCCTGTAACTATCAAACTATCAAAAGTTAACTGCACCTTATAAACAGTTGAAACATTTCTTTACCTTTGCAGCTGTATCTTTGTCAGAGGAATCAAACACTACAGCACTGAAGATTAAGCTGGACAAAAGAAGATTATTGAGACTAAACACTTCCGCTGCCAAGGACCACACACAGACAAGAGGACTGAAGCTAAATATTGTTGATGCAAATAGAGCAGCTCCATTTGACAGTGTCAGCCTAACAAGAGACAAGTGATCAAGAATGAATTCATCAATAAATGAATGCTAAGAAACCAATAAACATTTTATAAATAATTTTGAGTGGAAAAATTGATTTTAAAAAAATTTTAAAAATATATAAAACTCAAATTCAAAACTAGTAGTATGTATTAGTAGAAAAAAAAAAAGGCAGACTGGTGAACTCAGATCATAAAAACAATTTGGACTAAGTTAGAAATACAAATACATTAGAAATACTATTTTTTTTAAATCTTTAAAAAATTAATATGGTGGCAAAATAAAAGTGAATTGTTCTAACTTACTGATGCACCAGTAAATATAAAACTGCAGAGTTTAATGCAGCACAAAATGCTGACAACAAATTAACTTTACAAGCAACTGAGGACCCTGGAATCAAAATGATGAACAACTTGGCCAGAAGTGTAAAGAGGGGATAACCTGGTGGATGGGCTACCTAAAAAACAACATAAAAATAAACTATACAGTTAAAGTAAATATTTCTGGAATAAGACCAGAATGGTAATATAATTGTAAGAGAATCTTTTTTTTAAATTACAATTATTATTTGTTTTTTTTTTAAATTAGATTTATCATTATGATTATTATAAAATACATTATCATTAAGAAATTGTATGTAAAATGAACGCATGTTTCATTGTGTGACGCTGTTTTTTGAAAATATAGACTTGTATCTTCTCGAAATCTTCTTAAATGGATTCAGAGGTTCCGTTAATATGAGACAAAGGAGCTGTTGTTTGAAAATGTAGACTTGTATCTTCTCGAAATCTTCTTACATGGATTCAGTGGTTCCATTAATATGAGACAAAG
>JADKLZ010000104.1:2176439-2188240 GCA_021533235.1 Biomphalaria straminea
TGAAATCTTCTTACATGGATTCAGTGGTTCCATTAATATGAGACAAACACCAAGCAATCAAATCACAATGGAGATTTAATTTTTTTTTAGTTTGACTCTTTTAAACTCAAATGTTAAACAATATATATAGATAAAATACAATTCAGATACAGGGAACTATAATATTAGTGATGATCAAATAAACAAACCACTAGTTCTCACTTTCTAAGTCCTAACTCTACTGACCCTGACTGCAACTAAAGGAAAAAAACTTCAACTTTATAAAATCTCTATCTCTTGATCCTATGCCCAGGCTATCAGCCTTCTGCTTTCTTTTCCTGCCTTTTTTTACCCCAAGTAACTCACACACATGGATCTGCACTCAAGATCATCTGACCACGCATCACATTCTTGCAACTAGCCTTGATCATGTGTCCTGCTCACAAGCCTAAGTGTGTCACAATGGAATAATAAAATTATGCAACTAGCCTTGACCAGGTGTCCTCACTACAAGCTTTGTGTCACAATGGAATAATAAAATTAAGCAACTAGCATTGACCAGGTGTCCTCCCTACAAGCATTAAGGGTGTCACAATGGAATAATAAAATGAATTATTTATAATAAAAAATAGTTTAAGCTCTAAAGAACTACTCTATTTTTGTAACATTTGCTTGATCAATGAAACATACCCCTAATTCATGTGCAGCAGCTATCAATTCCCCCGAGTCTCCTCCTGGTAATGAAGGATGTAGTCTTACAACATACAGAACTAAACTTGAGATGAAGACAAACAACCCAACAACCAATGAACTTGGAGCAGAGAACATTTCATACCATTCTGTGAAACAAAAACCATACTTCTAACTTTTTTTTTTTTTTTGTTTGGTAATATTTGATGACAACTAAAGCTAAACATGATTAATGTGTGGAACCAATTTTACTCCATTTATTCAGGATAACACAGAGAGTTTTGACAAGTTTAGATGCAAAACATGCATATGATAATGATATAATCATATATGATATCTAAGTAGATTGACTAGATCTAGGATTAGACATGATTCTAGGATCTCTAGATTCTACTTTTAGTTAAGTTAAGAAGTAATATGCGGGATGCAAAGATCATCACCCTGTACAAGAACAAAGGCGACAGAAGTGATTGCAACAACTACAGGGGAATCTCTCTCCTAAGCATTGTAGGCAAAGTCTTTGCTCGAGTGATACTCCCCAGGCTACAAAAACTTGCTGATCGAGTCTACCCAGAATCACAGTGTGGCTTTCGCTCTGAGAGATCCACAATTGACATGATTTTCTCTATCCGTCAACTTCAGGAAAAGTGCAGAGAGCAAAGAATGCCTTTGTACATCGCATTTATCGACCTGACCAAGGCCTTTGACCTTGTCAGCAGAGAAGGCCTCTTTAAATCTTAGAGTTAATAGGCTGTCCACCCAAGCTTCTAAATATTATTGTCTCTTTCCACCAAAATATGATGGGTACAGTACAGTTCAATAGCGCCTGCTCCGAAAGTTTCAATATAAACAGCGGAGTAAAACAGGGATGTGTCCTGGCCCCAACCCTTTTTGGAATACTCTTTTCAATGCTAATCCACCACGCATTTGATAATTACACCGAAGGGATATATCTCCATTCCAGATTCGATGGCAAACTTCTAAATATTGCTAGACTGAGGGCCAAAACTAAAACCAGAACAACCCTCATAAGAGACATGCTCTTCGCGGACGACGCAGCGGTTGTGGCACACTCACAAGAGGAACTTCAGCTACTAATGTCCCGCTTCTCTCAGGCCTGTAAAGAATATGGCTTAACTATTAGCACAAAGAAAACAAATGTTATGGGACCTCCTGCTACAGCACCACCCTCCATACTCATAGACGATAACAAGCTGGATGACGTGAACGAATTCTGATATCTGGGATCCACAATTCAAGACGACCTTTCTCTAGATGAGGAGATAAAAAAACGTGTAGGGAAGGCTGCATCGACCTTCGCTAGACTCAGGTCAAGAGTTTGGGAAAACCAGAAGCTAACTACAGCGACCAAAATGGAAGTCTACAAGGCATGCGTTATGAGCACGCTGCTGTATGGCAGTGAATCATGGACCACCTATGCAAAGCAAGAGCGAAGACTGAACTCGTTCCATTTGCGATGCCTTCGTAGGATCTTGAAAATCACATGGAAAGAAAAAGTGTGCAATACTGAGATCCTTGCACAAACAGGTATTCCCAGCATCTTTACAGCCCTCAGACAATGCCGCCTGCGCTGGCTTGGACATGTTCGCCGGATGGAGGACAATCGCATACCGAAAGTCATCCTCTACGGACAACTTGCGACTGGCTCAAGAAAAACTAGTCGCCCCCACCTCCGTTACATAGATGTTATAAAACGCGACCTCAAATCAGTGAACATCAATACTGACCAGTGGGAAGACATAGCTCTAGACCGCACCAGATGGAGAGAGACAGTGACCAAGAAGGCTATGGACAGCGAAAGAGCATGGGCCTCAGCTCTGGAAGAAAAGCGGACAACGCGGAAACTGGCCAGCTCCTCTACCACTGTAGCGAAGACCACCTTTACCTGCAATACTTGTGGACGAGAGTGTCTCTCCAAAATAGGGCTCTACAGCCACACGAGGAAGTGTGCGAGATGAACCATAGTCGTTCTACGACTGAAGGAGGCCAATGAATGAATATGTATATGTAGTCTTGTAGAATACAAAAATGTATCTAGATCTAGACTTAGACTTGCATTTATAATCTAGATATCAAAATGAAGTTCAACAAGTAACTAACTTAACTAACTAGATCTAAATCTAGTTCATTTTAAGTTAGTAAAACAGACTAACATTACTAACAAGATTCTAGGTCTAGATAAATCAGAATGTCCAAGTCTTCAAGTTCAACTAACCAACTTTTTACCAACTCCAATAGATCTAAATTCAAAATTGATTAAAAAGTCTCAATCTAACACTCTAACTTCTATTAGTAAGTTCTAGATACTTATACTATTCTAATTATATACTTATACAATATTATAATTATACTATGATAGTAACTAATACTATCGTCTATGACTACTTCTAAGTCAGTAGTCTACTATGATAATGACTCTAGCTAGTTTATTCTTCTATTGTTTTAGTTACAGTCCTTTCATTTTACAGACCACATGTAATTACTTGCAGTAAAAAATTATCCGGAATTAACAATCACTGAACTATATAATCAAGGAAAGCAAATATAATTTGTAGTTAAAAAATGGGAGGGGGGGGGCAGCTTTTTTGCTTAACTCACGGTATTTAGTTTTTTTAACGAACCTTTAAAAAGTCCTGACTTTTAAGAAATCTCTGAAGTTGAATAAACAAATCATAGATTAGGACTAGACCCTATCCATCCATCCCCGTGGCCCTACAGCCCTAGCTGCCTGCCATAAGGCATAACACATCCCTCAATTCAGATCTTTCCTGGACCTTTCATCTCCACGCCTTAACCCCAAGCTGTTGTAGATCTGCCTTCACATCATCACTATATCGCATTCGGGGTCTGCCTTTAATCGCCTGCCTTTTTTTTTTTTGTTCTTTTTTGTTGTTTTTATTTTGCCAGTAGGCTTATATAATTTTCGCTTCTCTGCAATGCTTTGAATGTGACCTGCCCAACGTAGGCTGTTCTTTTTATTTCTGTAACTATTATTATTATTATTATAGCTTTTATATAGCGCTACTTTCATGCTTATAGCATGCTCAGAGCGCTTTGGTCCAATCTCATTTGTGGACCAGTGGGGGGAGGGGGTATCTAGGAGTTTGTTTCCCGTGCTGCCTTTGGGCGCTCAGTAAACACAACTCTGCCCGAGTCGGGTGTCGAACCTCGAGCCCCCTTCTAGGTAGCCAAGCAAGCCAAGCTCAAGCCGCACTTAGCCTCTCGACCACGCTTCCCACGAATGAACTATCGGTGAGTCTTCATATAATTGACATAGTTCATGATCAGAGCGTGTCCTGTTTCACCATAGATTTTTTCAAGATTTTTTCGTTCCAAAGCTACACTCTATATCTATGTATTCTAGTTCTCTGGAGTACCACTGGAAGGGCTGCAGCCCGAAGCGTTGGGGAAAGGGGCGCAAAAATTCAGAATGGATATCAAAACACTGCATAAAATAACGAAACCCTTTTAACATATTAAAGAGCTTCAATGGGTACTTTGTCTGACTAGGCATTGATAAGCACAGAGAAGAAACTGGCCGAGACAATTAAATTTCACTAGTAGACCCGCGGGATAGCATACGCCATTTAGTGACTTCCTGAAAGACACAGTTGTCCAAATTGGTAAGGTTTGGGCAAACGACTGCTCGCCACCATAAACACCAGAAGTATTCACGTGGGTAGCGTATAGTAGAGCAGAGTGTATTACTCTATTAAAGCAGGGAATGAGTTGCCTGAGCTAGCAAGGAAAACCAGTGACATGATAGAATTTAAGTCATTGGTTAACATGCATGACTAGATGCATGACACGTAAGACGTAATCATCTTCTTTTCTTTTATAACAACAAGGAATGTGCCTTTAGCTTTGCTTCTTTCTGAGTAAAGTAAAAAGTTCCCCTTTCAGACCTTGTGGTCTATAGGGCTGATGATGTTAAGGTCATCTGATTCTGTGGCCTACGGTTAACGAGGGTGTCATGTGGCCAGCACAACGACCAACCGCCTTTTTTACTTTTCCCCAAATAATGTCAGGTACCCATTAGAGCTGGGTGGACTCAGAGGCACACGAATATCCGAAATTAAAAATCCCAGTCTTCACCAGGATCCGAACCCCGGTTTGGAAGTCAAGCGCTTTACCGCTCAGCCACCGCTAATTATGCTAACAGGCAGACTTATAGGCGAGCATTATGGGCGAGCTATCATAGGCAAGTATTATTGGCAAGCTGAATCTAAATTAACTCGACGCAAGCACCACTAATTAGACTGACATGGGGTCGAGATGAAAAAAAGGAAGTAACTAATTAAAAGCAGTCCCTTTATAGAGCCAGGTCATGGGTCAACTGGCCAGGTAAACTAAACAAATTAGAGGTCAAAAATTAAATAAAACCGCCAGGTCACATATAGGTCTTATTTTTGTATTTGAAGATTATGGTTCAGTGTTTCATGTATAATTATTATAGCTTTTATATAGCGCTACTTTCATGCTTACAGCATGCTCAGAGCGCTTTGATCCAATCTCATTTGTGGACCAGTGGGGGGGGGAGGGGGTATCTAGAAGTTGGTTTCCGTGCTGCCTTTGGGCGCTCAGTAAACACAACTCTGCCCGAGTCGGGTGTCGAACCTCGAGCCCCCTTCTAGGTAGCCAGGCAAGCCAAGCTCAAGCCGCACTTAGCCTCTCGACCACGCTTCCCATTGCTGCTGGAATAGCAGTCCAACACGCCCATTACAGTCAGTGGACATCCATGCAGCCAGAAAAAAATTCAGTTTAGTTGTCAGAGTGTGTGGAAAGATCCGACGCAGCACAGAAAATAATGAGACAATTAAACATGGAACCTGTTAATAACAAAGTTCAGTTCTACTCTGCAAATTAGTGACTACATAGTTACCAGTACTGGCACCGACGCCATTACAGAATTACCAGTACCGATGTAACCAGTTCGTAAATAAAAATTTTCTTTGCCAATTAAACGAAGTCATACAACTTTTAAAAAAATATCGAGGAACGATTTCTACAAAATATTTTAAAATCTGTACAGTAAACATTTCAAAATCATACACCACACTGTGAGCACACATACTTTTTTAAAATAAGATTTTTTATGTGCTGCCGTGGAAACTGAGTTTATTTAGAAATGTCCGCCGAATATCAATTTGATTAATTCTTGTTTAAACTTCCCCCCTCCCCTTGAAGTGCATAGTCAAAAGTTTTACACCATTCACAACTGATGTTTTATTGATAAAATTAGTCTAATTTGTCTAAAAGCCATATCCTAAGGCATAAAATAGGTCACGACCCTAGATTTCGTATTATCAACATTAATGATGCTACAAAGATAAGTACGTGATTGTATTCATTGCAATACACATCATGTCCTTGACAAATCCTGACCCTAGTCCTAGATTCTCTCAAGTGGAAGAATGCATCACGACTTCTTTAGAATCACACAGCCGTCAAAAACTAGACCTATTTGTTTAACACATTTCAATGCCACTAGAGCCGACATTCCTTTTATACACTCCAGCTTTGCAATATCAGAAAATAAATAAAAACACACTGATAAATATAAAAGTATATAAAGGGGAACATGTTTGAGATTTTTGAATTTTAAAAATGTGCTAACTTTATATAATTTCATGTGAAACCCAGGATACATTCATTTATCACCGACACAAACATATAAGGAGTACGTCAA
Organism: Biomphalaria straminea; assembly: GCA_021533235.1. Taxonomy (NCBI): domain Eukaryota; kingdom Metazoa; phylum Mollusca; class Gastropoda; family Planorbidae; genus Biomphalaria; species Biomphalaria straminea. The sequence goes on from JADKLZ010000104.1 coordinate 2,182,819, forward strand.
GTTGGAAGTGAAAGGATTATTTAATAATCTTATAAAACAATTAGCTTTATTCTCTCCGTTTATGTTAAGAGTAGATAGAATCATAGAAAAACAAGCATTAAAGAAATAGACGGCTCATTAGAACTGTAAAAGACAGGATCAAGAGATTTAGACAGTCATAAGGCTAGTTAAAAGTAAACTATTACATTAGATCAGGAAAAAAATTATTACATCGAAGGCTTTAAAGTTCTACAGAGTAGATCAATAATAACTTAGATCAGTGCAAGCTTTAGGCACAAGCAAACTAGACAGCCGCCTTCCGATTGGTGGGGGAGGACCTCGTATAAGTCTTAAAACACTCTTCTTTTTTTGGAGAAGAAATAGCGAAATTTGTCCCTATTAAAATTGGTGTAGTACACTAGTTGTGGTTGCTTTCTCTATTTTTTATATTATATATTTTTCTATATGATTTCAGCATCATAATAACCAAATTCACCTCGCTTAGGGGTCTATAATTATAAAAGGCAGGCCCTAACTACATTAGGATAGATTATAGATAGATATAGATAGATTTATGGAATTATAGATTAATAGTACTGTGATAGTAATGATACTCTATAAAATTTCTATTTCGATAAACGTTATAAAACCTAAATTAATATTGTTAATACATTGTGCTAGTTTGGTCGACAACTGCCTGAATACAGAGATGAAGAATATTGAAGACATCTTAAAAGAAACTGGAGGAGATGGCAAATTTCAGCTCATTTTTATTACTTTCGTTACACTGCCCAGGCTCCCGATGATGTGGATTATGTTGGAGGTAGTGATAGCTCTTTCTTGTGTTTACTAAAGTTTACTCTAGATTCACTTCTATTATAGTACCTAAGTAGTCCATTATTAGGCCTACTGCCGTTATTGTCAAACGGAATTTAAAAAAAAAGTTTCCTAAAAAAGTCTAGCCCTTTATTAAAATGAAACAAATATATCAGAAAAGATGGATGCTCGTTTTCTATTGGTTCATTAGTTGTTAGTTCTTTAACGTAAGAATAATTTTTTCCCCAATAGTATTTCTTATTTTATTTCCCCTCGACAGCGTGTTTATGCTTCTATTTATAAACATATAATGGTCAATAAATACATATAGGCTCTTTGTACATTTTTATTAGCTCATTTTAACATGATATCTAAATCGATAGTTTAAAAAATGGTCTTGTAGGATGTGAATACACACGAATGAAAAAATGTGATATTCAGTTTTACGAATTAAATACAACAAGATTCCCGACTTGTAAATGAAGAAGAAGCATTAGGGTTTATTACAAGAAATTACTATAAATCAAATAAGAATCTAAAACTAAAATGTTATTTAACCTTAGGCCAATAATAGAATATGCATCATCTGTTTGGGACAGCTTAAATCAAGAAAAATTAAGAAACTGAAACGGACACAAAATAGAGCAGTGAGATTCATAACTAACGAATATTCACATTTGACTAGAGTAACACATTTAGTAAAATCATTAAATTTAGAAAGCCACCAGGAGAGAAGACTCAAAAGTAAAGTAGCAATTAAACACTGCACCATAATTTTCAAATACAAAAAAAAAAATAAGACAAATGTGTACAAATGCTCCTTCTTCCCTAGTGCTATTAGAGCATGTAATGGGTTGCCTGAGCTAGACAGAAAATCAGTGACTTGGCAGAATTTAAGTAATTGGTTAGCATGCATTACATAGATGTTATAAAACGCGACCTCAAATCAGTGAACATCAATACTGACCAGTGGGAAGACATAGCTCTAGACCGCACCAGATGGAGAGAGACAGTGACCAAGAAGGCTATGGACAGCGAAAGAGCATGGGCCTCAGCTCTGTAAGAAAAGCGGACAACGCGGAAACTGGCCAGCTCCTCTACCACTGTAGCGAAGACCACCTTTACCTGCAACACTAGTGGACGGGAGTGTCTCTCCAAAATAGGGCTCTACAGCCACACAAGGAAGTGTGCGTGATGAACCATAGTCGTTCTACGACTGAAGGACGCCAATGATATATGCATGACGCGTAGGACGTAATCATCTTCTTTTTTTTTTTTTAATATTGTCCGTATAAATAAGTTAAGAAGCTGATTTATCTATTTTCTCTTAGCGATTTATTTTTGTTTAAGATTCCCATTCACGAGGGGAGAGAATCAAACTCAAACAAGGAAACACATTAAAATACTTTTTAAGAAAACAAAGCTTATATTAATTAAGTGTATTTGTATCAATGAGTTTGGATCAGTCATATGTGTAAAGTTGACCTAGACATAATAAATCTGTGCGATAAGAAATATTTTTATCAATTATTATTTATCCAATATTAGATAACGCAACGATTCAATATTCACTTTTTCAAATGTCAGATGTCGTATGCCAACTATGTGCCAGAATGGTGCTGTCTTCCTGACAATCAAACCAGCCAATCAGAAGAAAGTTTGGCTCAGAGTTACTGTTATCACCAGAACTCCAACATATCCATGTTTTCCAAATCTTGCAGCAGAAACAATTCCACGTGTGACCAGAAGTTTTTCACTACAGGAACTGACACAATTGTAAACGAGGTGGGTTAATGACGTCATTGTAAGACAAAAGTTTAACTTTAGCCTCTTCATCGCTACCGGAAGTAACAAGGTCATCTCTTGTTTCATTTCTGAATTTTTGAAAGTAGGCCTACAGTGATACCTCGTTTGCAGCGGAATATGTGCTTCCGCGAAATAGAAACAGTTTAATATATAAAGTTCCCCTTTCAGACCTTGTGGTCTGTAGGGCAGATGATGTAAGGGTCATCTGATTCTGTCGCCTACGGTTAACGAGGGTGTCATGTGGCCAGCACAACGACCAACCGCCTTTACTTTTCCCCAAATAATGTCAGGTACCCATTAGAGCTAGGTGGACTCAGAAGCGAACAATAGAGTAACAAATCTCTCTCTCTCTCTTTCTTTCTTTCTCTATCTCTCTCTCTCATGCCACTGTACTAAGGCGATCATGCGCTGCACTACAAAGCAAGCAAGTTTACAATTGTGAGTAGGCGAGTAGCGTCTTGTGTTAGAATTGATATTACTAATACATTTCTTAATATATATTTTTTTTACATTTTGAGATTTTTTTTTAATGTAAAGTTAATTATATATTATTTTCTTACCAACAAATTTTACAGATAATCCACACAAAGCAAAAAGGCTGTCAATTATTTTTCTAATTAATTTCTTATTTTTAAAAAACGCGAAATAGCGGAGCTACGAGAGTTGAAGAGTGAAGTGGTGAGGTATCAGTGTCCAATCAATAATGTCCACTTCTGTCAAGAGCTTCCTTCCTATTTCTGTGTCTCCAGTGCCCCTTCCCTCACTCTTACACACATGTAAACACACTGACGTATAAAATAGTTGCAACTTTTGTTAATTTACTAGCCAACTCTTTCAATCCTCTGTAATCCCAGATCTATAATCTACTTCAACATTTTCTCTAGGTCAATGATTCTGAAAAAAAAAAACAACATCCAGCATTATATCTGACCCGTGACACTATACGCACCTCACGAGATTTCAATTCACAGCGCTTAATAAACCATTAGAGCGCGGTGACATTGGACACAACGACTCTGTCGCAACGACTTTGACGCAACAACTTTGACACAACGACTTTGACGTAACGACTTCATCAGAACGTATTTGGTGTAACGACTTTAACACAACTACTTTGACGTAATGTCTTTAAAAAAACTACTTTGACGTAACGATTTTAACACAACTACTTTGACGTAAAGATTTTAACACAACGACTTTGACGCAATGACTTTGACACAAACTTTTGAAGGCTCTGCGTTCAATGACACTCTTTTCAGACATGTTTCTATCACATACGTATGTGGTCAATAACTTTTTGGTAGCCTCTGAGTGGTTTAAGCATCTATTTATTATCGAATTAATCAATTCACTACTACCCGAACAATCTTTTTGTCTTGCTTTACCTCCCCTGTACAATTAATTTCCCAGAAATATTACTTAGAATTTGTTGTTTTTTTTTTATCTTTCCAAAAGTGGGATTTGGTGTGTGACAAAAAATGGATAGTTCCCATGGCAACATCTATTCAGATGGCGGGAGTACTGGTTGGCTCCTTTATCGGCGGACAGTTGGCGGATTGGATCGGAAGGAAGAAAACATTATTTGTCAGCATCTTCGTGTGCGGGATTTTTAATATCGTTGGTGGATTTTCCATCTCCTGGGAGATGTTTCTGTCTATGAGGTGTGTTTTGGCTACGTACTACTTTACGTTTAGGACATTTGTTGAGGGCATTTATGCAAAAGCATCTTACTACTGTGGTGGGTTAATCTATCTGACTTCAATTACTAATTATTTCAATTACTATTCCAACTTAGCCACACACACACATCTACAACATGATATAGTTGACAACGACTTTCAATTCTATCAAATGGCACTTTATTTATCACTGGGAAATCCCGCCCAGTCTTCTAAATACTATTCTACTACTCATAAGACAGCCTACTCCTAGAATAAAGCCATGTTGGTCTTCTTGTCACTCTTAAGTCTTCTACGTCATTAGTCTGTCTATTACGTCACTACTTTTACCGTCGCTGAAATCTATACACAATATATTTATCTAACTAAACTAACCTACTCTCGAAACTAGTACATAACACTACATTACATTATTTACAATTCATTAACAACGTATACTCCTATATTGGTGAAATCCAAAGCATTTCTCTGTGTTTTAATGACTCTTATTTATGCAGTCTGCAACTAATTTTCCTACAGTGCCGGTGTTAAGCAAGTGAAGGCCCTGGCAAGACTTTTGTTCAGACCTTTTCCCTCTTCACCTACGACATAAATGCACTTAATAAAATCAATACATTTCATAGAATGTAATTTATTGTGAAGAAACAAACATGAATTGGTTCCTGTGGTGATTGTGTCTATATAGAGTTATAGAGCATTGTAGATACCACTGAATGAATCTTGAATGTCTGATTTGAGAATTCTATGTTTATTTATTATTATTTGTTATTATCTCATTGGTTGACTGCGTAAAATGGGGGTGATGGCCCTTGGGTTTTATTATTGTGGTTAGGGACTGGAGCATGTGTTTGACTAGTATAAGTACGATATAAGGCAGTTTTATAGTTGGTGTATATATTTGAAGAATTCAGCTTTTGTTGACGTTATCTACAGTTATAATTATTTATATTGCTTTTATTAAATACTTCTTATTTCTAATGCATCCCTGGTGTTGAAGTCTGTATACGATATGTGAAAATGTCAAATCCATAGGCCAGGAGTTCACAACAATCATAACAGTTTTTTCTTTCAGATATTGCGATCTAAAGGGCAGATGATGTGCTAATATAAAATATATTACGTCATTGTTTATTGTTTATGTT
>JADKLZ010000104.1:2192464-2206382 GCA_021533235.1 Biomphalaria straminea
ACTATTGACTGCTCTTGACTACCTATTGACTGCTCTTGGCTACTATTGACTACTATATTGACTACTATTGACTGCTATTGCCAAAGTTTTTGCCACGTTCTATGCAATGAGTCGCTTTGTGTTTGAAGGAGACCCACGAATGAACAAAATATATTGACACTACGGTTCTTTTGTTTCCCTCAACATTCATAAAGAATAAAAGATACATTTGTTGTTCATTTGTTGTACACAATGCCTGATATAAAGCTAAATTTGTTTCACCAACATAATGCTGAATTTTGCGTAATGTAAATCGGAATCGGTATGATGTAAAAATAAATTTACTTTGTGCGATAACTTTATATGTTTGTTTGATATGATGCTGCTTTTCATTTGCGTGGTATAACGCTGAATTTTGTTTGTGTGATACAAATCTGAATTTTATGATGCAAATGGAAATTTTATGATATAAAGCTGATTTTTTTGTTTTATTATATTATTTCGTTTGTTTTTTATTTTATATTTTTTGTGATATAAAGCTGAATTTTATTTTCATGATATGATTGAATTTCTCTTTAAAAGCTTAAGTTGAAAAATAAGACTTTGGCCTACTCTTGACATTGGCTAAATGTAGGCCTATATTTCAAAGAAAATATAATTAGGAACAAAATCATCCCTCACTTTTAAAACATTTCCTATTCTATATGCTAAGACAAATTTATACTAGCGCTCAACATTCTTAAATGTTATTACAGAATGGAACTTATTGAATCAGTCATGAAAGCCAACAACTTTGTAGAGTCTCTCACAGACACTAACAAAATATGCACACACACCTGCCACGGAGAAGTTTTGGAACTTATATATGTCTGGGTCTGAAATAAAGTCAAATAAAAGGAATATTTATATAGGCCATGACACATTACTTGAACACTTTCGAATTTGGATGTACTTATGTGTGTGCGTGTTGGTGTGTGTGTATCAGTATGCTGGTGTTGAGATGTTATTTTGTTACCTATCTAATCTACGGATGCTACTATGAATATTTAACTGACACTCTGTTAGATATAGGTCAATGTCTTAACAATCTTAATTTTTTCTTGGCACTTGTGCAGGGGCAGAGAGTTACGATCCGATAATAAAAAGTAGACCTAAGGAGAAATCCTTATTACAAGAATCTTTACCAAGCAACAATTATCAGACAATACATCTAGAACGATTTGCCAGGTATCATCTCAAGAGGTTCTAACCCTTGTAAAGAAAATTAAACGCCATATCAATCTCAGCTTGCCTACAATTTTTAGAATCACTTTAGAAAGTGGAACTGAGACCCACCTTCGACCAACTACGCCCCTGCTTTAAAAAAAAACGTATCAGTGAAAAAAAGTCATCATTGACCAATACACAGACACTAATAGTGACTGGGTTAAATAAAATGAAAGTGCTGATACCTGTGACTGTCCGAGAGTATCTACCTACAAACAGACAACAATGACATAATACTAAAGTTTATAGGCCATAGTCTTTTATACCTTAATATACTTTGTTATCTTATAGTACAGAAAGTCATTGAAATCTTTATAGTCCCAATTTGTTTACTTACAATGAATCACACAATGGAATACATTCGTCTTATTTTTAATTTGATTGTCAATAGAATTCATTGAATCTCATTATACTCAATGTAAGTACAGAATCATAAGTTTGGTGGGCAAGTTAAAAAATAAAAACAAGCGTGATAGATGAATTTGCAAGAATCTGCACGCATATGCGCTTACATTCATAAGCTATAGTGGACCGTATGCAGGATTTTTATTGAGGGCCTTAAAAAACGTACATTGGCCCTATTGCTTTTTTTTAAATAAAGGCATATATCAATTATATTTCAAAGTAATATTTTACATTAAAATATATCACTGATCATGTAGCTTATAATGTGATAGAGTAAATCAGATCAATACACAGACCTCATAAACATTGAGTTGTGTCTATACATGACGTGTGTATTTGGAGACAATGTATTTGAAGAGAGATTTGGCAAAGTATTCCACCAAAGTTACTAAGCAGAGCGACGAAAGGCAGAAAGCCTTCAGATTAAATCTTTGTATTTGGATAAGTAACAAACTAGTAGATTAAATGTATGGATGTGGATAAGTTATCCAGATAAGTTGCAAACTTGAAGATTAAATGTATGGATGTGGATAAGTTTTCCAGATTTGCAAGAAGGATTATTTAAAAATCCGCCCCAGTGTGGTATCACTGTATGTTGATATTAGAAACAATACTTGAAAACTTCTATGTCCCCAGAAAGATGGCCACTAAATTGAAGACCATTGAAGACTTATTGGAGGCCACAGGAGGCAATGGCAGATTTCAAGCCATTTTTGTCCTACTCTTAACTTTACCAAGATTTCCAATTATGTGGACTATGTTAGAGGTTTGCTTTGACATCATTACACAGACATAACACACACATACACATATGCATAGATAAATAGATAGATAGATTGATTGATTGATTGATATATTGATTTATTGGAAAATGGATAGATGGATAGATAGATAGACAGATAGATAGATTGATTGATTGATATATTGATTTATTGGAAGATGGATAGATTGATATATTGATATATATTGATTGATATATTGAGTTATTGGAAGATAGATAGATAGAGAGATAGAGAGATAGATAGATAGATTGATCATTGAGTTATTGGAAGATGGATAGATAGATAGATAGATTATACAGATAGATAGATAGATAGATAGATAGATAGATTGTTGGAAGGTATTTCTTTTTTCGTATTCACTGTCTAAAATGTGTCTTCTGCTAGATGTCTTTCGCTAACTTCGTTCCGCAATGGTGCTGTGTTCCTGAAGCACACACTCAAGACCCGCGCGACTTCTGCTATTCCAAGAACAGTAACTCCTCAATGTTCTCCAAAACATGCCAGAATAGCACATCTTTGTGCGTCCAGAAACTGTTTGCCAAGGGCATTAACTCCGTAGCAAATGAAGTAAGTTATACGAGTACGTCTGAAATAATAGAGGATCTTGTTTACAATTTAATATCAACCTGAATATATAATACAAATGTTGTTAATTCTTTAAATAAAAAAGCAACAAGATAAGTCAACGTGAACTCTGAGATGTCAATAAGGAAAGAATACATTTGGATTACTGTATTCAATCAATGTAATCATGATGAACTTACAAGGAACCTCAACCGAGAAAATTAACGAGAATTTAGATAATACAAAATTGCTTCCCTTTTCCTAATGCCCGCTGCCAAACATCATAATACTTGTTCTGTGGAATGTTTTCTTTTAGAAAGAGGTTTCAAATTTAACAAATAAAAAATAAAATCTCATTATTAAGAGTATTTAGACCTGAGTTATTAACACATACAGCTAAATGCTAATTAACAAGATGCACTTTTTTCAGTGGGAGCTCGTCTGCGACAGAAAGTGGATGCTACCCCTGACCACTTCAGTCCAGATGGGCGGTGTACTAGCTGGGGCCTTCCTGGCTGGACTGATGGTGGACCTTATTGGTAGAAAAAAGACTTTCTATATGAGCATTGTCCTATGTGGTGTTTGTAACATCATCGCTGGCTTTTCAGTCAACTGGGAAATGTTCACGGTGTTTCGGTAAATATACCTTTCCCTTACCAAGAATTTATATAACGCTTAAGACAGGGGCGGACCTAGCAGTGCGCGGGGCCCTGGGCGAGCGTCATGTGCGGGGCCCCTAGCTGTAAAGGTAGACTATATATATATATATATATATATATATATATATATATATCGCACCACATCTCGCTAACGGGCTAATCCTTCTCTAATGCTGCAACAATAACAATACAGTATGTTCGCCTCAAAACTGTGAACCTTATTTTTGTAACAAAACATAGAACATTACGTAGGGTACTGCTGGTTTACTTATGGCCGCTGAAGTACATTATATACTGTATTTTAATTGTTCTGCATCAAAAGATGCAAATAAAAAAACACTCGCCACTACTAATAGTATGTCGCCTCTCTCGCTCTGCTAATTGAAGCCAATAGGATGTTCTTTAAGAATAAAGTGTTCTATATGAGTTACAGTGGTCCATTCACTTTCGAAGACCCGACTTTTTCGGAAAGGCTGTATCACGTTTTTTTAAAAAATAATTTATAAAAACAAGGTTACAAGGACAGTTTGTGTATAAACACAAACTCAAAATCTGCCCCTGAAGTGGTCCACCCAGACAGGTAAAAAAGGAGGTTTCAATATTTTCAGAAAGAACATCAGAATGAAATTCTATCAATGACAAATAAATGACAGAGTAGAATGGAGAAAGAAGATTGACAGATCTTGTGTAGTGCCCCAGTGAAGTTTATTAATTACTTTACCACATTATGACACGTGATATGAAAAACTACTTATTAATTGTTTTTTTTAATTATGCCCAACTTATATGCATACTAAATAGATTTTTTCTCTGTGTAAATGTAGTAGTTAGTATAACAAAACTTACTTAACTTAGCAATACTAGTGTCTAAAAAAAATTGAAAAAAAAAACGTTTTCATATAAACCTGTTTAAAAAGGGTAATGTGTAATATCTTATATTACAGAGCTGTCGGTGTTTGTTAACATTATTAACATTAATAATGAATAGTTGTAAAAGTGATGTATGTTTCTGAAAGAAACTGCTTGCATACGTGATTTAAAAATTAGATTTTTCGGTTTTAGAAAAAAAAAGTAGCCGTTGCATCAGAACTTTAAATGGTCTTAAATATTATGATATCGGATTTTCACTAACTTTTCTAGTTTACGAGATCTAAACTGACTAAACGCAACGGATGGACGGACAGACATTCCACACAAAACTAATAGCGTCTTTTCCCCTTTCTGGGACCGCTAAAAATACTCCCGCGTTTTTTTTTTAACACGTTCACACAGTAGCAAATTGGAAAAAGAAAACTTAATATGTCATGCTGGAAGCTGATTTGCCGAAATAAATGTAGGCTATAAGCACACCAACTGGTGATACTGTTTATATCCGAAAAATATTAAACGTTTATGAAATTAAACAGCTTACTGCGAAAAGCTGACCTTTTCGTGCGGTCTTAGAACGTATCACCAGCGACAGTCGAGAATACACCGTACAATTGTTTAGTTATTTTCAGTGCTTTTTTTATTTAAAAAAAATTAATGGATTGCCTAATTTTTAACTATTAATAAATTAATAATAAACGCTAAAATTAAAGAAAATTAATATTTTTTCTCCACATTGAAAAAAGTAAAGTACGCCGTACGACGTGACGGTAAAAAAAGCACTGATTATTTTCATTAAATAAATCAATTGGTCAAAAGTTCCATTATTATTATTATAGCTTTTATATAGCGCTACTTTCATGCTTATAGCATGCTCAGAGCGCTTTAGTCCAATCTCATTTGTGGACCAGTGGGGGGGAGGGGGTATCTAGGAGTTGGTTTGCCGTGCTGCCTTTGGGCGCTCAGTAAACACAACTCTGCCCGAGTCGGGTGTCAAACCTCGAGCCCCCTTCTAGGTAGCCAAGTAAGCCAAGCTCAAGCCGCACTTGGCCTCTCGACCACGCTTCCCAAAAAAAAAAAAAGTTAAACGATGATAGCCTCTAAGACTCGGCTGTCTTTACCGAAAGATAACGGTATTTCGAAATAAAAAATGTAATCTTAAATAGCAATTGGAATATTTGGTATACTGGGAAAATATTGAGTAACAAGTCCTTGTTTATCACCACTCATTTAGTTTTCGAAGTTGGTGACAATAAAATCTCCCAGCGCGGGGCCCCCCTCAGGCGCGGGGCCTGGGGCGGTTGCCCCAGTTGCCACCCCCTAAGACCGCTACTGGCTTAAGATATGTTTCGAGTTTTTCGGAAGATGGTAAGATCTATTTCAGCAATTAAAAACGTATTAAATGTTTAACGGTGTATTCGATTCCGAAGCTTAAGGATGAGTGCAGTATTACACATCACCAAGCTAACCCTGTTGTGACCTTCACATTGTGCCATTTAATGCATACAAAGCCTTTACACGTAGGAAGAGGGGGGGGGGTCTTTCTTTTTATATATTCCTCTGTCTTCTGCAAGTTTACTTCAGTGTGTGGGTCCAGAGACTTTACTGAGAGCTCTACAACTGTCTCTATCACAGGCCCTCTGCTGCCAACTGCTTTATTTTATAAAATGTAATACTTTTATTATACGGTATCTGCATATTTTTCATCTCTCTGTGAGCTGAAAATTTATATTAGTATCAACAATACTCGTTCACGTATTTATTTTTATAACTTCTTCTACAGACTCAGAAAAAAAAAAACTCTTAAATCTAAATACCATAATTTCAAACTTTAAGAAAAGCTATATTTTTTCAGGTTTTTCATTGGCTTAGCTATTGGTGGCTTTTTGACAGTCTTAAATCCGTATCTGATGGAATTTCTGACTCCTTCTGTGAGAGCATTGCCTGGACTTATACCGGCCTCCCAGCTTGGCCCAGCCCTGATGGCCCTGACGGCTTGGAGAATCCCAGACTGGCAATGGGTTCACTGGATAGGTGGGATCATAACGATCCCTACAGCCTTGGGATACTTGTAGGTTCTGTTTAATCAATGCACTTGCTGTGTGATTGTATGTTGGCATTTTATCTTAAACTTTGAACTTTTATTTTACAATAATTACTGGTAATTAGTTCTTTTGTTGATTGCCAAAAAAAAAAGGGAAATGAATCATTCAATATTAATAAATATGGCTAAATATGTGGGGGTTTGTCCCCTCAGATTATTGAACACATTATTTCTCCCACATTCATTCTGGTATAAACTTTAAACAGTTTTTTACCGTATCTAACAAAACATGAATCTATTTTAAAAATTTAACCAATTAGTCAATTGGTAATTGGTTATTTTGTTTAATGTCGAAATGGGAAAAACATTTACATATGATAATAAATATTGAATTCTTCCGTTTATAAAAGCGCTTGCTCTCTTTCTCCCCCCTCTCTATCTCTCTCTCTCTCTCTCTCTCTCTCTCTCACTCACTCTCTCTCTCTATCAGTGTTTGGTTCAGTGTTTTATGTATAATTGCTACTTTATTTTTAAGTCTTCTATCCTGAAGGCTTTTTAAATTTAATGATTTTACTAAAGGTGTTACTATTGATGTGAATATTCTTTTGTTATGAATCTCACTTCTCTATTTTGTGTCTGTTCCAGTTTCTTAATGTTTTCTTTAGTTATGCTATCAACATTCTTTGCTGCATCTAGCGCGATAAGGCATATTTCGGGATTTTATCGAGAATTTTTACTATAATTTTAAAATTATTTTTATGAGAATCGGACCCGTTTCTTTCATTCTTCATTTAAAGTTTCATCCCTGAAAGCATGAGGTGGCTAGCAGTGAAGGGTAGGGTGGATGAGGCGGAGCAAGTAGTCAAGCAAATAGCCAAGTGGAACAAGAAACCTCCTCCCCTTGGTTCATTAGAAGTCTTTAAGGTAAGACCTCTTGCTTTAGTGAATCTTTAACAGACCTACAAGCACATCTTTAATCACCGTTGAACAAATCACAAACATCTTTAGAAGTAATCTCCCTTCCACAGACTATCGCTGCCACGGAGAAGACAACTCGTACTCAGACTTATACATACGTTCATCTTTACAAAGGTTGGAATTTGTTGAAGAAATCTTTCATTCTGCAGCTTCTTTGGTAAGTCTGTAGTTTCAAGTAGAGACAAGGCCGGATTTAACGGAGGGTAGGCGTGGTGACAGCCCCGGGGATTCCACAAGAAAGAGGTCTCCACTCTCCGCAAAAGAGATTAAAATATATATATATATCCGAATTTCGATGTCAGAAACTTTTTTTTTTCATATTTTTACGGCTGGCAACAATGTCGTGATTAAGTGTTCGCTTGCAGCATGCTTGGGATAAGTCAATACATCTCCAGATTTACGACACTGCGTCTAACAAGGACCTTACTCTCCACACATTTAAAAACATTACACTTAATTAAACTAAAATGTGTATATTATTCTTAAAAGGACAGTGAGTACTTAATGTCTACATTAATAAAGTACTCTGTAGTAACAGGACAATACCTGTTACCTATCCCTTAGTCTGTGGACCGTTAGGGCACCAAGCAAGACTTGTAGACTGTCTTTTCCATTCCTCTCTATCCTTTGCCCTATTTAGAACCTCTTTCAATGGTAGGCCCGTCCATTCTTTTATGTTGTCCTCCCAACGCTTTCTCTGTCTGCCTCTTCTTCTTTTTCCTGGTACCCTGAATGAAGGTCTTTGCAAGCCTCGCAGATCTTGTAATATGCCCATAGATTTTAAGCTTGCGTTTTTTCACAGTAGTTAGCAGGCCATCATGGGGTCCGATCGCTGCAGTAACCCTGTCTCTAATCTCTTGGTTTGTGATGCGGTCTTTAAATGTAATGCCTAGGATCCTTCTATAGCATCTCAATTCCATTGCTAGGATCCTCCTCTCTAGCTCTGCAGTCTGCATCCAAAACTCACACGCATAACGCATATAGAAATGTGCCTAAAGACTAATAAAGACGCAACTCGGGTCATAATCTTGAAAAAAGTTAAATATCATGATCTTCTAAACAATAATGCTATGAATAAATAGGCTGTTTTATTTTTTTTTTCAAAACAAAACGAATAATTATACCTGTAGACTTATACTTAGGGCCGGATTTAATGAAAGGCAGGCGGGACTACTGTCTAGGAAACTCCACAACAGAGAAAATAAATCCATATTTGGATGGGGCATCAATTTGGCGTTGTTGTTGTTTCTTTTTACATTGAAATCGTACAGTCGTGATGAACCCCAACCTCCATCCTGGCTACGCCCATGTAATGTAGGCTCAAGGCGTTTTAACAACATTACAAACATAAACACAAGAGTTAAAATGACCCAAACTAATCTAAAAATGGTTTGAACAGATCTATAAAAAAAATTGTTAATAAAACTTTAAGAAACTATATATATTGACTTTTAATTTTGATATTTATTTAAGTACCCTCTCAACACTAACTGATATATAGCTCGTTTATTTTTCCAGGTGTATTCTGTCTATGAGTGCCTACGGAGTGTCTTTCTCCACAGCGGCTCTGAAGTTTAACCTCTACGTCAACATCTTTGTCATGAATGTCATCAGCATTCCTTTTGCCATGGTTCTGTCATGCATCCTCCACAAGTGAGGTCATATTAGATTTTAGTGGTGTCTGTGATTGTCTCTTGTATCCTGCAGTCTGTAACGACGCCCAGTTGCGTCTTTAACCCTTTAAACGCGTGTGGTAGCTAAGCCTCTAAACACTTGAATCGTAATTTCCATCTCGTATGCATATTGTAAAAAAGGCTCAGCACTTTAAGGATTAAACACGAATGTCAGGCGTTCATTTGGTGTGACGCTGCTGAGCGATTCTAAATGAAATAAACTAATTACAGCAATCCTTCTAAATAATAATATAAAAATAATAAAAAATAAAATAAAAATAAAAAAATAAAAAAAAAATACGGGGTCTAGTTTAGATTGAGACATATCTCAAAACAAATATTAAACTTCAAACTATTCGTTTTAATTTCATCGTTGTAATTAAAGATTTATGCATTAAATATAGGTCTACCTAGAGTTTAATTTTTAATGTGGCTTGGACGTCAATATTTTTATAGAAATTCAAGGTCAGTATCGTTTTTGAGCCCCAATTGCAGACCAGGTACAAAAAAAAAGCGTTATTAAATATTATTAATGTAGAACGGATGACCCATTATTATATTTGTTTTCACAGTTTGCACCGCAATTTAGCCAACTTTTTGTAAGATGACGCTAGCACAACTAGTCCATCATGTTACAATATTCCTCCGCACCAAGATATCATGTGATGGAGCACAGGGTCCACCATTTGACCATAAAATTAATCAATCCGAAATGTAGAGAAGATATCTATTAAAAACTCAATGAGAAATCAAAACTTTTATTAAATTTACATAAAAGCTTACATGGACAAATATTGGTTTTGACTTTCGTTTTCCAGATGGGGCAGGAAGAAACCCGCCATTGTTTTGTTGTGTATATCAGCTGCTTGTGGCTTTGGCAACTTGATTTCTTTTTCAACTGGTGAGGCAGTCCGTGTTTCATAATGTAAATGATAAGATAATATGTGCTTCTGATCTAAATGATAAGATAATCTGTGTTTATGATGTAAATCATAAGATAATGTGTGTTTTATAATGCAAATGAGTCGGTGGTTATTAATCATGAGGCATGTCTTTCTCTTGCTAGTCACTGACACATATACACGAGACATTCTCATTAACGCCTTGAGTATGCTGTTCAGAGGCACACAGACCACTGCTTGGAGCTGTATTGGTATCATTACCAACGAGACCTACCCTACAGTCATGAGGTCAGCATGATCTTCTAATCAAAAATAGTAAAATTTGGATTAGCTTTGAACTCTTTTTACCTTTACATATCCCTGAGTCCATTGGGGCACCATGCAACACTCGTCGACCGTCTTTCTCCATTCCTCTCTGTCTTTTGCCTTATGTTGTCCTCCAATCGCTTTCTCTGTCTGCTTCTTAGTCTTTTTCCTGGTACTTTTCCCTGAAGGAAGGTCTTTGCAAGCCCCGAAGATCTTGTAATATGGCCATAGATTTTAGACTTGTTTGTTTTTTTTTTGTTTTTTTTTTTTTGCGATAGGGGTCCGATCGCTACAGAAACCCCGTGTCTATCGCCAGGTTTGTGAGGCGTCTTTTAACTCTTTCTCTCCTAACTGACGATACCAGCGTTGATTTCACCAGAATGTGGTAAATAATTACGGAGAGAAAGAGTTAATTCTGCTTTACGTAGAAATGTAATAATTGTACAACGTGATTACTTACATTTGTACGTAAGACAATCTCCTTGCCTTCGTAATTTATGATTGTGCCTTTGTGTTAGTGATTTGTGGTGCGCTTTTTTGTTACTAAAGTTAGGACCCTATCGTTCAATATCACAATATGTAAATATTGTCTTAGCATAAGTGTATCTGTTTTGTTATTTTTATTGTTTAGTGTTGTGTCCTTGTTTCCGCAGAGGTCTGGCTAGTGGAGCAGCAAATGTAGCAGCCAGGATTGGAGGAGTTATTGCCCCTTTTGCTCTCAATTTGGTAAAAATAAGTTTTTATAGTGATGCATCGTGTACTACTACTGACTACTAGATCTATTCAGTAAATATATCACCGCCAAAATTAAAAATAAAAATTGTAACCACAGGGAAAGTCTTCGGTTCTAAATTTTACACTAAATTGTTCATGAGCCAATTAGGTTTAAACACGATCCCACCTTATTGATCTAAAAATAAATAAGACATCTCAAGGGCGTAGCAAGATGCACGAAGTCCAAAGTGATCTAAGTATCAGTATATTTTATAGAAAACTATTCTGATGTTTTTTGCCTATAAGTAATGGCTACAAGACACTGGACCCATATCACTATCAGATTCTCATCATTGATTTCTAATTACATTTAAGTATTGATGGCCTCTCAGTTGTACCACTTTTAAATTTCATTTGTTATTATAGAGTTATTACTACAATGATTTGTCTATTTATAGCCCAACTGTTGTTTTTGTCCTACCAGGAAGATCGGCCTGCTCTTGCTTTCTCTTTGATGGGTGGACTCATGGCAGTCTCTGTAGTCATGGTTACTTTTCTGGAGGAGACAACCGGGAAAGCTATGCAAGACGCCAATGCCAAACTGGATCTCGCTGACGCGGAGGAGCAGAAAGTTCAGCCAAGCGCGTACACAGAAGATGGCGGGAGTAACAAATCCTCGACTTCTGCTGATGATGATAAGCCGGTCAAAATTCCGGTGACGGATTTTATTGGGGGCGACGATAGTGGCTGGAAAGATGTAGATCTAAAAGTATCTGTAAGGAGTGATAAAGATGAGAAAGACTCTTTGGGAAAAGACAATTATGGGTTTGAGAGTTTTGAAAACTCTCGTCTCTGACAATGTCGTGTTATTTTACAAGGTTCTTGATCACTTGGAGATCGATTCGGCCTTTTACCTCATATGTTGGTTATACTAGTCTATGTCTAGGATTGAAAAGTAAAATTAATGGACCTCATTCACCAATTGTAAACAAACAAAATTTTCTCTATATCTTCTATACAAATTACGCAATACGTAAGGCTGTCACATGATACGTATTTTTCATTGTTTTATCAATATTATGAGGTGGCTAAATGTGTTTATTTACAATTGATGAATAAGGTCCGTTAATTTTTTATTTGGCACTATAAACCATCTCGAGAGTATAAAATATTGATTTAAAGAAGTGTTCAATATAGATTTAAACGAAGATATTGTATGATATTTAATTAGGACCTCGTTTTTTTAAAGCAGCTTATATTGAATACATGTAATAAATAGGTTTACTAAGTAGAGCAACTATATAAAAATATTTCTGTTTTACAAAGTTTAGATCAATTCAATCTGTACACGTTATTTCTCTCACACCCATCCTTGGATCAAGTTCAAACTTTGCCAGATAAGGGAGATGAATTCAGCTTGACTACAGTTGTCTACCTCAGCATTACTTGTATAACAATAGATATAGAGCTACAAACAACAATCAGCACTCGATGTGTACACAATGTTTTGATCTTCTCTGTGATGAGCTTTATATACAGTTTGTTTCCAGTATCAGATCTATTTATGGCACTAGTTGACATTATATAGTCACTGTTTTGAAGTGATTGCCTAACTTTTAACTTCTAATACATTAATAATAAACTTTAAGTAAGGCAAGTAATTTTTTCCCCACATTGAAAAAGGTGCCAGTACGCCGTACTGTTTTACAAATATAATAGGATTTCCGCTTTGTTTTATTTTGAATTAATGTTGTTTTTTTAACCTTTATAAAAGTTACATAATTTGACCTTGATAACTCAACTTTGTTTTGATAATGCCGAGGTAATGTATAATGACGAGTTACTGAAGGGACACACAGTGTTCAGACTATTTTCCAAGATTTGTTTATGATATAGCAACAGTAATAATCATTTTTTTCTTTTGATTTCCTTAGACCTACATAGGCCTATGTAAAACATTTATTGATCAGACTGACATTAACTTTGAAAGCCTTTGCTTTGTTCTATTCTCGTTCAATGGCTAACTGGTCTAAAGTTACTGTTAAGAATGATTATATTAATCACTTGTGTTGTAGTAACAGTTACATTCTACACATTGGATAGCCGTTGTATTGAGACACTGCATTAAGCAATATTCTAGATATTTATTTTCAAACTATTGCGACAGTGTGTCTGCTTTCAGAAAGCTCCTCAAATTAAGCTGTCCAATACCCTGACGCCACTTCTGTAATCGAGTTAGAGTTAAATCAGTCATTAACTGTCTGATCATGTGGTATGCGCTCTGAACTGCCACCTCAATGGTCCCGGGTCCTTCAAAAGAAGAGTTGGTAACATTCAAAACATCGAGGCTAGTCAAAACCAAAAGCTTACTTTCGCCAGACGTAACAAAAACAATACATACCGTTGCAACAAAAAGTATCCACTACAAAAGTCGGGCTCTGATATATTTCATCAAATTAATATATAATTCTAAAACAACAACAAAAAACAACTAACAAAAACAAAAAACAGTATGATTGTATCTCAAACAAAGAATAAATAAATTGCAAACGTCATTAGAGCAGCTTTTTTTTTAATGTAGTGTTTAACAAACTGTGTTACATGCAGCCGTAGAGTTCCAATGTCTGAATAGGTGTTCCACGAACTACTGGATTAAAAAACGAGTAGGCCAGCTCGTGAATTAATCTCTCTATAAATAAAGCAAAGTGTTCTATATACTCTACACATGTGATATGTTCCGTTACAGAAGAAGTTTAATTACATACGGCTGAAACGGGTA
>JADKLZ010000104.1:2224511-2235964 GCA_021533235.1 Biomphalaria straminea
CACATAATCTTTGACAATGATGTGGACAAATAATGTGGGCATTAGCAACGGTTGGTTGCACTCATTGCGTAAAGGAATGTGACGGTAGCCGGGCCGCAAGGACTCCACTGGTAAAATTCGATGTCCAATCATAGATTTACCCTGCTCATCATAGACGGCTATTCTGACTGTTGCAAGATTGGGCAGAACAACCTGAAACAAGAATACATCAGACGTGAGGTCTTTAGCGAGGTAGGGATTTCTGAACAGTTGACCCATGTGGTCAGTTCTAGTTGCTTATTGAAGAGGACAAGTGCTTAGTTATTCATGTGTAAAGATTAGTCAAAAGTAAAGTACCCATTTCAGACCTTGCCATCTAAAGGGCAGATGATGAAAAGGTCATTGTTTCTGTGACCTATTCGAGTTGGGCGGAATCAGTCGCCCTAAAGATTCAGAAATTAAAAATAATCCCAGCCATCTATTGACTAACTATGAAAAGTGTAAGAATAGTAGGAACAGAAAAATACTGTTTCATTGAAATATATACAGTAGCAAGAGTTGAGAACTAGTCATACTTAAGTAAAAAAAAATGAACTCTCAAACCTTTTTGAAAACAAAGGGCTCCTCATCGTAGACTGGGTTCATGCCATTGTTAGGAACAATTTTTGTCCTAAACTTTTTACGTATTGTGTCTGTGGGCAGCCCGTACATGTCCACCTCCACATAAGTACTGATCTTTTTGTCTGACAAAAACTGACCCGAGATGATCTGGGTACAGACACATAAACAAAAAATAAAGTCACAGAGGTGACAAACTTATTGTTAAAAAATAAGGCATTATTACAGACATTTTTAGACATCATGCACAGATACTCAGCTTTTACTCATTCTATACGACATCATCTCATTTTAATTTTACCTTCAAATGAATCTAGGTTACAGTAGGACATTTTTTCTTTAATATACCAACCCCACAAAGAAAAAACATTAAAACATTGTGATTTAATTATAGAAAAATTTAATTATAAACTAGAAACAAATGAGATTCAGGATAATAATTTTAACTATCTAGCTTATAATATAAAGCACACTATCTAGCTTATAATATAAAGCAAAAGGTTTAGATCTCTCGTTTTCTTCCTGGACTGCATTTTCAGCAGCATTAACAGATGGAAATTATTGCCCAAACCACTTCAAGATAATAGACTGCTAACATCAGGATGATTTGAACATTTATCACCCCTTTACCAGCCTGTCAGGAATTGACTCATGGCACAAAAACGCAAGTAAATGTAGCATCAAAAAATCACCTTGACAGACACAGTTCCTGCGATGATGCCATCTACTGTTGACTCAGCAAAAGGATCAAAATGTCTGTCCCTTCGCCTCATAAAATCAGGTTTCAAAATGTACCCTGTTCTGCCATTGTATTCAAATATACCCAAGTTCACCTGCATGGCCAGATCTGAAATGTTTGACATTTATTTCAATGAACAAACAAAAAAATTGGAATGGTCAATGTTTTATTTCCATAAGACAAATAAACTCTTACTCTAACTTACCAAGAGTTTGAAAGTTTAAGGCAACCAACTGACAGCCAGCATTCCAAAACACTTGCGGCATAAAGTTGCTGGAATCCACTCTTGTGCCACGAGGATAGATTCTGCTCATCTGACGTTTATTATAACTGTTAAGTGTTAAGGTCAGTTTAAACTATCATTGTATATTATAGAACAGGTCAAGTATTTTGTGATTTTTAGCCTGAATAATTCATTTAACATGGAATAAAGAAGGAACATTTTTTATTCTTGACACTTTTGGTCACTTTACAATGCAATGTAAATATAAAACGGAAAAAAAATGTTCATTAGCATTAAGCCACTTACTTAATGATTAGAGAAGATTGGGGGGGGGACCATTATGAAGGTAGTTTGAAATAAGTCTCAATCCACCTCGCAGTCAAACTGACACTACTTCCAATTTCCTTTTTTTACTCTAAAATTTATTTAAATCTGACATTTTATTTTTGTAAAAAAAGTACTCATAATTTTTAAGCTTGATTAATGTCTAGTATAAATAGTATAAAACTCAACAACAAAACAAAGAGAATGTTCTCCCTTCTTCATCACAAACAAAAACATAGCCAAAAGTGGCAAGGTGAAGGATACTTGACAAATTCAACTGGAAATTCCTTCAGAAGTGATGTCCCTTGAGTTTCCACAAAAGACGTGATCTCATAACTTCTTTTTCTTTCTGTACAACAAAAAGTAGAGGGTAATATTATACAGGAATGAACCTTCTCAAGTGACATGAAAACCTCAGTAAAATATTAAAGTAATACATTCACTGCAGACTCACTTTCTGAAGCATCAAAGGAATGGAAATGCACAGGCTGGATATAGTTGACCAGAAGAGACATCTCCATAGCAGCTGAGGCTTCCTTGCCTGCAGTGCCCTGTCAAATAAAAACTAAGTTTTTTAACCACTGCTGTTTAATGGTAATTGGAATGGATAATAAAACTGCTTAAAAAAAACAACCTCTAAAAAGAAAGGCTTATGAGTATAAGGCAGATTAGTAATGACTTATGGTCTGCCTTTTAGACTACACTGCCACTCGTTTCACATAACTTCACCAAATGCTTCAGTAAACAATTAAATTGACTTACAAATGAATAAAAAAAAAATTTATTTAATGTTATTGGAAGGATGGAAAGAGCAGGTGGGAAGAGTGCATAAATTATGACTCTGCACACTATCACAGTACTCCAAAGACACAAGGCCAAGAAAACAATAAAAAAAATCAATATACAAGAAAGAGTTTTAAAACTTTCCATGTTCAATTCAATGGTTTAAAAGCAGGCAAAGACATTCAAGTATTTTATCTTTGTAAAAATTAAAATGAGAAAAATCCCACAGATTTACTTTAAAAAAAAACAACAGATCTACACTATAAAAAAAAACCTACAGATCTACATTACAAAAAAAACCCACAGATCTACAATATATAGAGAAAAAAAAACACAGATCTATACTACAAAAAAACACAGATTTACACTATACCTTTTCTTTCTTCATCCTCTGCCGCCTCTTCTTTTCTTCTTCTGTTAAAATTTTCTTCTGTTTCTTTTTATTGCTCTCCTTTTCAACATCTGGAACAGTTTCATCATCGTCATCGCTGTCACTGGATTCTGACTCACTGTCAAATGCATCGTCTGCTTCCTTTGGAAGCTCTGTCGTTTCAGTTGTACCTTCACTAAAAAGATATTGTTTCAAAACAGGTCAATGATTTGTATGCTAAATGTACCTATACATCTGTGTAGCCCAATGGCTATGGGATGAAAGGAACACATATAGAGTTTTACTTTACATGATATTACAATACTTTCTTCTTGAACATTTCTTTAAAGAAGACATGAGAACACTTGAAATGAAAATTTGGAGAGACATTCTGAGAAATTAAACTGATTAAACTGAAAATTAAAAATTAAAGAGATTTTTGGTTCTAAAGCAATAAATTTGAGTACCTAGAAATGGACAAGTTTTTCTCCAGGGCTATCCTGCTGGGAGATTTGGGCTCAGGTAGACTGATGGAAGGCTCAAGTACACTCTCTTCTGAGGGGGGCTCTGAGGACTCTGGCACTGGGGTGCTCAGCTCCACGTCCTCCTCCACTTCACTCAGCCTGACTTTGGCCAGTCCCTCCCCACCAGCCATTGAATTGGTTTGCTTTGTTCTCACTCTCTTGGACATGTTCTGAGCTGGAAAAGTCAAATGGCATTTAGAAACCAGTCCATATAGATATTTTTACATCTAATACAAAATAGGTATAGAAATACAATTCCATAAATCAGTAGTTGAGGAATGTGAAGATAAAAACATGCTGTTAAAATTGTTTTCAAATGTAGACAGGTTTTATAACAACTTGATACAACATTAACTTTTCAGTTTACTAGCTAAGCCAATTAAAGATTTGAAATTATTCTTTTATTTTTAACTTTTCAGTTTAACTTTGAATTTGAACTAGTTATGACCAAAAGACTACTTCTAACTAAACAAATACTAGCCAGAAATTTGCATCTGCTGAGAGTAACTCAATGAACACCATTATGAAAACAATTATGAATCACAGTTTTTTTTTGTGATGATTGACCAAGTAATATTAAAAATTATTCAATACCAAAATTATTCAAACTTTTCTTTTGAAAACCTTAAAAAGCATGTACAAATTTGGATCATATGAAGCAACATTTGGGTTCAATTGATATCGGACCAGGCTTTAGGATTACATTTTTTCATATACAAAGAGCCTTAAGGCTTCTTTTAAAATAAAGTAAACAAATGACCTTAAACTTTTTTATTCTTATTAAATTATGGTTGACAAATGACATGAAAGTTTCATCTTAAAAGTTGTATTTTAAAAATATCTAAGTAAAATATAATTAAATTAAGAATTGTATGAAATGTATAGCTATAAATGATGTTATGCTCATATGAAATTGTACTAAAATAAAATATATAGGTAAGACTTAAAGACTGCATACAGTAGAACGTTGTTTATCCAGACATCTGTCAACTGGATCATGAAATATTTGGACTGCTGGATTTAAACAAATCAAGTTCTGCTATGATTATGTGGTGACACAGTTGTTGTGTAACATGGGTGACCAACTGTGATACACAGTCAAGAGAAGTGTACCTGTCCCGTTGGTGGACTGGAGAGTTGGTCACGTGGGTGTGTTGTCCACAATTAGAACAACAACAAGTAGCTGTTTCTTTATGGATGTTTGCTTAATGTACACTGTATGATTATGAAATTCTTTTCAATGAAAAGAGTAAACAAGAGTGAACGACAAATGCTACAGGTTTTCTGGAAGCGGAATGCTTCACAAAGAGAGACGTTTCAAACTGCAAGGAAAAAGTTGTGACTTGATACTGAAGAACAAGATTGTTCTGAGAAAATCCAACAAATCCAAGGCTTTGAAAACTGTGAAAGGCACTAGCCCTTGGTTGTAGAGTGACAGAGATTAAACCGGATTTCAATTTTTAAATGATCCATAAAACATCCTATTCTCTCGTCAATGAAATAGAGGAAGATTTTGACAGCAGTGAAAGCATCGGGAAGCATTGAAGAATGTGATGCTGTTGTATGAACAACAATCAAAATGCTTCTCCTTAAAAGCATTCGAGACCTGACAACAAGGAAATGAGGATTCACAATCATCATTATTTCTCTCAATAAAGGTAGACTACTACATATAACGCCTTTGTACTCCTGTATATTTTACTCAAATTTTAACTATATGCATGGTGTGATACCCACATATAATTTTCTCTATATTTTTGGTAGAAAGGACCATTTAAAATATTCCACATTCAGTTATACAGATGACAGATTATCTGGACAGGCTCTGTTTCTAATTAATCTGAATAACCAACGTTCTACTGTAGTTGAAAAAGAAAACAAAACTGTTAGTTCCTGGGTCAAACAAAAGCAGGTTTTGGTTCAGATGAGAAATGATGACACTTATCGCCAATATCTTGTTTTACACCGTCCACTTTGTAGAACTACAAACTCTTCCAAAGTTTATATTGAAATAAAGATATATATATATATAGGTTGAAAATAAGAAAAACCCTGTAACTGTTAAATAGTGTGTGCACTTTTATATGTCCCCCAAAGCTTCAAGTTTAAAATGGTGAGCGCATGGAAAGAGTTAAAAACAAACACTAGGTATGGAAGAAAATAAAAGAAAAAAGTCATGTCTATTTGTGGAGTCAAAACACTCACATTTTTACCTTTCTTTTTAGCTGCAAATCAAAGAACAAACTTGGACATAGGACAAACAATTTGTTTTGAGACTGTTTACAAACTTGGACATAGGACAAACAATAGAAACAATTTGTTTTGAGACTGTTTACAAACTTGGACACAGGACAAACAATAGAAACAATTTGTTTTGAGATAACTTGAACAAATAACAAACAATAGAAACAATTTGTTTTGACATTGTTTACAAACTTGAACAATTAGTTTTTTTCTTTCTCCTTGGATTTCATTTCAATCGACTCGAGCAGCAAATTATTTTGTTTGTGTAAATCCATACATTTAAAAACATTTTTCAAAGCAAAGAACTCTGGAACATTTCCCTATTTAAACATAATATTTTATTTTATAACAAAAAAGAAACAAAAATTAATACTATTAGCCCTCTTCTAGCTGATTATTTACAAACTCTTACTAAACTCTTTACTATTCCAAAATTAATCTATTACATTATTACTATAAATGTTCTTTTTGTATGAATGCAGAAAGGCCAAAAACAGACCTTAAATAAAAAAGAAGAAAAAAAAAGAGCTATTGAATCCGCCACCATGCCCACAGGTTGAAGGGCACATAACTGGCAGGAAAATGTTTGTTACCACATGCAAGCCAGATAATTAAATGAGCCCATTTATTTCTAGAAGAAGAATATCATGAGTTTGTATGTTCAAACCTCAAATAGATTTAAATCTGGGATATCGATGAAAATACCAAGTAGCCAAAAAGCCAATATAAATATGTTGTGAAAATGTATATAAGCATTAAGGCAATTTCTAGCAGTCTATGTATATATATATATAGCTTTAAAGCAAGCTTGTCAAACAGTGTTAATTGAGTTCACATGCAAGTGAGGCAGCCATGAAATAAATACTGTCGACCATAATCATTTAAAGTTTGACATGCCTGATTTAAACCCATAATACCTATAACAAAATGGAGTTAGTTGGGAAATAAAGCATTCTTACCTCTGTTCTTGCGAGAGTTCTTCTCTAAGAAACGTTTATAAAAAGGTTCATCTTTGACAAATGTGTGCAGTGACAATTACATTCTTACCATTCACATGAACTGTGTCACCATAGAAACAACCTTGGACTCAGACCTCAAGGGAGAGATAAGGATCTCAAAGAAATGTCTCTATGGACCAGTATGAGAAACTAGGAAATAATATTTCTACCATCAAGCTTCTGCTAAGGAGAAGCTTGTCCACTAAATAAACCCTTCTAATGTAACACTGAATAGTATAAATTTTGTTCAAAGCTATCAATTTTAATAAAATATGAGAGCCATTGGTTACTTAAAGAGTTTTACCAACCAAAATCTGAACCCAACTAGAGATTGAATATCTTTTAGCATGAATTGACTCTGTTTAAAGTTTGGTTCCCGTCTACCTCCCTTTGACTAGTCTAAGTCTACAGGACACTTCCTTGGTGACACCAGATACAACAAACATCTCTTTACTTGTTTTCTGAGGTGCACTTTGTTTTTTTTTTAAGCAGTAGTATTAAACTAATTCCAAAGTCCCAAAGAAATGATTGCATTCATTATACAGAACTGAGGTCTGTTGTTTCAAATATTAGAATTTAAATTTACACACAGCATCACTGGATCTTCTATAGGTACTCACTCACCTATGTCTACTTAGGTCAATGATAGTTGGCTTGTTCTTTTTAAAGAAAAAATCTAGTTGAAAACTGCAGCCATAGTCTGCTATGCTCCTCAGAAAACAATGCAAAACAATGCATGCACAGTGTGAAGTTTCACTAAAAACATTTCAGGCTGTGACACTGATCAAACAGCAAAACAAAACCCAACAAGCAAATCAGAGAAACTAAAAGCACAAGATTACTGTTTATCTGGGAACAACATAAATGTAGAAGCTAAAGCAATCAGATCTGTTTCATTGATGCACAGCCCTTGTTCTAATACATCATAATAAATGACACAGATTACACAGAACAAACTTTACACTGAGTATACAATTCTCTCATTTACTTGCATAGAAAAAAAAAACATCTGTTTATTATGGGGCAAGGGAAAACATTTTTTAATGTTGTTTCTTTTTTTTTTTGTTTTTGAATATAATGAAGAAAATATGAAACTTTAAAGCTTAAATACAGTCAGTTATTTAAATACTTTAGGCAACACAATCATATCAATAATGGATTGATACTTTAGGCAAACACAATCATATCAATAATGGATTGATACTTTAGGCAAACACAATCATATCAATAATGGATTGATACTTTAGGCAAACACAATTATAGCAATAATAGATTGTTCTATGGCAGTTTTCTTAACACAATCATATCAGTAATGGTTTGTTCTATGGCAGTTTTCTAAACACAATCATATCAATAATGGTTTGTTCAAATCAAGGTCACATTTTACCAAGAAATCATTTGAAGAAAAGAAAGAGGAAAAATACAGAATATTTTCTTTCTAAGCAATGCAACAGACAATACAGTCGAGCAATCTATTAACAAAGACAATAAAAGCTAAACACAATACTGCTGCCACAAGATCATAGGTCAGCCTCTGAATGAGGTCAAGGTTGAAAAAAGAAAAATGAAACAGCTCTAGTCATTTGAATTGCAACTCTTTTGTAACCCTTGTGTAAAAAAAAAATTCATTTTAATATGGGCTTTAAACAAATTGTTTATTGAATTAAGGACTCTGTAGAAAAAATTAAACTCATTAAAAGGGTGAAAAACTAAAATATATTTCTTTGTTATGAACCATAAAAAATTCTACAAACGATTTAACAAGAAGGCCAAAGTAGACTCTTAAATCAAAGCTATTGAAACAATTTTTTTTTTTACTTAAATCAAGAAAATGAAAGGGGAAATTTTGAGAATAACTAAATCCAAAGTAGGTTTTTAATACTGTATTATTGTTTGGAAAAAAAGCAAAACAACATTCTGAGGCTCAATGTAATATTGTCTACTACCAATAAAAAACTACTTTGGAATGTGGCTATTGTGTTGAACATGTACTAACTTTTCTAAATATACTTTGGCTAACATGTATTTGTGCTTTTCTACAAATGACTTTTAGACTATTATATTGCATTTTGTGCAATACTAAATGAATTGGACTATTGTGTTGATGTGCTATGTTTTACAGATGTCTCTAGAAAGCTTTCAAGGCAAACTTTAGTACTGAACAAGAGACAGCAGTTTCAGCGGAACACAAAACACGAGGCAACGCCAAGACAACAAGCAATGCAGTATTTGTACAGTTTTGTAAATCTAGAGCTTACCACGGTGAAAATGTTTTTTCTTATTCTTGATGATGATCTTACGCTTGAGCTGGTTTGGGCTAGGTAAGGGAACATCAGGCTTCAACTGTCACAAAATAAAAAAATAAGGGAACATCAGGCTTCAACTATCACAAAATAAAAATAAGGGCACATCAGGCTTCAACTGTCACAAAATAAAAAAATAAGGGAACATCAGGCTTCAACTGTCACAAAATAAAAATAAGGGAACATCAGGCTTCAACTGTCACAAAATAAAAAAATAAGGGCACATCAGGCTTCAACTGTCACAAAATAAAAAAATAAGGGAACATCAGGCTTCAACTGTCACAAAATAAAAAATAAGGGAACATCAGGTTTCAACTGTCACAAAATAAAAATAAGGGAACATCAGGCTTCCACTGTCACTAAATAAAAAAATAAAGGAACATCTGGCTTCAACTGTCACAAAATAAAAATAAGGGAACATCAGGCTTCAACTGTCACAAAATAAAAATAAGGGCACATCTGGCTTCCACCATCACAAAATAAAAATAAGGGAACATCAGGCTTTAACTGTCACAAAATAAAATAAAGAATTTACAATGCTAGAAAATGTGCTTAACATCACAAGAACAAGAATAATATAATTAGAAGTAAAATGTATAATGCCTTTACGTATTTGGGATAATAAATGGTGTACACAATGGAAATCTTGACAAATAAATAGCTTAAGCCCTTTAGAGAAATGAAGGAAGTCAGAAATATTCACAAATTGTTTAGTACAAGTGATAAAATTAATAAATGCTGGCACAAAAGCTCATTTGTCCCTAGTACTATAAGAACATTGAACTGCCTGAATCAATCCATTGACAACAAAGAATCCCAGTGTTGAAGTCTCTAGTTAACACGCCACAACCAGAATGACATGTGTGAGATTTGTAAGATTAGATTGTGATTTTTATAAAATGAAGAATATATGTCAGCTTTAGAAGGAGACTTGCTTATTTTAATTCATTCTCCAATCAAATGTCCATCAATGATCTTATCTTCAATTCCAACCCTACAGTCTTTAGGCATATTAAGAGTAATAAAATAGCTCTAAACGAAAAACGTAAGAATATACCATAAGTATTTCGGGTAACTTTGAAGATAAGCAAAACCTATAAAGATGCAATTGGTAAAAAAGCTTTTAATGTAATACTTTTATCTAGTTTATAATTACAGTAATAAAGTAAGTCTGGTGAGAGGCACTATAGATTCTCTGTAATATACTTACTGGATGAGTGTCCAAGGGATTGATGAGTAACATGTCTCCAAATATTGTCCTACAATAGTTGGCCATTTTGGCTTGTTGTTTAGGGCTAAAAAAAAAAATTCATGTAAACAAGCCTCAACAAAAGACATTAACACTAACCAAAAGACAGCTTAAAACTAACGCAACTTATCAGCTTAAGACGTCATAGTTCACCTAATCTAATGAAAATCTGCAAGAATGGTTATTTAAACATCAAATGGGACACTATTAGAGAAATTATTTGAAATAGTTTGGTGTGCGAATTGAGGTTTACTGGGCAATTCACGTCTTTTTGATATCCAATAAAAAGATTTAGGAATAAAATGCTTGTTGAGCCTTTTAAAGAAAAATTTTGCAATTAAAGAGCTTTTTTTTTAAAAAAAAAAGTACATAAACTATAAAATTTGAATAACCTGCAATGGTTCTCAAACGATAGGATAACTGGGTACTCTGATGTTTTAAATGCACTCTGGGCAATCGCTTCAATTACATCCTGGAAATACATAGATGAGAAATAATTACAAGATTTTATAGAAATGTTATATCTGAAAAAAAAAACATTCATCTTCAAAGACAAAAGGCAGAAGTTTCATTCAATTTTTTTTTTTCATTTCCATAAAATAATACAATTTACTCATCAAGTTCTAAAATTCATAGAATGATTAGAATTCATTAGCCTAACATTAATCTAATTATTGTATACTCTTATTGATTGTTTGTAATTCATTCATTGAATTTTGAATATGAATATCTGATCAATGACATTATATAATTAGATCAATGACATAATGTGAAAGTATATCCTTAGTGTTTGAGACTCATCAAATCAGAGGCCCCTACCTTAAACAGTATCTCAGTGCACATGGTGTAGCCATGAGTGATGACCGGCTCCATGTCCGAGTCTTTGCCATCCCAACAATCCAGCTCCACACATCGGCAGCCACTCAAAAGGACTTGATGGTACATTTCCACCGCAGACTTGCCAGTGAACTGATGACCTGGACATCAAACAGAAAAGTTGTCGCCAAGTTAAAGCATAATGTAGAAAACAAAACCTAGGCTATTGACAAGGAGTCCCACTTAACACAAGTTAGTTTTAGGCACATCGGCACAGTATAGG
>JADKLZ010000104.1:2263269-2292076 GCA_021533235.1 Biomphalaria straminea
GCTCATATATCATTTCAAAATAAATGTGCTTTGATTTCCCTAAGTCAATGACTCCCAAGCGTGCTATCCTAGATCAAGATAAGGCAATCCAAATTTAGATGTCAGCCATACATCCATTTTGTTTTATCGTCTTCCTGGCTTCCAAACACTGTGCCGTATGGGACACATTTTGAGAGGCCGTTGGACTCGGTCACGTAACCATAACCACAAAGCCTTGTTTTTACAATGTTGAGTAAAACGTCCCCCGGCCAAACGATTTCATGTTTTCGATAGGGAGTAAAGCAGCGCAGGTTTAGTGCAACACAGTCCGCGTCCACTCGGACAATTAGTTCAGATAATTGACATTAACCTTGAACATGCAGACTCTGGTGCATGCTGTGATGGCAATACCGCCACCAATCCACGACCTAGCTCAAGGCCAGCGGTAGGGCGAGCGCTTGCATCACGCCATAGAAAGCCGTCGCAGTCGTGAGCTTCTCATCACGACAAACATGACAATAGGCTCTCGTGCCCAGCATGGGGCCAACCATGACATAATAGATCTCACAGAGTCAAAGAACATGGTGACACGCTTTACAGTACGACAGTTTGCGGGCGCCTTCAGCTCTGGCGTCATTTCTTTACCATTTGATCACTGCAATGACTATACATTGCCACACTCAACAGAGGGTAGGGGGGTGGGGGGACAGAAGCGTGTTAAATATATGCAGGGGATCTTTTTTTTTTTTTAGCTTATTTAGGATCTGGTTTTCTTGCTTAGCGATTCTAGCCCCCTATCTCGTGGGTCACAGAATCTTATAGCCCCCTATCTCGTGGGTCACAGAATCTTATAGCCCCCTATCTCGTGGGTCACAGAATCTTATAGCCCCCTATCTCGTGGGTCACAGAATCTTATAGCCCCCTATCTCGTGGGTCACAGAATCTTATAGCCCCCTATCTCGTGGGTCACAGAATCTTATAGCCCCCTATCTCGTGGGTCACAGAATCTTATAGCCCCCTATCTCGTGGGTCACAGAATCTTATAGCCCCCTATCTCGTGGGTCACAGAATCTTATAGCCCCCTATCTCGTGGGTCACAGAATCTTATAGCCCCCTATCTCGTGGGTCACAGAATCTTACATTTTTAACGTTGTTTCGTTTCACATTCATTTCTGACGACAAGAAACATTAAATCTGGTTTATGTTTTTCATTTACAAATGACGACAGGGAAAAACGTATGGGCTAATTAAGGCACCATCATTCTGAACTTGGACTAATTAAAGTATCACTATTCTAAACTTAAGACTAATTAAAGCTCCACCATTCTGAACTTAGACTAATTATAAGCATCACTTTTCTAAACTTGGACTAATAAAAGTATCATCATTCTAAATATCAGATTCTGTGCACTGAGGGATGACTTGCACCTCTTTCACTTCCTTAGTGCAGGTCTGACTAGCGAACAACTTGAGGTTGACTCAAACACGAGAACATGGCCTAGGATGTGCTGAACTCACGTCGATATGGGTTTCAGTTCGAAACCATTTTCGCCGAGCTTGCGTTTTACTTTGTGTGCGTTAAATAGTGTGGTCGGCTTCATGGGCGTCAAGATGACATCAGAACAAGAGCAAACTGATTTTCTCCCGACTATAAATAGAACAAATTATCGAACGTTATGGCAGCTGGGTGTGGCAGACGACAAGCCGAAATTGGGCCACGGGGCGGAGCTTGAGTACTCGCGGCATAGCGGTCTGAGCATCAATCGACTATATTCTAATCTTTTGGTGTTTGGGGGGTGGGGAGTGATAGAACACTACATCACGACAGCGTGACGACGTAACGCTCTCAGGGTAGTCCGATTAGCCTACACACACACACACCTTGTTTCACACATACATGCAAACTCATTGGCTGGGACAGGACGTACGTCACGCAGTTGGAACTCTGGAATCTGCTGTGTGTCATTCTAGTTGTCACAACAGTTAAAAAAAAAAAAAAATCGAAATGTACCACTGGCACCTCTAGCACTGACAAGATTCTACAGCGCTACAGCCCCGAGCGCTATGATATAACCAGTACTAATTCTAACGCAAACATTAGCATTGGTACCCCAGCACAGAAGTCACACGCCATGATTTGAGGTTTTTTTTCTCCAACTAATGTCTGGTACCTATTAGAGTCGGGTGTCCTAAAAGTACTGAAATTCAAAATCCCAATCTTCATAGGGATTCGAACCCGATACCGCAGGTTCGCCAAGCGCTTTACCAATCACCTGCCACGCCCAAATAAAAAAAAAGCTCAAACTTTTTTTTAACTGTCATTTGCCAGGCCCAAATAGAAACGCTCATACCATCATCACCGCCTCTAAAATAATTTAAATACAATTCAAGACTTAGACTCCTAGTGTAAAAGAACCTCGAAGAGGCGAATATACAAAAAAAAAAGATAGTAAATTCATGGTAATAATTGAATCGTAAACGACTTCCTCTCTACATCATCGTCGTTGGTTAGCCAAAGATAAGTGAATGTCTAGATGGCTGATGATGCACAGATACCAAGACTGTTTCAATGCTTTCAAATGAATGGACATTTTCGTTTTACCTGAGATGACTCGATGACGGATTTTTCTTTTCGGAAAGATTTGGAGAGAAAAAAAAAGAACAATGCATAAAAAATTAACGCATGTAGACATGTGAATGGGGGCGGGGCATTTCGTAGCATTTAATTCATTACTTTCTCTCTTTGTCCTCGGTGCTGCTATTAATTTATGTTCTATGTATGTATCACATTTGTTTCAGCACCTAGCTTCAACTCTATGTTTATATTCACAGCTTAATTGCTCGTATTCACTGAAGCTTCTACATGTATTGTATTTATGTTGTCCACTTGTCATTATGAGAGATACACAATTAGAAAGAGTCATTGTTTGTCTAAAAAACATGCCTAGTGGCTGTTTGTGTCGACTCTGGTTGTGTGTGAACGGATGCTGCGGAGTGGGGGAGGCGGGCTGTGGCTTGTGACCTTTGACCACTGGGGTGGTAATTTGCATACGGGTGTGGTGTCTTTAGACCAGAAGAATGTTTTTTTGGGCATTCGGATGGTCTAGAGCAGTGGTCTTCAACCTTTTTTGGCCCACCGCCCCCTTTTCGTATTTTTTAAATAAAAAATTCTGCCAGCGCCCCCCGCTAAGAAAAACACTTACAAAGAATCGTGAGAAGGCATACATGAACAAAATGTCATCTATTTATTAATATTTATGCAATCAATAACACTTATTCCGCACGGGAGACGACCGCATGCCAAAGGCGATCTTCTTTGGCCAGCTAAGAGTAGGACGGAGTTAAGAGGTGCCCACCCCGTAAGCGCAAATAAAGATCCACTCAGGTGCCATTTCACCCTCACTGGCATAGAGTAAAGTACCTAACAGCATTCCCTGGCAGCAGATGGCCTCTGAAAGAGGCAGCTGGAGAGTTCTCACAAAAGCTGCGGGACAAACATTTGAGACTGAAAGAAAAGTCATTATTGAAGACAGGTGCAAAATATGGAAAGAAAACTTAAATTGACCGCTAGCAGACAAAATTCGAGATAATATGCAATTCGCAACTGGGTTTGTGTAGTTATATGAAACACTGCAATCAGCCTTAATCTTCGGAATCGAAGGCATTGCCAATATTATCATTATAACAAAATTATGTTAAATAATTAGCAGTGATTACACACAAAATTAATCTCATTGTCATGAGTTTCTTTCAAATCCTAAGTATAGTAACCTTTTAAATGGTTGAATATTAGGGCCTACTGTTTTTCGGTTTAATTGTAAATGTGTTTATATTTTTAATATAAAAATTATTATTGCTGAACTTACTACAAAGTGAAATTAAGCTAATGGGAACCCCGTGCCTCCTGCAGTCTGACAATATAAGAAATTTCAAGCTTTAAATTAGTCAAAGCAAGGCGAAGGTCTCATCCAGTGGCTACATCCAGCAAATTATTTTTTTATTCATTAAGTTTATACGCACTAAATCTAGGTTAACCATGTATGTTGATGGAAAAGCTAAAACATAATTCCATTTTCGACAAAAGTATTGGGATTTTATTGAAACATTCAAATGCAGCCACACCTCTGTTGTGCCTCCTATGTTAGCATTCTTTTTACCGAAGACATATTTTTGTAAACCTATCTACATGTTAGAGTTTTGAGGCATACCTGCAACTCAATTTGAACATCGGTAATAGATGTATAATTATTGTCATTTATATTTAATTGTTTTTATTTATTTATTTACATCCTAGAAGCGAATCGTAATTTCTTCATAGAGCATTGTTATGTGAATTGCAGATGTCGGTGTCTTTAGGCAGTAATTCATTTTTTAACAATCAAGTTATTTGAGATAGTAAAACTCTTTAAATAGATTTATATAAGGCTTGTCTCCAAGTCCGAAGATCATTGAGGAATGCAGTTATTCCTATGGCTGCGCATCCCTAACTGTGACCTACATATTGAGCTACACTTAGGGCAAGCATAACCATTGTCCGCAGGTGGTCGAAAACCAGAAAGGTTCTCATAAACTACAACATGTTGCTCAATATTACTGGGCATTTGTATGATGTCAATTACTTTTTAAGGTCTTAACATGACATTTTTGTTTTCGAACTGCTGTTCAGTTTCGATTAAGACATCAACGTATGTCCTGTACATTCTAAGCGGCTATCACTATTAAACAATTCATCTTGGCATAAGAAAATGACAACAACAACAACAACAACAAAACAAAAACAGAGAACCTTTATGTACCAAACAACAACCAGTTTTGAGGCTTGGTTGAGATGCTTGACAAAATTGACCTAACCATACAAGAACTTCGACGAATTAAAACGCCGAGGCTCATTACCAGTACCTCAGATATAGGATTCAAAACGATATTATGGACCTGATGGTAGGCCTATATTTTCCCATCATCCTTGATTGCACGATTGATGTTAGCCACAAAGAGTAGATGCCTTTTACATAGCATTTTGTGGAGTTATTAGATTCAGAAGTTAAGCTGGAGAAATTTCGAGTTTATGTAGTTTAAAGGTCAATAGTACAGTACTTACGTAAGGTGGTATGTTTAGTATTTAAAAAGGACTTCAGTGTGAGTGGCGGACTATCCTGTTAGCTTGACATGGTACGATATATCCACAATATCTAGTCTACCCTTCCAGCGCAGGGCCCCGCATTTGACATTCGCCTAGGGCCCCACGCACTGGTAAGGCCGCCTCTGACAACAATCTAAGAGCCTAACATCTAACATCTTTTTCATTATTTGTTTATTTTTTATCTAGTGGAAATTCACTTTGTTTAACAAATCATGAACGTTTATGCGCTCAAGATCTAAGTACACTAGATACCCTTCGATTTCAGCAGAAGAGTAAGAATTTTAAAATAGAAAATGGGATTCCCAAACTTAGATTCTAAAATCAGAAGCAAGCTAATTAGGCCTATACTTTGTCTATATTTAGTTTGCTAGCTTTAATTTTCAAGAATTGTTTTATTTGTTTTGTTTCAGTGCACCTTTAGTTTCTTCTTTCCCCCTTTATACCCAGCGCCCCCTTACCGCCCCTTTTTGTGCCCATCGCCCCCCTACCGCCCCTTTGGCTCCCAGCGCCCCCCAAAATCTCGAAAACGCCCCCAAGGGGGCGATATCGCCCCCGTTGAAGAACACTGGTCTAGAGTCTAGAGGCTAACTTCGCTTGGTGCGTTATCGCTAGGCGGTGTTGCCGTTGCCAGGGTCGCAGGTTCGGGCCCCGGTCGATGCAGTCCCTTATTTTCGTAGCATTTAATTCATTACTTTCTCTCTTTGTCCTCGGTGCTGCTATTAATTTATGTTCTATGTATGTAGTTTATGACTAGAACAAAATACAGTTTAACTCTATATGATATAAAGTGTCACTTTTTTATCTTACGTTCATATATCTTCTGGACTGTTCGAGACAGAACTATTCTTTCTTAATTACATCGGAGGTGGGGTCATATACTGCACACATTTGCCACTGCTCAATGATTTCTCTGTGGCCATGGCCTGGATGTACACTGGCACGTCAGTGGGTCATGTTTCTCCGTGACTACCCCACCGCACTTTTCCCCATCACCACTCCACAACAGCTACGGCCCGTCAGTCTCACTAGCGCAAGTGTAATCTGGATTACCCAGTCCATCACGAATCAAACTAGATTGTGAACCGCGGTGCTTTACTTGAGAAGGGCCAACTAGCACAAAGGCACGCCGTTACTAACAAACAGGCTGTTGTGTCAGGCCTTCAAGTGGGCTACAAGTTCAGTGGTAGGTCACTCTGACCGACGATTGGGTGTACACAAGACGATAACAACTTTCCAAGGGATGTACACGTTCAACAACAACAAAAATCAATAGGAATGTTGAACGTAAAGATGACGCGTTTCAGAAGCCCAAGTGTGACGTGATTCAATGAGCCACTGGAAATTTTAACATCAGTGGCCAAATTGTAACTTAATGGCCCAGAAGGGAATCAGTGGCCAAATTGTGACCTAATGGCCCAGAAGGGAATCAGTGGCCTAATCATGACATATGGCCCAGAAGGGAATCAGTGGCCTAATCGTGACATAATGGCCCAGAAGGGAATCGGTGGCCAAATTGTGACTTAATGGCCCAGCAGGGAATCAGTGGCCTAACCGTGACTTTGGCCTACATGTTATTGAGTAAACTCTGCTTTATAACGAATCAAGTAAAACATTTATTTCGACTAGACTTTTCACTGAATTACGTGTTTAAA
The DNA here is from genome assembly GCA_021533235.1 of Biomphalaria straminea. Taxonomy (NCBI): domain Eukaryota; kingdom Metazoa; phylum Mollusca; class Gastropoda; family Planorbidae; genus Biomphalaria; species Biomphalaria straminea. The sequence goes on from JADKLZ010000104.1 coordinate 2,270,041, forward strand.
CAAACAAAATAAAAATAAAAAAGTAAACCATCGCCCAATGAAAATGAGTTGATCGTTACCAAACAATATATACATACATACATCAGACACGAAGGAATTTGAAAACAGTGTTTACGGTAAGTGTGTAGTATATAAATTATGACCCCTAAAAGACACAGTGTACTCTACAGAGGTGTAAGTACTAGATCTATCTAGCACAAAAACTAACAAGTGCTATTCTGGAATTAAAACCAGAAACATAGTTTCAAAATACTTCTAAAAAAAAAAAACATATATTGGATCAGTCATGAAGTTAACTTTGGAATAGTAACACGGTGAGATTAGAAATGTGTACCTATTGTTTTTTGATTAGCGCATTTCCATGCTTTTAGCTTTCTCAATACGCCATGATCCTATGACTTATCTGTCCAGTTGGGAAAGGTGAGGGGCGGGAATGAAGGGGTATCTGGGTAAATGTTACTTAAATGCAGTTATTAAAATAAAAAAACGACCTGAATATGAAGGTTTAGGGATCAAACATCAATAAGCCAAAGTACACTATGACAGGGAAGAGCTTATGAAAAGAGGTTTTATAGTATATATGGTTAAAAAAGTAAAGTTTCCCCTTCAGACCTTACGATCTATGGGGCAGGTGATGTTAAGGGCATCTGTTTCTTTGCCCAACGGTTATAGAGCAGGGTGTTATGTGGCCAGCACAACGACCAACCGCATTTACTTTCCCCAACAAAAGTCAGGTACCCATTAGAGTTGGGTGGACTCAGGGGCGCCCTAAAAATCCCAAAGTTCAAAATCCTAGTCTTCACCTGTATTCGAACCCAGGACCTCAGGTTCGGAAGCCAAGCGCTTAACCATTCGACCACCGCGCCCCCATAGTATCTATGGTAAGTTTAAAACTTAAAAAAACGACGACTAATTTCTCTCAACAGAGTATAAGTATATACCACCACGTCAGTCTAGTACTATTTCTTTCCCTTGTTCGATACCAAACAAAATAATTCATTACCAACAGCTAACTAACTTTTTTTTAAATTAATTCTTGTATTGTGAGATAAAAGAAAGAATTGTTCCAAATTTCAGCTTGATCCGAGATTATGTGTGGGCGAAATAAAGTGTACACGCCTTTTGCCAGAGTAAGTTGATATTAGCGTCGTATAACAAAACAAGTACAATCTGGCACACCAGAAAAACAAGTACTACACTGGTCTCGGTATATCAGTGATTTCAAATCCAAAATGGAAAATACATCTACATTTTGAGCCACACGGAAGACAGTTAAGTTGATATTAGGTCAATGCCAGATACTACAAATTGTCATGCCACTTGGACTTTGTGAGTGCTGTACAAAAAAAAGTGAAACATCAATAACTGCTGAAGATGCACTCTAGCAGATTTCCGGTTTGAGAAATGCTCTCTCAATATATAGGCCTATGTAAAAAAAAAAAAAAAAAAAGAGTAAGTATTGTTAATTGAAGGTCTACGAGAGAGCGGCATTACATGGGTGTTTGCAAACGAAATGATGAGGCCCTTGTAGCAAATTTTTTTTTGAGATATTTATAAAATGATAACGGTCTAACTAGAAGTGTCCACGTTGTAGCCAAGGAGCTTGTATTTCTTTTCTCAACGATACACATTTACTGTTCAATTTATAGGAAAATCATTAGAGCCGGGGTTTGTTTTTTTTTTTATATATATTAGCGTCAAGGTTCCGCCCTCCATAAAGTTCTAACTTGAATAGATGTATTGAAAGCAAAGGCCAATTTGTCTTGCCTAGGCGCGGTGGTTGAAGGCTTCAATAACCTGAGGTCCTGTGTTGGAAAAACTCGGTGAAGAATAGAATTTAGGGCGCCCATGAGTCTACCCAACTCTAATTGGTAAATGACTTTAGTTGGGGAAAGTAAAGGCGGTTGGTCATTGTACTGGCTACACGACACCCTGCTCGCTAACCTTGGGCCGAAGAAACAGATGATCTTAACATCATCTGCCTGATAGATCTCAAGGTCTGAAAAGGGAACTAGTTTATTCAATAACATTTCACGATTTCGTAGCGCCCCTTCAGATAGCATGACTTACTAGCTGTATAACACGTCCCCCCACTCCCCCCAGTAATTACACGGGCCCCACAAATAACTACATATAAATTCCATTTCTCTAAGTTCAGCCAACTATTCAAGGAAAAGCCTGCATCAGCGTGTTGATCTAGAAGATTGTAACATTAACCCAGGAAAGAAACCTAGGTAATCGTGTCCTAAGGGACCAAGGTGCGAATATCAATCTTTGGAAATCGATTACAATGGGCATAACCTAACTTCAGGGCCACGGTGTAAAGACGATCCGACCGATACCTGGCAAACAACAATTGCTAGAACAATACGTGCATTGTATGGCCATGTGCTTTGTTACTCTCCATGTCAATCAAAGTGTTGAGAACAGCTAGAGCCACTACCAAAACCAGACCTAATAACACAACACCGACCTATTAACACAATACCGTTTGCCCCGATAAAGGGACAGCCCCCCCCCCCCCCAAGAACATTACACAGAAAGGGAAGAAGAGGATTAAGAAGAAAGTTTACAGTTTGTTGTTATTTGTTGTTGTTTTTTTGTGTAGAGAATAAATAGAGATCTCTGTCTAGTGAGCCTCACTGAAAGAGCTCCCCACCATTAAGACTAATGGGTCAATTTTTCTGTTGTTTCATGTGGTGTAAGGGGGGATGAATAATTATGCGCAGTTTCAACTTCTTCCGATAATGGTTTCAAGTAAAAAGAATAATGTGTTCATCTGCTCTCACACAGATGCATTCCTTACATGGGGAGACAGCATCAATGTGCAGACGGACATTGCTCATTGGTGTGAAGACCTCCCCATGCTTCCCTATTCTGTTTGATACGTCTCTCTAACCTATTGAGAGCCCTCATATGAACAATATATGTATCGTTACGACTAAGACCAACAATGACTAAAAAAGACACATTCCCAACACAATCTGACGCCAGTTATAATCAACAAACAAGAAAAACGGACAATGTTTTCAATGACGTCTTTTCTTGCTCAGGAATCTCACAAGGCGGACATGGTTTTTTCTCGGATTGGATAGAGATTATAATATAAATACGGCAAGTTTTAAATAGTTCCTCTGAACGTCTTTCACGTCATTTCAAATCATATTCCTACTCCGAATGTAGTTCCACACAAAGCTAGGGTCGAGACGCATGACTACCACAAAATGACTTTCGAGGACTTATTCTTTGGTTCAGCAGAGACCAACTCGCGTGCCAGTATTGACCACTTCTGCCCTACTTGGGCTGACTTCCCAAGGGTCACGTTGAATCACGAGTGCTGAAAACCTCGTCACTGTCTGGGCTCATTGTAAACCCAGTGAACTTTTCAACCTCCGCCGAAAAAAAAAAAAGAGAATGTGTAACAGGCCACTAAGCTGGCTGGGATACATTGTAAGCCGACACCGCGAGGGGAAAAACTGTTGATTTTACACATTTGCGTATGAGAGGTCAGTTGTGAATGGACGTATAAAAATTGTTAGTGAAAAGTAAATTACTTTTATGCAAGCATAAATACAGTAGAAAGGAGGAGAATGCGTACACGATAAATATAGAAAGATCGATACTGGCTAAAGGGCGAAATAAAAGCAGATTAGAACGTAAGAGTGGAGGATCTTGGGTGTGTCTAGCTCTCGAAGAATCGATTACGAGATTGCAGCCGACACAATGTGTGATGCTAAGAGAAATCGACTTCTCTGATTTCAGCCTGACGGTGACGCGATGGATTGAGACAACTGATTCTTCGATTATTACCAGAGTTGCATAATCCAAGACTTTTCCCCAAGCTGAATCGTCTAAACAGATAAGTGGCGGGACCGTCCATGAGCCCACCAGTCGAAAGAGTAGGATCGTCATGTGTATTCATTACGACTACCAAAAGTTAAGAATAGGAAGAGTCCTCCAGTTATGTAGGTTGTACGAAGGTGAAAGGGGTTTGATTACAATGGATGAAAGGAGATGTAGATGTCTATAAATTAAATTCAGACTAAAAATATTGCTGATGGTTGCATATATACTTATACTCTATGTATTATTCAAAGAGCTAAAAAAAAAAAGAGAGCATATGATACGGTCTAGAATAAAGTATTTTAGTTTAGATATTGAGTCCTAGCATTTCTTCAAAGGTACAGTGATAGAAAACAAAAGAAAGAAAGGAAGATTTCGAATAATTTAGATCATTCTGGCATTTACTCTATTTATCAGACGATATCTTGATGTTTTTCAGGTTGTTTTTTTTTTTAATGGAAGTAACATATCATCATAAGATCATTTTTTAGAACACCTGTCTAGAAATAACAAAGATGATTATTATTATTAATGGAATACATGACCATGAAGGAAGTATTTACAAAGAGTTTAAACAGCATTTATTAATAAAAGTGTATCATGGAACCTGTGATTTTATGACAGGCAGATATATCTTATCTTATATAATCCAGACGTTACTTCAAAAAAAAAAAAGAAAATGATTACGTCCTTTACGCATCATGCACCATATCCACTACACATCTTTGAACACTTTACAAATGTTATGAAAAGTAAATGAATACTCACATCTGTAAACATGATGAATTTATTGCCTTTGGTCAGGCTCTCTACAACTGATATGGGGCGTAGCTGCACCACATGCACCCCTGGCTTGGCGCCAGCCATGGTCAAAGCTGGTACTCTATCAGCAACAGTAATCCGTGTCAGAACAACATGAAAACTAAAATGTGTCTCTGGAGTTTTTGTTTTATTAATCTCTAGTCCATCTCTAGCTGCTAGTGGTGTAATATCACTGCATAACTTTTCGGATCACCTTGAATGAAATGCTTCAATTATGAACTAATTTAGGAAAAGTGAAGAATGGGTTAATCCTTCTATTAGATCCTACTACGATAGTTTGAATACAACCTTAAACTGTATTATATCCAAATACTAGAGACTTCGTCCATTGTTTCAAACACCTAGAAATATAAAAAAAAAAATTCATTTCAAATTTTGTTAAATAAATTACTCTCTAAAAAGTTGTTAAATTTATATTTATAGCTATTAGACTGAATATGAATGACTAGTAGAAGATAAGCTATATGCAATTATTTTCACACCGTTGTATTATTTATGCCTGTGTGTAGTTGCTGAATGAACTCTTTATGTTGTGTCTGTGTTCTATTTATGTGTATGTTTCTGTTGCGTTGTTTTTAAATGAGAAAAGAGTTTCTTGTAATCACAACAAATTTCCATAAGGATCAATAAAGAAGTCTTAGTCTTTCTTTAAAACAACATGCTATAGAATGACCAGGCATCCAATACTGCATTGCTTGCATGGGATTTAAATTTTGTGGTCATATTGTTTTAATACAATGAAACAGCTTACTGATCTTGCTCAATACATACATATATACATGTAACAGAAATCCTAAAAAAAATATCTGGTCTGCATATAAATAAAACTATTTTTTTTAAGCATTTAGGAAGCACTTATCCAACTAAATATCTTATATTATTAATGTCTAGAATCTAGGCCTAGTTCTACTACTGCAATAATAGATCTAGACTCTATGAATCTTTAATTTCACTATTGACTTGTTAATTGTATTGTACAGCTAATTTAGTGGTTAAGTATAACTAAACAGAAATACCAATCTATGATTGCCTTGCTTGTCAGATAAAGCTAGTAGATCTAGATCTCTCTAATGTAAGTAACACACAATGAAAATTTAATAGGTCTAGAATAACCTCTAGAGATATTTTTCAGTGGTAAACCTTGACTCTAGATCTAGATATAATTATAATAATATCTCAAAAAGTCACTCTAGAAAGTCTGTCTCTGGTAACTATTACAAGATCTAGTTATAGTACCAGAGCTCCATGACAGAACTATAGAAATGGCAGTCTGCTCGCATGGTATAATACGCTCTGGACAGCTGTCTCAATAGTCCCAGGATTTAACACTGCTATCTGTTGACCCTCGCCCTCCCCAACATGACAGCAGGTTTTGGTTAGGATGTCATTACCTTCAATTCTGAAGGAGCCTCTGAAACATGCACAAAAAGATAAAAACAACCCTGGAAGAGATCTTTTAAACTACGGATTTATACAGTCTAAATCAAGATTGTTATTCTGATTCACATTAATGACCTACCAAATAACACAAGTACAGGAACAAAAGTTAGATTATTTGCTGACGATTACATAATATATATAGAACAATAAAAACAACACAAGATACAAGAATGTTTACAAAGAAGAATTACATAAATGGAAATCAAAATGGACTTGGAGCATGTCTTTCCACCCAGGAAATATGAACTATTAAAATTAATAAATAAATAAATAAAACTTAACCAAATAAAAAACTGATTAAATCTTATTTATGGTTTAGTACCAGTTACACAGACAAAAAACTCACAATAATTAGGTTTATATAATTATAATGAATAAAAAATATTCATGAAATCCTCAAGTACTGGTGAAGTTATTTAAAATCATTCTAAGCATTGGTGTTTATTAAAGAAATTTTAACATACAAGGGCATAATACTAAAATATTATTTAACCTTGGTTAGGCCAAAAATAGAAAATATTTGTCATTTGTTTGGAATCCCTCAACTAAAGAAAAAGAAACTGGAACAGAGGCAAAACAGAGCTGTGAGATTTATAACAAATGAATATTCTTATTTGATTAGAATAATAACCTTACTAGACCTTAGTAAAATCACTAACATAGTGACCCCTTCAGGACAAAAGACTAATGTCATTAGAGCATGAAAAATGGAATGATTTACAACCTGAATCAGCCAAGAAACCCAATGAATTGGTAAACTTTAAATCACTGATTGACATGCATGACTAAATTGACACATGATCAAAACCTTTCTACAGGAGGTAGTTTTATCTTTTGTTTTGAATTACATAAATCTGTCAATTGTAATTTGTAAGATAATTTAAGTCTTCTAAATAATCTACACTAGATCTAGATTTTGTTTAGTTTATATATATATAGCTTTTTTATATAGCACTACTTTCATGCTTATAGCATGCTCGGAGGAGCACTATTATCCAATCTCATAAGTGGATTAGTGGGGATAGGGGGTAATTCTATACTCTAGATTGATATATAATGTAGACTCTATATATTCTTTATATTTCAGATGTTCTTTCATATTTGAAGATTAGATCTCTAGAATCTCTTCATCCTAGTCCAATACAAATGATGCTAATCTCTAAGCCCACGAGATCCTTGAAAATCTAAAAACATTTTAACCCTTTAGATGCATGTGGAAGTTTAGCCTCTAAACAGTAGAATAGAATAGTAGAATTTCTTTTTGTATGCACTCTTGTGAAAAGCTCAGCATTTTAAGGGTTAAAGACTAAATCTAGCTGTCACACTCTAGTTTAGTCTAAATATTCATGATCTATGACAATCTAGATATACAACTACTCTAGAGTCTAGTCTAGACCTAGATCTATAAATCTAGAATTCTAGTTACAATTATTACAATTAAATAAGTCTAGTGTCTAGTCTAAGTGACATCTAAATTCTAATGATCTCTTTATAGAATCTATATAATAGGTCTAGGCTAATCTATATCTACCATATTTTCACACATACATAACCTGTGGGTTATAGAAGTCAAACAAGTTTTTACAACTTTTACAAATGAGTGAACGTTGTGCAGGGTATATAAAATTTATTTTACTCATAAGCATAACATAACAGAAACTATGGAAATACTGGTGGGTCTTATATACACACATACTATACAACAGAGATGACCGTAGGCTCATATTTGTGTTGCACTCTACGTATCACAAATGGAGCATGATGGCGCCTCCAGAGACAGATGCTTGATGAGCAACAACTTTAGGTACTAGTAGTTTACGCTTATGGCAGGTCTCATGCTTTACACATGCAGGTATATAAGGGTGCAGGGTGTACAATTTAATTTTTAGATGTATATGATTGTATAGGTATGTGAAAATACAGTACATCTATCAAGATTATTTATAATATATATAAATAGACTAGATCTCTATAATTTTAATATCTAGAGTCTAGACACTGTGTGAAAGGATTTTAGTGTGTGTGTGGTTGTCATGGAAAAAATAGTGTCATCCTCACTACACTAACACACCAAAAAAAAATCCTTTCACAACAGAATCCATTTAACTTATAATAATTAACAGAATAATAGATTTTAGATCTAATAAGTAAACTCTACACTGAGTCTGAGTAGTCTAGATCTAGTACTAGTTTCATTTATAAGTCAAGTACACTTTAATCTAGATACTAGTCATAAATCTAGAATCTATTATTATCTAGCTAGCTTTAAATCTAGAAATAATACTATGTATATTAACTAAAGGTCTAGACTACTCTCTAGTAGAGACTCTAGTCTAGCTAAAAATCTATGTAGATGATAATAGATCTACTATAGTCTATATAGGGGGAATATAGTATTATACTAAGATAAAAACATCAAAACACAGTTGGTACTGGTAGCCTTCCCTAACTTAAGGCTAAGGAATAGCATAATCATAAGCATTAGCCATTAGCCTAAGACGCCTAACTAGAATAGATCTAACTGCTTTACCTCTACTTGCCTCTAGTCTAATTTTAAGTCAGTAGTAAGTACTAAGTCAAGTGTAAGTTTTGAAAGTCAGTGTAATGAATGTAGACTGTGTGTCACTACAGGTCAGCCACAGAGATCATCTCAGTACAGTTACACTACCGAGTAGCCTCAGACTAGATCTAGTCATCTACCCCCAGTACACTCACTGTCTACCAGTAGAGTATTTGTTGAGTACTACACTAGTACAGTCGTACAGACACACTCACACAGACGACACAGTAAGAGTAACACACACACGTCGTTGCTTACCTTTGCAACACATGCGTGCATGAGGGAAAAAAATGTTTAAATGTGTCTAGTCCAGATCAAAGATCATGTTAATGTTATCAGACTACTGAATCTAATCTCTGCGGACTGCTCTAAGTCTAGATTGACTAGATCTAAGATCGCATCAAAAGCCTGCTGTCACTGATCCTCCAGGACAAACATGAACAGAAAAAAAAAATGTCTATTGGTGGTACGAACGAATCTCAATACCGACACATTGTGAAAAAAAAAATCACACGGTAAGCTGACCAATAGACAAGTGCATCCTATCCTGGTTTAGTCTCGTATCCAAAACTGAAGGTAAAGCTCTCCTCTCTCTCTCCTTTCTCACACACAAGTCTTCGCTGTGACCGTGAAGCGAGAGGGAGGGGTGGAAGAAGCCAACTAGGCCTACATTTTTTTTCAGTACACGGTTATCTTCACTTGAGCATAGTGTTCAAGCCAAAGGCCGTGTTCACTGTTTGACAAGGAACTTCACTCCAAGCGCAGTGGCACAAGTAGATCTGGAAGGGGAGAAGTCGTGCTCCATCCAGAGAGCCGATGGTGCTGTCTATTAGAAACCAATAGATTTAGATTCAGTTATGAAATCGTCACCGAGCTATTTCTTTTGTGCAGACATTTCTCAATGAAAATGCGTTTAATCAATCTTTAACAAATCCTTTATTATCTTAAAAATTACAGACTTTTCTTCAGAAAAGAAGATAATTAAGTTCTTCGTGTGTTAATAACTTAATTTAGATTTGATTCTAGTCGGGCACGTTTATTATAGACAAACTTTGTCATTGGTTTTCTTGGCTGATTCATGCCATCCGTTTGATACTCAAATCGGACTAGAGAAGTCTCCCCTCCCCCCTTTCCCAAACCGTCCTGCGTGAGGCTTGGGTCGGGATGTAATTATGTACAAATATGAAGGAATATCCGAAACATGTAAAAGATATATAGGTAAGTAGGAGACCAGAGGACGAATCAGTGTACTCATTAATGCCAAAAAGAACCGGGCAGTCTTTACACATAGGAACTCTATTCGATAAGGTGTGTGAGGGAATAAATCAACGATCATTTCATTAAAATATTGTTTCGTACCCTGGCACTTGCTTGGCGCGTTCTATTACACACTATGATTACACACCATTACAACTTTTTAATTATTTAGGCCTGCATAATAAGAAACATTTTCTACAGTGAACTATTTGAAATAGATTGTCAACCATTTAGAAGTCAAGTCGATAAGTGGAAGAAATTGTAACTTTGACCGCACAGAAGCTTATGGTGCGCATTATCACACTATTCATCACTGGATATGGATGGACTGTTTATAGGACAGTTGATTCTCACTCAATGGGCTAGTCATAGACATAAATAAATATAGACTGGCCAATAAGAGAGTTTTATGAAACTAAAATTTGTGCATTGCAATTGTGTGTACTTTATTTTATGTCTAAAAATTTTGTTTAATCTCTAAGACTGAAGATCATGCAATTCGTAAATTTTTCATAATTCGGAAATCCGAATACAATAGATATACATGTTTTTAAGTTACATAAAGTCACTTTTTTTTTCCAGTCTATATTTATTTATGTCTATGAGGCTAGTGCATGGTTCAATTCTCCCTAAGTTATAAAAGGCTCAGGCCAGCAAGAAAAGGAACACGAGGTGATCTAAGGGGCTCTCAGTGCTGTCTGGTCGAGCGGTTTGCACGCTGGACTGTCGTTTGGATTTATCGATGGTCCCGGTTTCAAACCCTGCCCGCTCCCATCCCCCGTCATCCTGCGGGAGGTTTGGACTAGGAAGTAACTATCTTCGACTCTGAAGGAACATCCGAAACATGTAAAGCAACAAAACAGTGCAAGAAGGTGTCTGCGTGTGGAATACATTCCTCGTTGTTTGGGAGGACAACCGTTCTTGGTACAACCAGAGAAGATAGCGACGCGAACTATGGCAGTGGCGGCAATGAACTTACTGAATGGAAGAGAAGATTGATCAACCAAGACTGCTATCTATGTTTGTGATGTCCTCGTAAATAAACAACCATCCTTCGTAAATAAACAACCATCCTTTTTTTTTACTGTTATCCCTCAATGTGTTGCCTCCCTAAAAGTTACGATACTATGAAGCAAAGCTTTTGTTATTTTAAGTGTGTTTGTGTGTGTGTGTGTGTGTGTCTGTTTGAGAGAAAGTTGTGCCGAAATCTTCACCAGGCTCACGATGAGAAACACAAAGAAAACGTGACAAGTCAACTTACCGATGTCAACAGCTTAGTGTTGTCACGAGCTCTTACATCTAGGAGGCATAATAGGACGAATATCTTCCAGTTGGTGTTGGCCCTTAGCTCGTTACCGCATAGCACAGAGGTTCTCAACCATTTCCAAGAACAAATTTTTGCGAAACAAGGTTTTCCATCTTGTTAGTTATCTAGTCCAAATTCAGAAGAAGACATGACATGCGTGGTGCAACTGAATTCCTGATCTGATGGACTAGAAACAAGTTCAACCTTCGCACTACCATTGGCGTAATTTCTGTAATAATGTAGTTGGCTGTTTCAAAGAATGTTGTCCATACTAAGCCATATTTGTCAAATTGTCACTTAAGAATACAACATATATATTGTGAATACGCAATAGAAAAGTTAATAAATGCAAATCTTGAATAATAACACATTTTAATTTAATTTTGGGCACAAATTTATTTTTCTGTAAACGAAAAAAAGGTTTACTTTTGGGGGTCGCCGCCAAGTGGGAAATTATATTAAGGGGTCGCGGAACTAGAAAGGTTGAGAAACGCTGGCATAGCAGACGACACTTGAATTTCCGAAACTGAGTCATTCTAGTGTTCAATCGTTTTATTGTTGTAGGTTTTTTTTTTTTATTATTATTATATGATGTAGGCTACTGCACCATCTCACAACAAAAGTCTCAGATATCCAATAACTTACTAAGGCCTCCTTAAAATTTCACAAAAATTGTTCATAAATAAGAGTGGATTGTTCTCAGTAGTTTTTTTTTTCTTAAGACAGAATCTAAATCTGCCACTTGCGACCCGTCACCTGATACTGTTCGGCTCCTCGAAATTTCTTTCCATAATGAAGTCGCAAAGGATCGGTTCCATGGATCGGTTCCATATGTTTTATCACATCTGCAACATTTTAAGTTTTAACATGGCAATCTGAACATTAAAAATAAACTCCACAGAATCCTAAATGCTTTGCCGGTAAAGTCATTAATAAAAAAAAACATCCAAAAAAAAAAAAAAGCTAAAAAGATTCTAGAAATAAAAAATCACCCTTTAGGTCAGGATTGTGTGATTTTACCATCACAAAAGAGATTCAGGACACCAATAGCAAAGATAAACAGACAAAAAAACTCTTTTGTTCCCTTGGCAGTCAAATTGTTAAATAGCAACAATCTGATGTAAACTTTTCACATGTAAATTATGAGCCAGTCAGGTGTGAATGTACATTTTAGTTTTTTTTTATAATTAAAATGTTTTGTTTGATGTAATGCACTAATTGTAAGACAAATTTCTTTACGGGCAATAAAGATTATTATTTTTATATACCGTTCGAATCGACTTTTTTTTTTCGCTGATGAGACTCGTGACACACGTGTCTGGTGTTGATATGCTTGTGAAACTTTCCTAGAAACCCCAATATTATGAAGTCTATTCTCAATCGAGTTCTCAAGTTTGTTAGTTTTTTATATTAATTTGACCGTTTGACGTCACTGCAAATCACGTCACTAATCACCTAGTGAATAATTAGACATTAATAAATGTATATCTGTAGTATAAACTACACAAAACTATAGGCTTACATTACTTATTGAGTTATCACATGTTTTATATCAATTCGTTATTGTTTCTTCGTTAAATAGTTTAGTTATATAAAATGAGAATTGATCACTTGATGATGCTTATTACACCTGTTACCTATCCCTTAGTCTGGTGGACCGTTGGGGCACCAAGCAAGACTTGTAGACCGTATTTCTCCATTCCTCTCTATCCTTTGCCCTGTTTAAAACCTCTTTCAGTGGTAGGCCCGTCCATTCTTTGATGTTGTCTTCCCACCGCTTTCTCTGTCTGCCTCTTCTTCTTTTTCCTGGTACTGTTCCCTGGAGGAAGGTCTTTGCGAGCCCTGAAGATCTTGTTATATGGCCATAGATTTTTAGCTTGCGTTTTTTCACAGTAGTTTGCAGCAAATTACAGTAATTAATTACTGCCCTTAATCTAATGGAAATATGTTTAATCCAATAAACATATAATGTTCTCATTGATTCGAAATAACGACTTTCGTCATTTGAGTTTCGTCAACCTAACCCTAACTGGGCCTAACGGGTACGGTAGACTTATATTTGCTGGTATATATAAGCACAGACCTAGATTTACTGGTATATAAGGGCCTAGACTTAAATTTACTGGTATATATTTGTAGCCTATTTATAGACTTAGATTTACTGCTTTATATAGGCCTAGAGTTAGTTTTACTGGTATATATATATAGACCTAGGAGACACATTTTAACAATCATATTTTAAAAGCAAGAAATAGGCTATATAAGGAACATGTACATTTTATATTATTTTATAGATGTAATATTTATCATTAAAAAGAAATATAGGCATATCCTTTCAGTTTCGAGAGGCTCCCATAAAGGGTGATATCCTGGATGGCCACGCAGTTGGCAGGGCTTTCAATTCGATCCTGTGTAAATGTATCTACATATCGTCTATCCATATAAGCTCAGGGCTGCCTTTTAACGATTTTGGGCTACTATAATCTTCGGTGAGCTAACATTCTTACCAGTTGTGGTGTCCCTCTCTTGTAGAGCCCCCGCCTGCCTTACCACATATTCGGCCCTGGCTTACACTCACACACACCACACTCTCACATCTCCATTCTTTTGTGCTAACATACGCACACACACACTTTGTCCTTTAATTTAAAAAAAAACACTTTCAAATCCGGATATGGCCAGTATACAGCACGTGAACATGCTCAGGCATCAGAGTGACCAGCTGAGCTGAACAGAACTAATTCGTCTCGAGAGAGTCTCAACACTGAGTGGACCGGACAGAAGACGTATTATCCTAAGACCGCAGCCTGTCTCACGAGTACCAGCGAGCAAGCAGAATAACACGTGTAACGTGGACATCACACCAGAACAGCGAAGAGCTTGACATTTTGAGACTTAATAGTTCACATATAGCACCAACTCTGCTTTTCAGTTTTATCATTTATAATTTAAACATAAAATATATCCCCAAAAAAAAATCTGGTCAATAGGATTGAAAGACTACAATCGAGTAGGCCTAGATGTAAACAAGAAAGTACAAAAAACAAAAAGTAGGCTTATTTTTTCAAACGAAAATTAGGCCGATATAAGGGAAAGAACTGGAAATGTACTTGTGTAAAGTTTCAACTTGATCCGGGAATGGTGAACTGGGAGAAATAAACGTGTACAAGATTCCAACCAGACACATAAAGTAAGCCGTAGTCGGTTATTGCTTTTTATTTTAAAAAACAACCGATTTATCTTCTTTTTTAGAATAAAAAAAAAACATGTTACATATAAAACTAGACAGGCATATTTATTTTAATTACACAATTTACGAAACGTAATTTTGAAGTTTGAACCAACATAGCACTCTACTGTATCATGCATCCCAACGGTCCATCAAACAAAAAATGCAAACGCTGTTAAGACTGATAATTACTTTACTATGAGTTGCTTCTCGTAGCGATGGACAGGCCGGTGATGAACACTTATCTGGCAGTTCTGGTGTGCTTCTGTGCGTTGGAGCTCTTTTAAGGATTTAGACAAAACAGGTTTAATTGAGCATTATTATTGCTTGAAAAGTGAGACGTTAATGAAGAAACTTACGTAAACTAATGTAAATTCGTGTTCTGTAATAATCCCAAATTCCAAACATGTGGTTTTGCTCCCTGTATCTGTCGACTGCTTATTCTCAGCAGCACCAACTCAATACCAAGTTTGTCTACCGACATTGTCGCCTTATTCAGGATGCCATCCCTGAAGTGTTCCTCAACATGACCAAGTTGGTTTTTGAATATGTCCTTAATGTGACTGCTGATGTGCTTTTGAGCGGCCACTTATGATAGACAGACTGAAACATCACGGAAACTGCTTTAAGAATGGATAAATAATTGACGACAATTAAAATTTAATCAGAAACATATGAAAAGCAGGCGCTGATTACACAAATGCAGTTTGTCTGGTTTCACTTATAAACGTTATTTTAAAATACTACTAACGGTCAAGTTAAGTTGCTTCCTAGCAGAAGTTAATTGATTTGAAGGTGTAAATAAAAAAAAATGTCTAAAATTTGGTTACTCAGAATTCTGAGGAATGATGTACGTGGTCAGCCATCAATTCCTGATAAGCCTAGGCTAGTTTACTAGAACTGTACTTAGTCACCAGTGGAAACACTATTTGTTCAGTTGCTACTTAAATTTTAATTGAACCGAGGGTGCAAAAAAAAATGGCTAGAATTTGGATGCTCAAAATGCAAGTGGACCACCATACACCCCCTGCGGGCGGCATGGGTATTATACAAAAGCAACTAAGATTAGGCCAACATTAGCGCTTTCACCAAAGATGCTTGCGCTCCATCATGGACATACGGTGGCAAGACCCCACTACAAACAGCGATGTCCTTGCGAACGCCGGTAAGGACAGTATAGAGGGACTTCTTATGGTCCGACAGTTACGCTGGGCATGGCAAGTATCCCGTATGGGGGACGAACGTAGGCCTATGCCAAAGGTGGTCTTTTTTGTGAGCTAAAAGGTGGTCAACGTATCAGAGGTGCCCCACGGAAACGCTCCAAAGACCAGCTTAGGCGCCATTTTGCCTTAGCTGACATAGAAGAGAGCACCTGGTTGCATGCGGCATCAGAACGAGACAGATGCAGATCACTCACAAAGGCCGTAGAATACACATTTGAGACCAAAAGAAAAATCCGCTGCCGAGGACAGATGGTAGACTAATCGGTATTTTGTTTATAATTTTAGAATTGCCACTTCCCTGGCCTGATAGCTTAATCTATTAGGTTAACTATTATTACTGCTAATTTGGAAATAACTGCAGTAGTTTATTTTACTATCATTATATTTTTTGAAATAGGTTTTACAACTAGATCTACATTTAGATTCTATATAGATCTTAGTTTTCCACTGAAACAAGACTGTTCGAATAGCAAATTTTACTATTTCATGATATCCGACTTCCAAGATTAAACTTTTATTAATAAGAGCTCCTTACTATTATTATTATTATTCTCAAGATGGCTGAAATGCAAAACAATTTCATCCCGTATGTAGTGTAGCAAGAACTAGATTCTAATAATTTTAGCCTCAGACTAGACTCTTGTTATAGATTATATTAATTACAGATCTAGGTCCAGAGCCCTATACTACTAAGTAAATTTGGAATACTGTAGACAACCTGTAGTGTAATTTGTGTAAGCCCACACTTGGACTTCACTTAGACTTAGAATCTAGTACTTACTTTACACTGCAGTTTACTTAATTTACTAAGTCAGTAAGTCAAGGTGTAGTTACTAGAGTGTAGTAGTAATACTACTACACTCTACACCTTGACTTAGTTGACTTAGTCTTAGTCGTCTTGACTTAGTCTTAGACTTAGAGTGTAGACTTAGTGATAGTCTTAGAGGACTTAGTCACTTACTGACTTAGACTACTTCTTAGACTTAGAGTTAGACTTAGACTTACTTAGTCAAAGTAAGTGTCACTGTCGTGTCACTTAGATCTAGCACTTTTTCAAGTTTTTGTCACTAAAATTTACGTCTAAAATGTGACTATTAAATAATTAAACTAAAGTATTTTTATTTATTTTATTTAGAAACTAGATTTTTAATAAATTTAATTTAATATTTTTATATAATTTTAATAAACTAATTATTTAATTATTTTAGTCAAGTTTACAGTTTAGTTTTAAATTTAGACATTTTATTCATTCTTTACTTTAATTAAAAATTATTTTTAGATCTTAAGTAAAATAAAATGTGAGTTTTTTTTTTTTTTAGTAAAGTCTAGTTTATTTAATTATTAAAAGTAAATAGAATCTAGATCTACATTCTACAATAATCTACATTCTACATGTATTAAAATTAAAGTATTATTATTAAAAATTATTTAAGATCTAAATCTACTAGTTAGAGTAGATTCTAGCTAGACTAGTTTTAATATAAATTCTAGAGTGAGATAAATTATAGATTTAAATCTAATAATCTATATATATTTAATAAGTATATAGACTATAGATCTAGATTTTTTCTAGATCTACTCAAATCTACTACTTACTAGTCTTAACTTAGTCTTTAAAACTTTCCACATCAGGCTTTTACCAATAATACCAAGATCTTTGCAAACCCAAAGACATAGACTCATGTCATAGAGTTTTAGTTTGCGATTTTCTTTTTACAATAGTTAGCAATACTAATAGAATCAAGAGATCTAATATCACTAGTGACTAGTTATTATTATATGATTCTTCTAGTAATAGATCTAGAATATATTACTTTGTATCAGTGGGCTGTAATGAAATGATTAGTTTAATACTGTAGAATGTAGACTAGATAATAAGTTAAATAAACATTAAATATTTTGTTATCATTATTTTGACAAATGTCAAATCAAGCACCATATTTTTTTTTTGCTAAATCTAAATCTAGAGATATTGTTTCTCTCAAATGATATTTATACTGTTATTTATTTTTTGTTCCATGTTTTCTATTTCAATGTCTTTGTTCCCAGCTGAAGTATGTCAAGACAATATTTAGTAACATAAACAATTAAACCATGTATTGGGATTGGGCTTCATTTCAAGAGGAGATTGAGTTTGACAGAGGCAACCAATCAGTCCTCCATAAGTTTCCAGCCAGTGTTGGTCGGGAAGTTGCCTGTCATGTTGTCAAGTACATTGCTCAGAGTCTGAGCATAGCCTCTGGGACAGATGAGCCTAGTAACCTTCAGGATGAGAAAGATGTCAATTGGACAATGGAGGTATGGTACTTGCTTCAGCAATGGATGTCACTTTTCTTCAGTTCATTATTTATTACTCCAAACCTTTTGCAAATTGTTTATTGTTAAAAAAAACAGTGAAAAATAGTTCAGATAATTTAAAATTACATGTTGCTTCAGCAGAGTACTGATGATTGATCTACTGACATTGTTGCTATCTGTTGGCCACAGAAACATGGGTCCTAGATCCATACATCTCTATAAAAGTTTAACATAATTTAATTTCTGCAACATCAAATGAAAAAAAAAAAACTTTTTTTGTGTGTGAATCGTTCTATATATTTTACTAATCAGTTCTGCTTCCATAGTTGGTGCCTGTAGAAACAGACATTTATTTCTGCATCTCCTCTTTAGTTTACCACAGTTGGTCTGGTGTCCAGTTTATATTGGGAGGTGCCAAGATGCCGTGTTACTTGTTGAGGTATCCTTGAAGACTTTCAATGACACTTTCAAATGACTTTTAAGATTCTTGATGCTGCATTTCCTTTTCCATCATTTACTCTCATTCCTTAGCTGACCAAAGAGAAGCTTTTAGGATGCAGGAGTGATTAATTCTAGAGATTTGTCCTGCAATTTTAAGCTGCGGCTGTGCTAGAATGGTATACATATTCAAAATATCTTGACATACTTTTGTGTCAGGTTTATTGCATATTTAGAATTTTCAAGCGGCAGGTTGGTGGAAGTGATTTTTTGGGCATATCTTCTCTGTATTGTCCATGACCCAGAGACATAGAAGTGGTTCTTCAGTACTTGGTACTGACTGGTGTTGGCTCACTAAAAAGTCCATATATAAAAAATTCTGATTGAAATATCACTTCTTTTAGAAATTATTAATTAATTGTCATGGTGTAATATTAGAAGGTGAATAGTGAAATTAAGCCTGCATCTTTCATGTTTTTTTTTTTACAATGTATTTTTTTTCTTGTACTATTAAGAATTAAACTTTTTTTTTGGTCTCAGAAGCAATGATGATTTGTTACAGGTTCTTTGTTTTGGGTTGGGTTTGCCATTGACTGAACACGAGGCTATCAACAATTGTGTCAAAGTTTATGTGGAATGGTTGAGCGCCCTTGTAAGTCCCAAGCCTTGCGTGCCTCGGCCAATAATAGAAGATCCAAACCCATTTGCACAGGTTATGCTACATCACCTCCTCAACCTGTTCAAGCCACGACCTGATTCTAGTAAGTTCATAATCAGTAAGGTTATAAATGCATCTTAAATAATTAGCCAATGTAGAACACTGACAATGGGGCATGGTGGTTGAAATTTTTCTCTGTCAACCTTAGTGTATGAAGCTATCAGCACCCTAAGTTGAGTGGGAAAACAAAAGGTCATTATGCTGGCCTTATGATTAAATTATTCACCCTACAGATGAGCTTCCTGGGCAAGCTGAGCTTCGGGCTCCATTAAAAATACATTTACAAAAAGAAAACATAAAAATATTTGGTGACCCCTTTCAGCTTATTGCATATCAGGCAACTGTTTATGTTGCTGGTACCTGCTGTCCATGTCCTTATATCCTCTGCTCCTTGCACAGCTAAGAAAACTTTAGTTTCCTGTTCTAAGTGTAAAGAGGGTGCAGTGGCTGAGGGGTTAAGCACTTGGCTTCTGAACCTGTGGTCCTGGGTTAGAATCTCTGTGAACCTGTGGTCCTGGGTTAGAATCTCTGTGAAAACTGGAATTTTAAATTTCAGAATTTTTAGGGCGCCCCATAATCCATCCAACTGTAATGGGTACCTGACTTGGTTGGTCGTTGTGCTGGCCATATGACACCCTACTCGTTAACCGTTGGCCAAAGAAACAGATGACCTTAACATGATCTGCCCTATACGTAGCTTGGTTCTGAAAAGGGAACTTTTTACTTTACTTTTCACTATAAAAATATTTTTTTGTATATTAATTATAGCAATAGATTTGTTTTTCCTTTTCCTGCTCTCAATAAGTCTGAAAGAATGATCTATTTTAATTAAGAGTGACAGTGATAGGGCATGTATGAGTTTTGACATCTCAACCCTGCATTTTTTAATTACTAGCTACTGATCTTGTTAATAAGCAAGCGGTACTCTGTCACCGAGTTTTAAGAGCCATCGAGAGTGTAGCCAAAGAATCGGCCATGTTGACGAGAGAAACCTGGGAGGTTTTGCTGAAATTTCTGCTGGCAGCCAATGACAGCTTGCTGAGCCCTCCAACTGAAAAAGGTAAAGCTTATAATTTTTATTAGCTGCCCAATTTAGATTTTGTTCTTCGGTTGATGATTTCCCTTGAACACGTCACAATGTTCTGCTGCCATGATTGGTATTAAAGCAAACATTTCTGTAACACTAACCATACCACATAGACAAGTCTTTGTGTAACATAAAGCTACACTACCCTCCTGTCATGACTTGCAGGTATCCATTGTAATAGAAATAGTTTCTTAAAAAGAAAAGTTAACAGAAAATAAGTATGTAAAACTAACATAAAAAAATGTATTTACAAAAACCCATTTTTTTGTATGATTAAGAATGAAAAAATTAAGGTAATTGAGATTGGTTATTAAAGGCAACTATTTTAGATCAAAAATAGTTACTCTGGTTTATCCAGTACTATAGCAAATCCTATAGCAAAAGCTTAATGTTAATTTATTTGGACCAAAATTTCATTAGATTGAATCCTAACTCTGAGAAGTTGAATTTGATCTTTATTGGATACTTCTTGACTGGAACCAAGTTTCCTCAGAATACTTCTGTTTATGAACAGGGCATTTGGAATAGCTTCTACGTGGCATCTAGCATGTTGCAGATCATTTAGAAGAATTTCTCTTTTTTTTTTTTTGTTAATTTTACAAAGTTGTTAAGTTCCAGTAGTTCTTGTCTCCTTGACTGTATAATGTATGTCTCACTCTGAGGCTCCTAACTTACAATACTTGAGTATGTTACTTTCTAGCATGCTGTCTTCTAACACAAGATATGCTCGTGTAATTGGCCTGTCATTAAGTCCAAATTAATCATGTCCTCTACAGCCCAGTTCACTAGAATCAACTGTACATGGTGATTAATTTTCAGTTTTCTACTTAGTGTGACTTGATTTTCGACTCAGGTCTACCCTGTCAAAAAGTGTTTTTTTTTATTTATTTAAATACAATTGTAAAGAGAGATCAACAAATTAGTGCTTTATTTACTTGTTCCACTACATGTTTTGGAAAGTTTGGTAAATATAAGAGAAAAAAAAGTAATCCAACAGCTTTATATTATATTCTTGTATCTTGTTTTGTACAGGGCAAAAAAAAAATTATTAACAATGCATTAATTTTCATACAACATAAGACAAGCTAGTTTATATCTATCACAAAGAGACTCTTGGAACTAGTAACATGTGCATTATTGCCTTTCATTTCTCCATAGCTTCCTGTGATTGTCTCTCTTAAACTTATCCTATATGAAATGCTAATGTATACAATTGAAACTCTATATCTGTCACTAGATAACCAAACATAACCAACACATGATGTTAGAAAAAGAACTATTGTAAAATAAATAGTATATCATTATATGTTCTTATCATTAAATACAACTAATTAACACTGACCTATGCATTTTGTTTCTAACTGATGTGCATGCTATTTCTCTACACCATGTGCCTCTATGGACAGATATAATAGGACTGAGTAATGGTAAGATGCTGTTCATAGGTGCTGGTGTGAACAATGTGGCGCTTCACCTTTTCACTCTCACTATATATATATATATATATATATATATTTATATCTATTTACTTAACTCTTTTATATGAGTATAATGAAATGGAAAGTAATCCTGAATATCCAGTACAGGTCACCTAAAGAATTGAGTCTTGAATTGGCAGTTTCTATGTGGTGATCTGCTTTTTGCAATTGGAATTGTGTGACTTCATTTCCTTTTTCATTTATCTCCCAAAGTTGAAATGAAGAGAACAGTTAAAAAGAAGAAGATAAGAAATTGAATGAATTATTTTGTTTTCCTTGAGTCAGTGAAACTCAGTATTGCTTTCCATTGCTTCTAATACATGTATTCCTAGCTTCT
>JADKLZ010000104.1:2323294-2343026 GCA_021533235.1 Biomphalaria straminea
ATCTATTGAATGCTAAATATCCACTTGGGAAAAAGCAATTTGTCCAAGTTCTCTGCTAGCACTAGAGAACATGAATGATTTATCGATTCACCCCAAAGAGTAAAGTTCACAGTTAAATAATAAAAATAAGCAATGATTTCTCAATCAATAACCAGCAGGCTGTGACAGACTTTATTATAAAGGCATTTTCATTTTTCAAGTGCTGGAGAGAGAAAATCATGATAAGACACCCAAACACAAAAGAGTTCTGGGCTCGTCACGTATATTGTGCTGAGTCAACAAATAAATCAAGCTGTCGTCACTTACTTCTGCTGTCAGTGCATCTGGAACAAATACAACACATAAAGTCTTGACTTGTCTTTATGGGTCTCAGTTTTCTAGCAGTAATCAAAACGTCGAGTGTGTCATGTGCTTATGCCACTGGAATTTTTAGACACGTCGTCTGCGTCAAATGGCATGCTGACATACAGTGGCACAGATAAAACACAGAACGTAGTAAATGTTGGCGGGAAGTGTTCAGAGTGATAGATCTATATGTAGCTGATATAGACCTCATGTTTGATAGATCTATATGTAGCTGATATAGACTTCATGTTTGATAGATCTATATGTAGCTGATATAGACTTCATGTTTGATAGATCTATATGTAGCTAATATAGACCTCATGTTTGATAGATCTATATGTAGCTGATATAGACTTCATGTTTGATAGATCTATATGTAGATGATATAGACTCCATGTTTGATAGATCTATATGCAGATGATATAGACTCCATGTTTGATAGATCTATATGTAGCTGATATAGACTTCATGTTTGATAGATCTATATGCAGATGATATAGACTCCATGTTTGATAGATCTATATGTAGCTGATATAGACTCCATGTTTGTTAGATCTATAGGCCTATGTAGCTGATATAGACTCCATGTTTGTTAGATCTAGGCCCTATATGTAGCTGATAGGGACTCCATGTTTGGGCACAGAGTACACAGCTGTATGTGTACATAGTGTAAACGAAGCTTGTAGATATATTGAAAATGTAGTAATCTTAACGTAAAAGTTTACGTCTAATAATTTCTGATTGAAATATGACATCATAGGCTTGTTTGTGAAAATGACACTTGAGTTTCATGCTTGAAATATAATATGGCACTGTATAACACGCTGAATTAAAAAGAAACAGACCAATATTTATTAGGCCTAGTCTACATATTTAATAAAACCAACTGTTTATCAAACAGAACGCACCCATTTTAAATTATTTTTCTTTTTAAATTATAAATCTAGTATTGCCAAGTCTTATATGCGATCTCTGACATTTGTACCCTGAAGCCTGTCAAAGGTTTCCATAATTACGACCCCTGCTATGTCGCAATGTCAACATCGTATCACCATGCTTAACATTAAAGTTATATCATTGTGTGTGACTTGACAAGTGCATAGACAATTTTTCTTTTCACTCTAGGCCAGGGGTTCTTAATCTGTGGATCGGCGAACTCTTGGGGGGGGTCGATTGACAAAGGGTCGCTTATGACCATCGAAAATATTGAATTTTTTCCCCTTTCTAACATGCAAAAAGTGTCACATGGTTTTATTCCCATCGGAATTTACTAAATATACTATTACTAGTAGACCAGGCGTAGCATACGCCGTTATTTAGTGACGTGTGAACGCTCCCAGAAAGACCCAGTTGTCCAAATGCTCGTCACCATAAACGCTGGAAGTGATCATGTAGGCAGCGTATTGTCGAGCAGAGTGTATGACAGTGCTACCGTGAGTAAGAACAAGGGACAGCAGAGCGTCGCCATAATTATTCCAATGTTCGCAAACAAAGCTTACAGCCATCTTGCGAAGTTCGAGAGCAACATTTTCGTCGATGACATTTGTCCAGCCAGAAATGTGCGACTGATAAAAATAAAAAGTTACCTAATGCAGGAATTTCGACTCCACGAAATATATTTAAAGCGGTGACCATGGTTATGAAACGAATGGCAATACGAAGGGGCTAAATCAAACAAAGCTACAGAAAATACATGTAGCTATTTTAATGACATCAGATATCGACGTGTGAAAAAATACACACATAAATGTAGTCAAATATAGAATTTTAAGAGAAAGATTGCTTGTTCTCTCCCCCCCCCCCCCTCTTATTTTCTGATCCTCGCTCTCTGTTGGTCCGACTTGCAGAAATAAAAGAGTTATCTTTCCATGACTTTTGCGTGGTGTTCTGCATGGTTGGGCGCCGCAGTGAATTATATCTATAGAAAGATTCGATTCAATAAAGACAGATTTTGATGATAACTTTGTCAGAATTGATTTTGAACATTTTAATTGTCCAGCAGGTATATTTTGAAGATGTTACATGTTAGGGAAATTATTAAGGCCATCAATTTTTTTCATGAAAAATTAGAAATTCCAATATACTTTCATTTACACTAACATACAAGACAAACAGGTTAACGCATCCACTTCCACAACATATAATACTTATGAGCAGTCAAGGTTATTGAGAAGTTGTATATACTTCATGATCATTTACACTGTTCATTGTAATATACCCGCTGGAGTTCATCAATTAAAAAGTCATAGTCACATATAGGGAGGCAAAACAACATCAGGTTGTCATGTTACAGTAGGAATTCAAGCCTGTAGGTAAACGCACCAATAACAATATTTACTTTTTGACATCTCGCCTTCTGAAAGAGTCCAAGAAATATAAATGTTTATTCAATACTGAAGTGATTATATGTTACCAACGACACATAAGACACTAACGTAAGTTTACGGTGTACAAAACAATTCACGTGAAAATTATTCAAAAACTGTCCAAACTTGACGACCACTGGGTTTTCCTTTGTCCTTTGTTGTAGACGAATGAAGTTATTGGGATTCATTCAGAAAGTTCTTTCACTATTTCCTATAGAAGCCAAAAGGTTCCAAGAAACGTAAATATTTTTAGTGGTGCGTTTACCTACAAGCTTGAATTCCAACTGTAACTGTTTTTATGTACCACAAAGTGGGCTAATCAACGTTATCACTTTTTTTTCTTCTTTATGTTGCTTTATTTAATTTTGTAAAAAAAAAAACAACAACAAATTTTATGTAGTTACAAATTACATAAAATTACAAATTAAATTTATAACAGCAACAGTTTATTAAATCAAATAAAGTGGTTTTAAATTTTGTGTACACACTTTGCCAATTAACTGCAAAGTTCCAAAACGAACAGGACTGGACTCTAGTGACAGCAGCATACAATATGGTATACAAATTACCAATGACAACAAAATTAAACCACCGTGAATGACACTCTACATGGCTGACAAACTATAACATTAAAATGAAATGATCTGATACTATGTATATAATTTTTTTTTTAAAGGAAACCTAAAAACTTGCGATACTCCATTCGGGAGTCTGTATACACATATTATTTACACTAGATTTGTATAAAATATCCAAATTTTTAACTATGCTATTTTAACTGTAAATAAACCTTAATTTTAATGAGTTAATTATATGAACTCTGACTTTTTATAGAGGGAGAGTAGTCCTTAAGGGACTACGGGCACGACATGGCCTATACTGTGCCGATGTGCCTAAAACTAAAACCAAACCAAACCAAACCATTTTAGCTTTGTCATCATAGGAATCGTTGGGCCTCTTTTTAAGGTTTTATATGCCTCTTTTTGGGAGCCTTTTATTTATTTTTTTATTTAGTACTGAAGGGATTCCATTGCCAAAGGCACACAAGACATTAACGTAAGTTTACGGTTATCACAACAGTTCATGTTTAACTTCTCCATCACTGGGTTGTCCATTGTCTTGTTTTGAATAATTTATTTAGTTTCTTTTTTGTTGAAGAAATATAATGTTATTAGCATGTTTGCTGTGATGAATAAAAAGTTTGCTTGATCCGTAATATTTGAACTAAATGGTGTACGTTTTAAAAAAGGTTTAATAAGGATCCATAAATTTTAATACGTAAACTTGGTAATAGAAAAACATAACGCATTGGATAATATGAACCTTGGATGAACTCGTAATGGTAGCAGGGGAGGAATGCATGGGGGGTCTCTCTTAGTGCTCTGGGTAGAGACTCTTGTTGAACGTAGTTCCTCATAGCTCCCAAGTGACCCTTCAGTTGTCCTCCCGCAGCTCTTGGAAACTCTTTTAAGATATGCACCTCTGTTTCCTCTGCCTGCTCCATTTGTTTATGCAGGAAAAACGCCAGTGTGTCATTTGTGACGAAAATAATATTTACATGCTTCCAACTGTATCTGCTCTCTTTGAAGGAAATTACTTTGAACCTGGAAAACATAAAATGATAATCTCCGTGAAAGAACATTTGCGCATACATGTGGACACAATGTCACCCTACTCTCCATATCTACGTAACATCATAATGGAATGATGATGACCCCATTAGCAATTGCCAGAAATCCAATGAAAATAAAAGTTGTTTTTTTTTATTTTTAGGAGACAGAAATAGTTGAACAGAAATGAAACATTTCTCTTTAATTTCACAAATCTGGATCAAGCGTTTGCAGTCATGTTCCTATTTGTCTGTCAAGCAGTTGCAGAGGTATATTTTGTTTCGAAACAGCCTGTTATATATCACGTTTAAATACAGAAAATCGTAACATATGTGTGAAATGTGAATAAGGGCTAAATATATAAATGAATTCACATAAAGATATTATTTCAGTAATTTAAGCAAGAAGAGAGGACACACATCTTTTAAATTACCATCTGAGCAAAATAAATTCCACACAACTCCCCTTTCTAGACACTGCGCCCATCCTTACAAAACCGTAAACCATATCCTCTTTAGGCAGACCCTACTTCGACTACAGCCCAACATAACCAACACCCTGAACGGCAGTGCAGAACTGAAGAAAACAGCACCACTTTGTTTCCTTTGCAAAGTCTGCAAAAGAGCTCATAGAGCTAGCTCAGAAGCAAAAACCTGGCTAGAAGAAGAAGTAGAAGCAAGAAGAGTGGCCAGGGTGAAAGAGCGCTGAACCAATAAAAAGCTGAGAGAAGAAGCAGGTATATCTGCAACTGACCTACCCACGCCACGTATGCGGCCGGCTTTTTAAAGCGAGGATCGGACTTTGATCACTTTGATCACGAAGGAGGAGCTATATGTATATGTATACATTTCATTTATTTGTAATTGGATGATAAGGAGAAATATATATTTCAAGAATATAATTACACATTTTAGTGTGAAGAAAGAGCCCCTTTTATTATAAACTACCTTTATTGAGGAGCGTATAACATAACATATTTACAAGATGAATATTATATACAGATAACCAATTCTACTCGATGACTTTCATTCTTCATGTTTACAACACACTCGACTTCCGCAAGTCCCCTAACTCGCAAGTCTCCAACACTTTGACCGTGTGTCACCGTTTACCACACATAGTAACCGTGTCGCAACATTTAGCGTGATTTAACAATAAGCTTTGGCAATGCAAATTAGATAGGATACATTAAGTCTACAGTTATAATTTTGTAACATTAGCAAAAGCACATTTATTTATATTTCTGAATAAAAAAAATACTGTTGGGGGTCGTGAATAAGTGAGGAATTGTAGAATGGGATGTTTCTTTCTTGTGGCTTTAAATGAGAGCTTGGCCCTTAACAAAGCCAATAATTAGATGATTATTCAATAACAAGTGTTAGGCCAGGCTCACACTGAACCATATATTCTGGGAAAATTAATTCAATGAATACGTAGGCCCCTATGTAATAATAAGAAGACCATTTATCTTCTTATTATTTTCACATAGGCCTACGTATTCACTAAACTAATTACTTAGAATATATGATACCAAATAGCACTCAAAAGTGTTACCGATATTGTAACAATACAATAATAAGGCTATATAAGGACAGATCCGTTTTTTTTAACAGATTGACTTCAGTATGTCGAGAGAAAACTTTGCCGAATCCAAGTCTTGTACAATATCAGGTCTGTGTGCCTCAACGTGGCGCTCCCGTGGAAACGGCTCACTAGAGGAAGTGGCTAGGCGAAAGGGTAACAAATATGATTCCCGTGGGAGTGCCCATGGGCGGACGAGAGTCTGCCCCTTCACGGTGCGGATTTGTAAGAAAGCTCCCACAAACCAGTCACAAATCCATGCGCTGTTCCTCAAGGGACCGTCTCATCAATGGCGGATTCTGCACAGTTAGCTTGGTACAACGAAGGTAAATGGTGGAGGCCCCCGGTGCCACCGAGTGGTATTGGAAACAGCAATGCTCTATAAGCATTGACTCGGGTCGCTCCCAGACAGGCCTGTTGGTCCGCAGGTTTGTTTTTTTTTACTGTTTGATTTTCGGGCAGTGAGGTCAGACAGGTTTTTTTTCAAACATAGAGCTCGAAGAGCCTTCGGCTCAGCTCTTAGACTATCCAGCGGTCTGCACACATCTTGTACACACATAGATTATGATGATGTCTTGTTATTGATTTTATAGAGCATATTATGGCCAGACTGTGGCAATCCAGAATTGGCTTGATTAGTCACACCAGATTCTGTCCGACTCAAGAAGAAACTAAAACCAGTGCTTCATCTGGGCGCACCCATGTCTTTCCAGATAGAAGGGGGCATATATATATTAATGGCCGATTATATTATAGTAAAAGTCATTTCAAAGACTATCTCACAGGAACATAACAGGAAAAAAAGAAGGAGATGCAGGCAAATGAAGGAACAAGCGAATGAGACTCAATCATGGCAAAAGACAGGGAGGAATGGAAAGAGAGGGTTATCAGATCACGTGTGGTGCCCCAACCACCTAACAGACTAAGAGATAGATGAAGAAGAAAGAAAACGGCAGCATACAAATTTCATGGCTTCATTGTTTCATTCGTTTTCAGTTTCAAGTTTCTTAATCAAGAGACCGGAGGTCGGGTCTGATCAACGAACCTGGGCCAACAGTCAGGGGCTACGCCTTTGTTCATAGTTAGGTGACGAATTGTTTTGTTTTATGTATTTGCTGAGTGGTCAATTTTTTTATTTACCGTTACATAGACTGAAGAAATTCATTAGGCTGGAAAGCTTTTACACATGCTTTTACACTAATAGTAACTCTAAAGAAATTATTTAGCAGTTCTCAATTCGATATTGTTAAACCCCTCTCCGCTCCCATAACCCCGCTCAACATTCGGCAAGAAAATTCTATGATTCAACTATTGTCAATAGTTAGATATGTTCATCAATGAAATGTGATGGATTGTACACAAGCTAGTCACAGTGTAACTTCAGTGAAAACACTGTAGAAATGTACAGGTATTGGCATCCACTCTTTGTTCTGTTTGTAATGAGAAGTTTTTTTTCCCCACGCACAATGCAGTCCAAAGCAGTATCAAATGAAAGCGAAACATTCATTACGTCACTCTTCAGTCTCCGCTGTTTTGTTGTCCTCTTGGAAATTGCCAGTGGCGCCTCACTTTTGAGGATTCCAAGTCACGTGATCAATTTGTTGGATGAAATTCCAGGGTCAGTGAAAGAAATACATTTTACATGGGAGGAAAAAGGGGGGGGGTGTGAAAGAACTCTTCATTCCAGTTCAATAAAATGTATTAATGATTAGTCCAAGGGTGTTGTTCTTTGCAATAAAACTAGCTCTAAATTATCAAATCTTTAAAATAACCAAAAAAAAAAAAACAACAAAAAAAAACAAACAACAAAGCTTATGTAAGGGCAAGAACTGCAGAATATAAGCTCCCTTTTTACAAAGCTTATTATTTATAGAAAACAAAATTATCTATTAATTATTTACCACTAATTAATTAATAAAATGGTTAATTTTTTTAAAATTAATTCTCGAATAATAAAGCAAAATTTCAACTTCATTCAAGAATGGGAAGCGGGAGGGGGGGGGGGATTCTATAAAACGTTACCAGACAAAGAGTGGGTTATAAATAAAAAAAAGTGAACACTATAATTATATATTCAAAAGTGACAAGTTTTAGAGACAACAATCACTCTAAAAATGTGACCTACTATTTAAAATAATACTACAGCCATAATATAGTCTAACGTGCAACACAAGAGACTATAGGCCTACATCAAGCTTCTTTTACCAAAAAACTTGTGAAACTTGTCGTTAGTGTATGTGCGTGTGCAGTGCCAGTCTTAATGCTAGGCAAATTATAAGGGAGCCGCCTAGAGCCTCCGTTTGGTAGGAGCCTCGCCTTGATAAGAAATAGCCAAACTTGTCCTCAATGTTATTGTTGGAATACTCTCGGTTTGAAATAAAATGCAAAATAGGCCCATTAGCTCTTTTACTGATAGCTTTTATTTTTCTGTTTCATTTGGGGGCCACCAAACTCATTTCGCCAAGGGTCTCTAATTTTCTAAAGCCGGCCCTGGTGTGTGTGTGTGCTTCTATCCTGATTAAGTCATTATTTTTCCCATGAGAAAAATGTCTGCGATCAGTCCGGCATATTTCGATAACATTCAATAAGAGGGATTTAATAAGGGACTGTGGAGAGATAACTAAAATGGAAAGGGAGAGAGCGCTAAAAAAAAGGGGGGGGAGTTGGGGGACCGGGGGAGTATGACTTAAAATGGAGGGCGGGGCACAAGCAGAATTGAGAATTTAAGAAAGTGAAGAATTACAGTAATCACATTAAATGTGTCGGGAGGAGAGGTTAGCGGGAGGGAAATTGAAGCAGCTTCTTTTTGTATCAACCTCCTGATAGTTTATTTCTCTCGGCTTTTTGGTCGTTTCTCTTCTCTTTTGTGTTTGTGAGTCGCTTCCCCATGATTAGCCGTTCTTGCTCTTCTGCCTGCTGCCCTTTCTCATTTTTAATTAACATCCGATCTAAAAATCGAACATTATGAATAATTAAGATCTACTTTATATTGCATGCTCTAAGCACTCTACTAAGGTATAAGCCACAGTAACTAACTTATTATCTGTCTCTCATGTAACTCGCACAGCGATATACTCACTCCTCTAATTGTGACGTTTGTGCACTAGCCAACTTTCTTAAGTCCATTATATGTGTTCTGTCAATGGTCTAATGTTCGGCTACTAATAACACTAACAGCACAGCTCACCCAGGCCCCCCGTCAGCTGAACTAAGTGGGCTTGTGTAATCAGCCCAAATCCGTTAGAGGGCGAGCCACGTCCAGTCTACTGGTTGACTGCGCATGATCTGGATTCTATGGAACTTTATTTTGGCGTCGGAGGCAACGGGTTTGGGCCCGCGAGTTTCGGTAAGTGTGTGTTTTACTAGATCTAGAATAAAAATACTAAAACATTAATGATTAGAATTAAGAACACACACATACAAGTGTAAGTAGTCGGCCACATACCCATGAATCCAATAAAATATTGCATGTTGTTTATAAACAAAATTTAACCTCTTTAAACTCTTTACTTATATAAACTTTTTTTTTGACTTGATCATACTCGTAGCCTAGATAAATACAGTGATCCTGAAATCCATTTATTCGGATATAGATCTATATCAGTATATGGCTTTTGACTTTTGCATTTAGAATTAGATCTATATAAATATGAAGCCATATAGGCTACTAGAATATATTTAGTAGCCTATATTCTAGATATATTGACAATAATTGGCATAGTTAATAGTTAAGAAAAATCGGTGTTTTAATCATTACAACAGCATTATCGTTTAGGCAGCGTGTACAGCAAATCGACTCTGTTGACATTCCTTTCTAAAAAAAAATCGATTTTTCCCCTGTTCATTTACCTATTCTAAAAGTGCCGTGCTCAAGCTAAATCTGAATGGCTTATCTTTCATAAACCCCTTGGCCAAGACAATTTCCTTGACTAGGGCTAGGCTATTGATCCTGTATTGGGTAGTTGTGTAGTGATTTAACATGTCGATACTCGTTATCAACTATAGCTATGTTATTGTGACTTTTAAATATAGCACTGGTTAAAATCAATAGCAAATTAAATTAACTTCTGGGTTATAAATAAAAAGCGAATACTATAATTATAAATTGGTAAGTTTTTAAAATAATACAATTTGCTACGTTCTTTTCTATATTTCTTTAAAATAACAACAAGCAGAAAAATAAAATGGAAAGTAGTTTCTTAGGTTTTAAATCTTTATTCATTCAAAACCCTTTTTTTTTAACAGGCTAAATAAAAACATTACCAATGAATGAGAATACATACAACCAAAGCTCTATGTATGCTGTGACAGAGTGAACTAATTGTTGTCTACAATGTACCTTGAATACTAAGATAGTAGTTTGAACAAGATGGCTGATAGATTTTCTAATGATGACTCCAGTGTGCCATCACCAAGGGGGTCTCAAAGTGGCCAGGCCATTCAGCAAACCATTCAAAATCTGCAACGTAAGTTTAAACATAAGATTCAATCTCATTCCTTTCTTTCAACAGCTGCTGAATGTAATTGTAAATACATTGACACTCATTTTGTAGCCAAAGCTAAAAACCAATCTACACATACACAAAAATAATGGCATTGTTTTCCCCTAAGCTATAGTTGAATCTAAATGATATTTAAAGGGAAGTGAGGACAATGAAAGATCTACTGAGGAGGAGGATGTGCAGTTTTAACTTTCTCTACTATTAGGCTTACATTTGTGTATGTAATGGACTACATGTGTTTACTGAATATTGAATGCTGATAGATGATTAATAAGAACTATGGGGAATAAATTCATAACTATTTTGTCATGTCAGTCATCTCAACCAAGGAACCAAATATAAGTTAAAGTCATTATTATAGACCTTGCATTTTAAGTTAAACACAAATAGTGTTAGCTAAAGGTATTTGAGATGAATTAAAAAAAAACTGAAAAAAAAATGTTTGCTTAAAATGATAAAAAGTCAAAAAGTGTTGTTTTTTTTAAAGAATACATTATTGATATACATCTTTATGAGCTAAAAAGTAACTGTTATATAATAAGGACATATTTGCTAAGCACTATGTGATTGGCCTTTGTGCAGATTGTATAATGCACTCAGTCTCCATGGTCATAACTAATTCTTTAAAGATCTTTACAAAATCCTTAACAGTGTACATTGCCAAACACATAATATTGAAAAAAAAAAAAAAAAACTCTGCCCTCAAACATTGCATCATATGTTTATTTATATCTTACAAAATGACACTCAATTGAATGTTATATTGTTGGTTATCTTGAAAAAAAGAAAACTAAAAGTTGCTGTATAATGCAAGAAAAAAACAACAACTCTTTATCTATTTTGAGTTTTAAAAAAAAATTGATGACTATTTTATTTTCAATGTTGCTTTTTCTCACCTATACTTATAGTGCTACTAAATATTAAATAGTTCAACTATTTACTTGAACTAGTAAAAAAACAGAAGATGAATTAGAAATTTTTTTAAAGGAACAAAATTACATAATGTTAAACCCGTGTCTTTATTTCCTTCATGATAAGTAATTAAAAAAAAAAAGTCTGCCTGGTCTTTTGATATGCGCTCTAGTCTGTCTTCTCGATGGACCCTGTTTGAACCCCCCCCCCCCACTGTCCCGCAGGAGGTTTGTGTTAGGATGTAATTATTTTAATTTCCAAAGCAACGTCTGAAGCAGATAAAGGAAACAAATAAATATTTGCTGACTTACAGATTGACCCAAGTCTTTACAACCCAGTATATTATCTTGAAATAAACTTTTACTTACACATTTAATGAGGTATTATGTGCTGCAGTTCCCAGTTCCCATAAATTGAGGAATATATGTTAAGTCTTTGATAGTGTCATGGCATCTATCTTGGTCATTTGCTCTATTCAATAAGTTTTCCTAGGCTAGATCAAATCACCCTTGCCATTTTTGTCTTGACTTCTTGCACATTTGCTAAATTTAATAAAAAAAAGATTATAAATAAATAACATAAAAAATTAATCCTAATAAATTTATAAAATTCGATTTTAATTTTAATTTAATTGTACTAATAAAAATTAAATAGACGTCTTGTATTTTATATATACAGTTTTTTTTTATATTTATGGGAGGCAACTAAACCTTGATTTTGCAGTTAATTTATTTTTGTTGTCTCCCTTTCATTAGAGAACACTCAACATTTCCTTCGGTTAAAGATAGAAAGTTTACACAATTTGTTTCGCTAAGTAAATTGATATATCGTTAGGTGGAGCGACACTTAAGGCTAAAAATAGTGATGGTTGACATCCAGTCACAGTACGACTAACTCATTTAATAAGGGTTTTCATTCTGTACGTAGAGCTAGTCACAATCACAGCTAATGAGGTATAACTGAATCCTAGTAGACGATATCGGATAAAAGCTTTGTATTATTATTTTTTAAAAAGTATTTCCCTTACGATTTGTTGACAACTATATTATTTAATGCTTGACGTTTTATATTCGGCATGCGTTTTTTTTTTTTTTTTTTTTTTTTGAAAACCAAAATAAAAGCAATAAATGCATGTTAGAAATAAAACGTATAAATGTGACCTCGTTGCATGTAGAACAGCAACAACAGGATATGTAACCTATATGAGCCTATAAAAATGCATACTAGATAGGCCTATATATATATATATATATATATATATATATATATATATATATATAAAATAATATTTCGTTGATGGAGTTTTTTTGTTTTTTGAAATTAGGCCTACGTTGTTTTTTTTTAAATAAAAGTTTTAAAAAAATCATGACTCGAATGAGATTGTTTATATTTTATGACAATGTCCGGCTCACTGTTTGTAAGTAGCCTAATAGTAGCAACCGCAAATCTCATCGAGCAAATCTAAACGAGCATAAATGTCTAGTCGGTTTCTTTTGTTTGTCGAGATTCATTACGGCACTGAATCCACGTTCTACTAACTAAACAGTCAGCAAATGTTGTACAATAAATCCATAATGCAGGACGTGTAATTCGAATCAGACTTTATTCAAACATTTAGTTCCTCGTTTTTGTGGGTATTTTAGTAGGTGAAGAATGTCTTTAACTCTTTCTCTCCGCAATTATTTACCACTTTCAGATGGTATCAACGTTGGTATCGTCAGGAGAGAAAGAGTTAAATCAATTGGCTTAGATGATCACAGAATAGTACGTAACAGGCATAGTAGTCAGCGGCAAGTTGATTATTAATCAAGTTATCGCAAATCTATATACCTCCAAAACTTACATACGACAATTCAGTTTTAATTGTTGATTTTCTAATTTCTGTTTTCAGGAAATAGATGTGTTTAATCTTAGGAAATATTGGCCTCTTTTTCTATTCATTCATGTTAGGTTAGTTACAATAATTAATTGTTTAAAGTTTCAACTTGATCCGAGAATTGGGAGAAATAACATGCTCAAATTTATGAACAGACAGACAGAGAGTTGATGTAGGCTTTGTAAATAATATAAGAAGTAAAGCCTTACTAGGGGAGAGTATTACCGAAATAGAAAAAGAGGCCATGAAAGAAAAGACTTTCAACTAATATAGTAATCTACTCTACTTATACGCAGCCGTTATTGATATAAGTGCAATTACACTAACTCATGTATTCCCTGGAATGCCTTTTTATTTTCGTTAATGTACGGATACATACAAGACAACTGAATTTGTTAGTTTTTTTTATTCCTTCTTTAAATATATTACACCCACAGCCAAAGGGCCATCACCTGATCACCATAATCTCTCACCATGTGGTACCTGCATTATGCGTAATATTTAATATTTGATGTAAACAAAAACATTCCTTTGGGGGGATTTTTAAATTCTCCCCACCCCACACTTCCAACTATATTGCTCAAACATGTAGAAGTTATTTCCCTTTTTGACATCAAACAAATTAATTATGGGGCCAGGTGCTACGTTACTGTCTCATGAGCAGCTTGCCCCTACAGCTCAAAATAAGAGACGATCTCAAAAAGCAACACTGTTCATCTCTGTTATTGACTTATGTCCCTTTTCAGCCGAATTTTCAGACTTTTTAATTCTTTCTCTCCGAAGCGACGATACCAACGTTGATTCCACCAGAATATGGTAAATAATTACGGAGAGAAAGAGTTAAAACGTATTGTTAACAAGCGTGTACATATCTTCCATAGACATATATAAATATAGACTGGCCAATAAGAGATTTTTATGAAATCAAAATTTTGTGAATTGCAATTGTGTGTAGTTTATTTTATGTCTATAAATTTTGTTTAATCTCTAAGACTGAAGATCATGAAATTTTTTTAATTTTTCATAATTCAGAAATCCGAATTCAATAGATTTACATGTTTTCAAGTTACATGAAGTTACTTCCTTTTTCCAGTCTATATTTATATATGTCTATGACATCTTCACAATATTATCGAATTTCCGTTCAGTGTATTCTATATTGTACACATATGTTGTATTGAGCTCCCTGGCATTTCTTAAAAGTAATTAGCATGGGATCGAATGGCTATTGTGTTGTTCTCCCTTTGCACAGCCTCAGCGACATTCTAAGAGAATAGGCTTTATTTACTTCGTTTTATCTAGAATATACTTCCAGCGGATCTCCACCAATAAAAAAAATGTTTATTATTTTATATCGGGAATGCCCGCGTGTTGACGGCATGATATTGAAAGCACTATTGGATCTTGAGTGATCTCTTCGTACGGCTCTCTGAAATACAAGAGCCACTTTGAGAGATCTTTGGGTACACAATAGAAGCTCTTCATGCGGGCATGCCATAGCGTTGTATACTGTCGTGTTTTTAATTATCCCAGCTGACATGTCAGTGTGTTGGCGTCGAGTTGGTCTAACACTGTTTGAACTTAAAGGTTTAGGTGCTGAAGTCTTGTGTTAATGTTAGAGTTATACCCTAACTTTATCCTCCCCGTCAGTGGCGTAGCTAGTTTTGGGGGAAACGTCGAGTCCAAATTTTAAAATTCCTCCAGGCCCCACTTGAAAAAAGGGGGAGGGGCAATGAGTGTCCGAAATTTTGGCATTTAATATTACGCCATTATCTCTTGTCATGATGTCGAACGTCAAAATGCAGAAGTTCCTAAAGAAGTCAAGTCCTTCCAGACCCCATATCCCTAGCTTCGCCAATGCCTGCCGCACCTTCCCCAGCTGTTGTATAGGAAGAAACCGTTAACCTACCCGCATTCTTTCATATATATACACAGTAGATAGTAAAGCGAATGCGATAAATGTATTGATTAAACATGATATGTTGGGTCATTACTTTGACAGGATCTTACTTTATTGACACAACACTGATAACGTAGTATATAAACGATTGACACTGACCGAAACATTGACCATGAACGTGGTAAGTTCCTTCTTATATGATTGAACTATTGTCATCACAATAATATAACGTTCTTAAGTGATTTACCTATGGTGAATACACCACTGACATAGTCCCATGTTATAATTGAGCCAACGACTCATAAAAATAACAGTTTGGCCTATAAAAAAAAAAGCCTAGATATAGGTCTGCTTAAGAAGAAATTGATAAATATTATTCAAAAACTAAGATCCTTGTCGCAAGTTGTATACTTTACATAATATATAGACCAGTTACATAAAACACCTTTCATATTTCGAAACTATTGTATATTACTAATTGACTTCATCAAAGTCAATGAACAAATTATTATTTTGACATACCGGTATTTTCATTATCCTTTCGAGATGAAAGTTTGCAAACTTTCAAATTTCACATAGATGACTTTACAAATGTTCAGTGTTATGCATTATTATTGAAGTAATTAAAGCATGTACGCATGTATGTACGTTTTGTGGAAAGATATTTATGTTTGGCTGTTTTATGTAAGGCAAGTTTGTTACGTTGGTTAGGCGTCGTGCTTATAATGAAAACGTCGTGGGTTCGATGACAGATGTTTAGTTTACTCTACTATCGGAACATAAAGTAGGAAATGGTCGAAAAAAAAATACTTTTTTTGAAATCAACAGTATCTTTATTTAACAAAAAAAAAGTAAAAAAAATCCTTCCACAAATCTACTAATGTGATACAGTCTATGGACTTTGTAGGCTTACAAATAGCCTCTGCTATAACTGTTTAATATCGATCTACAGATGTAATCCACTTATACACTATTTAGAAGAAATCAATTTATGTGCAGTTCTATACTCAGTTCTATATCTAGATTCGTTGTCCTGTTTCTAACATTACCCTAATGTTTAAAACGTGGTCACTCTCGGGGGTCCTAGAGCCTTACAGTTCACATGAAGGGATTAGTTTTACGACATTGCAAAAGGCAAGGATTAAGCCGTTTTGAGGGCAACCTTGGCAAGGGACCATAATTCGAGCTGCGAGGAAAGCCCTACCCTGTGTGGAGCGTGTCCAGGCACGACTGTTAGATCTGAAATCCAACTTTCTAAAACAATAGTTTCTCCCCCCTCCCCCACTTTTTTTCCCCATTTGTTTTTAAAGTTAGAATGGCGCTGTGACCAAGTCTTGGAACATTGAGTACCTGTGTCAATATTGTCACGACACGCAGACCATGTGCTACAACAATGTTTGTTAAGCCTGGCTCTGACAACAGATATCAGCGTTAGACTTTTAAGAGCACATACCTGGCACCTGTGGACAGGTTTGTAGAACCTAGTATGTGGTTGATTGCATATCTGGAGCATGGTTGAAAACGTTCTGACGAGCGCAAAACTGTAAACATAATGCATCTTCTGTCTCTGAAACAACAAAAAACAATATTTCTTTGTGTTAGACTTATATCAAATAGACACAGACATATTGTTTCTACTTTCTGTTACCTGTATGTTGGGAAGACTTTCGTGTGGATGCGAAGGCTCACCAAGCTTTACACTTATAGAAATTGTAAAGCTTCTATTTCAGACCTTGCGATATACAGGGCAGATTTATATAAAGCTCGTATGTTTCTATGACCGACTAGGGCCAGCATCCAACATCCAACCTTTCCCTAATTAATGTCAGGTACCCTTAAGAGTGGACCCACTGTCTAGACTTAGAGGCCCCCCACTGGGTAGACTTAGAGGCCCCCACTGTCTATACTTAGAGGCCCCCACTGGGTAGACTCAGAGACCCCCATTGGGTAGACTTAGAGGCCCCCACTGGTTAGACTTAGAGGCCCCCACTGGGTAGACTTAGAGGCCCCCAAGATCCCGAAATTAAAAGTTCTCAGTCATCACCAGGATTCGAAGCCAAGCGCTTTGCCGCTCAGTCACCGCGCTTTACCGCTCAGCCACCGCGCCTCCAATTTTCACCAACAGGTTGACCTAAATCTACATACAGATGTAAAGATAATTGCTGTAGCAATTCAAGCATCAAGATCTTATCTTATAGATTACAGACGTTACTTCAAAAGAGAAGATAATTACGTCTTAGGCATTTCATGTGTCGATTTAGACTACTTACTATTCAAACCATACACCTCCATTTCTTCAGAGCTCCAAATGCTCTAACATTTTCTTGTTCTAGAGCGTTTATTAAAAGTCTGTTTTTTTTTAATGAACAAATGTATCGTCTGCCCGGTCTAATAATAGCCAACAGTTCCATCTCTGTCACGTGATTATTGTTTATGTTTGACAATGAGTAACAGACATAATGTGACATTGACATTTAGAAAAAAAAGAAATTTAAAATAGGCCTAACTAAACACACGTCATCAAAGATGAATGAACAATATGTTACCAGACCAACATATGACCGGGTGCTTGCTAATGCGAAGTTAGAAGCGTTGGGCTAAATTCACATCCAAACCTGTCAGTGAGCACACAATTTTTGTTTTGGGTAACACGTGTTGAAGAATTACAATACATAGTGGGGGGGGGGGGTCGGGCAGAGATTAACGCAGAGAGAAAATACATCCGCAGTTTAAGTTGTTCCTGTAGCGCAATTCCAGGAGGGCAAAATTTTATGGGGTACTTTTAGAAAACTGGTACCGTGGACAGCTAGTCGGTTTATAGTGGACAGAAGCTCTGTGGTCATGTTGTTGGCATCGATCGCTGATACGTTTTAGCGGGGCGTGTGTCGTGTAGGTTCCGTGTGTCATCCCGGAGACTCTAGTCCCGAGTGAGACTAGATAGACTTTATTTAGAAATGATAGTACCTTCAACACGATGTTTGGTCATGAGAAGGACCAGATTTAGACTTTATGCGCGCCCTAGAAAGGATTATATAATCACAGAGAGAACTTGAGATGGATTAAATTCCTGTAGATGAAGTGAATGGTGTCATCTTTGAAATGTCTGGAAATGACGTAGTGGAAACTCGCGGTCGTCTGCTAAAAGGTGAGCAGTCGTAATAATTGATTAGTTGAATTCTTTTCAATTTAAGTAACACATTTACCTATCTCTTATTCTGTTGGGCCACTGGGGGCACCATACATGATCTGTCAACCGTTTTTCTCCATTCCTCTCTTGTCTTTCGCCTTGACCCAGCATCTCTTTCTCAGAGTATCAGCATAGGTCTCAATGAATTGAATAAACATTAGTTCACACGATACTTTGATTCAGTCAGTATCGGACGCCAGTATCGCATGGTCAGTATCGCACCGGCCGTTGAATAGAAAACGTACAAAGTCATTACGAAGTCAAGTGGTGTGAGAAGGGTCAGACAGGAGTGTCACAGGATTGAGTGTTAAGTGATTGTACACACAGTCACACGTGCAGCTATTGACAGATCATATTAACACACAAACTGACTGTATAGTTGTACTAGAACTAACATGCTAGTTTGGCTAAGATTCATTTCTTTTACACAAGGGTACAACATTCCTTCTGACTGTTATCAAGAAGGGAAACATAGTGTTTGACACTGTAAAGCCTTGGAGATTAACAGGGGCGGAGCCGCTCCCTCCTTCTTGTAGACTAGTAAAGGACCTACATTTTTCACGTTACTCATAGCCCGTGGATAAATGTTTCTCCTTAAAAAAGGGGAGATAATGTGTTTGTATTTTGAAACTTCTGCATTGATTTTGTTAGAACTGAGGAGAAAAAAAAAAAGAAAGGGGGTACAATGTATGTCTGTATTTGTGTGTGTGTGTTAGGTCTGCATATGTGTAAATGTCCAGACTTGAAGCAACTTTCACTGTAGCTTACAATATTGTCGTCAGTAAAAGTCAATTTTGTGTCATGTGATTTCTGAAACATCGGAACGGAAATAGTGACTCATATTCTGTAACGATTTGTTTTCGTGCTATTTTATAATGTGAATATGCTGATGGTATAATATATATATATAGGTCTGTGATGCTAATATTTTATGAGCCAGGTCAAGGTAATGGTACGCTATAAATAGATGCATGGGACATAATCGCATCATCTTTTGAAGTAAATACTAGCAAAAGTTGTTTTCACCTTTCAAATCTACATTTTAAGAAATATAGTTAAGAACTTAAAAATGAATGTCCCTACCTAGAGTAAAAGAAGGTTAAAGTAAGACACAGCACTTCTCTATCGTGTAAGTCTACATTAACTTATTTTCTAGATGCTAGTGGAAACGTCGGCTATTAGTAAATATGCTAATAAAGAGTACGCTGGACATGATTTATAGTGCATGTCTTCAAAAAAGGAATTTATCTTGATTTTATCTGACCATCGTGCACGACACCGTGTGCCAAACTGACCATCGTGCACTACACCGTGTGTCTCACTGACCATCGTGCACGGCACTGTGTGTCTCGCTGACCATCGTGCACGACACCGTGTGCCAAACTGACCATCGTGCACGACACCATGTGTCTCACTGACCATCGTGCACGGCACTGTGTGTCTCGCTGACCAT
>JADKLZ010000104.1:2343036-2354753 GCA_021533235.1 Biomphalaria straminea
ACGGCACTGTGTGTCTCGCTGACCATCGTGCACGGCACCGTGTGTCTCACTGACCATCGTGCACTACACAGTGTGTCTCACTGACCATCGTGCACTACACTGTGTGTCTCAATGACCATCGTGCACGGCACTGTGTGTCTCGCTGACCATCGTGCACTACACCGTGTGTCCCAACGACCATCGTGCACGACAACGACACCTTGTGTCTCACTGACCATTGTGCACGGCACCGTGTGTCTCAATGACCATCGTGCATGACACCGTGTGTCTCACTAAATATAGTACATCTCACTGAACATCTTGCGTCTGCGAAGTGAATCATTAAGTTAAAAAAAACAATTGAATGGAATACATACACTCTTAGTAGTAGTAGTTCTAAACACAAAAGCTACACACCTTATCTAATGTCAGCACAAAATTAAGACGTAGAGAAAAAAAAACAACTGCAACAGATCAGAGTTCACATGGTTATATAAATAAACAATAGTTTGTCAACAACACGGACAGATTGAGATATTGTATACGTGCTTATAGACAAATGTGTGTAGAGATGTGTATGTGTCTCTGTGCATGTGTGTGAATGTGCTTGTGTTAAAGACATTTGTCACAGCTTGCGTCCTCAGCACATTAAGGTCAAATTGTTTTTAAGCTTCACATCGTTCCCAAGTGACTTCGAGCTAATTTCTTTTTAACGATCGATCAAATGTCTGGGACAAACTGATTGATTTTGTAGGAGAACTTCTGCTTCTGTTTAGTTAATTGAATAGGACGAGAGACAATCCTTTAACCATGGACTAAAAAAAATGTGGTCACCGAATCACCGATGCTGTACACAACCGTGCAATGCTTTAAAAGCCATTCTTTAACATTCTTAATTTAAACAGTTTGTTATAAAACGTGAGTGCAAGGTGGCCTGCTATTAATCGTACGATGACCGACCACCTGTGTAAAATCTGGCAATGATTTCTTGTCCGTAAAGGAATGGTGAATCTGGTATGTAAATATGGAAAATATTTCGATGCTTACTGGGACAATTTGGATACTTATGTAGGTGAGTGGCAAACAGTTACATTTGTTTTGGAGGTAAGGAAATGAGATGGAGTAAACAATGCTCCATGGTTTTATATCTAACATTAGTTAAAGAGAAAAACAATCGTGTAAGTTATGGTCTTAAAAAAAAAGTATTTTTAATGTTTTTCTTGATAACAATTCTTCCATTTGACATATGTAATGTTTCAAGGCTGCCAGATAAGAAATGAAGGAAACATATCTATAAATAAAAGCCAAATTTGTTGGCAATCTTGAGATTTCACCACCTTGAAATCTGGCTGTCAACACTTGTGCATGTCTAGATTTAAGTCTCAGCTGTCGTGCCACTTGGCAATATCCTAACTCAATCCCAAAAACTTTCTGACACCACTGTAGATTTGGGTATTACCTGCTGTCATGTCCGCACTGTCTCCAGCCAGCCCCCCACGACAGTGTCCGTATTATTGTGAATGGGTCGTGTGTCAATACTGAGAATCTACCCCCAAGTCACTGATAGGAAAGATCAATACATGTACTCATTTGAAAATGTTATTGATCATCTAACGCTTCTGTCCTTATCGAAAATCACGTGGTCGTTTCTAGTGTGACATTCAAGATCACGCGGTGGTTTTTAATGTGACATTGATGTCAAGATTATGTTCATGAAACTGGATACTTTTTCTGTTTGTTTTGTTATGTCCATGCTAGCCGGATAGGATTCCGGAATGCGGGTCTTTGCCTTTTTTTTTTTTGGGTATTACTGATCTACTGGATTGAATTAAGATTTAGATTATGTCAAATAGGAAGACTGTTCCCTTCACATGTGTTGTTGTTTTTTTGCCACGTAAATAAAGGTTGAGTATGAAAATGGGTTTTCCCGTTCAGCCAACACATTCACATCCAATATAAATTGCTGTGAAAACGGGTTTACCCGATTTGTTTAAAAAGTTTCGTTATTTAATAATAATAATAAAGCTTGTCTTCGAGTCCGAAGATTATTGAGGAATACAGTGTTTCCCGTGGCTGTCAAGCCCCATCTGTGACCTACATATTTTGCCACATCCAGGGCAAGCAAA
This sequence comes from Biomphalaria straminea, assembly GCA_021533235.1. NCBI lineage: Eukaryota > Metazoa > Mollusca > Gastropoda > Planorbidae > Biomphalaria > Biomphalaria straminea. The sequence continues at coordinate 2,345,142 of JADKLZ010000104.1, forward strand.
ACCATTGTCCGCAGGTGAACGGTTTAGATTTTCTTTTTTTATTTAATAGAGATACAATATGGGACTTTTTGTCTATTTTTAGGGCCCTCCGGTTGTGAGAGGGACATTAAATATACACTACGGTCTCTCGCCATGATCTAAGGAACTTTAATGCCAAGTTTTATAAAAATTGGTCAAACAGTTTTGATTTTTATTCGGGACATTCATACATACATACATATACACATACATACGCCTTTTTACTTTCTTATTTTGTTAACCATTTTGGATTAGCCTTTCACATTTTATTTCGCACGATCTCTTTCATAAACGAACATTATTTTGACAATTTACGACATCTACTGTTCTTTATAACGTCAACAGTATTATTAAATTGGGAATTTTAGCGGTTCTAAAAGTAAAAGTATGTTTGTTAAACTGCTTAACTTCATTTGCCAAAATTACTTAATTATATTTCGCTAACTTATTTTTTTGTTCAACAAATTTTTATTTGGGCATTTTTTATTTTAGGTGAATATATATGACTTTTCTAAGCTAGGGAGAAGCTGTGCTGGGTTTTGAGATTGTGAGAGTTTTCAACCCCCTCTATTTTTGTGGCGTTCAAACGGCAAAAAAGAATCTCTAAGTGAGCATAATGGAATAATAATAATTCAATGTGTACCTTTATATTGTACTCACCTCACTAATTCACTAATAGATGTAAGTGGCAGGAACTAGTCGTATAGATATTACTTCAATATAACCTTAATCTAACTCTTATATAGCTTCTATTTAACCTTCAAGACGCCAAAAGTTAAATAGAATGCAATTAGGTTTACATTTTGAAGAAAAACATCTTTTAAAAAATACTTTGCCATGAATGTGAGGCCGCCATTAAAAAGAAGGAGGGGGGTTAAATCGTGTTTAAGATCTAGATTTAGTGGTGGGTACACGTTGTGTCTCGAACCAAATACAAATCTTATCATCATTGTCCTCGACTCAGCGCAATTAGTGTCAAACAAAAGCACTGACCTATACAAAATGTCATAAATTATTTCTAAAGCAAGGAAATCACTTAACTTTATAACCCTAGGCTTGAACGCTAACAAAGGACAGTACATATAGGGGATAGCTATCGTGTTAGGGGCCAACAGGCGTATGTATAGAGTAGTTTTTGTTGTCTCAACATGGTTCATTGGTAGAGAGAGAAGAGATTGGATCTTTATGGGCCAATTTAGGGTCATGACTTTGTTTTTAATGTTTGTGTGAGTTTGTTAAAATATTTATGTGAGTGTGTTGTTAATATTGGAGTGTATGTTTGTATACAGTATGTGTATGTATTGTAACGTGTGTGGTGTTAATGTTTGTATATGTGTGTACGTCGTAGTGTATGTGTGTTTTTGTAGAAGTAATTTGAGAAAATATTCTACTTGATTTTGCTAGAGATATTCCATGTCTCGAAGCTGAGGCTGATAAATTTTAAATTAACTCTTTGATGATTCAGTAAACAGATAACATCCAGATAAACCTCCCGGAATTATAGGGCTACAATATTTAGAGAAACATTTTTTTAAAAGTAACTTTTATTTCGGTTTAAATTGCGCTCTGAATTTTAAAGTAAATGAATGTATCAATGATGTATACAATATAATGTTTTGGTTTTATCTATATAAGGAGTCTTACATTTTTAATTTTGAGTAAATGTTAAAAAAAAAAGTTTTGAATTCATGAATAAAGTCTGTGCAGAAAGACGTTTCCGGAATGTTTTTTTTTTTAACGGAATGATTAACGTAAAGAATTAATTAGAATATTTCGTCCGTGACGATACAGTTAGAACAGCCTTCTGTTTACACTTTAATGCTACAAAAGCTGGTTGTAGTTAGGGGTGTAGGTTATAAGGTAGAAGCATCCGCGATAACAAAACAGTCATTTAGAAATGGACTCAAATAGTTTCGGCCACCTCAAGCCACTCAGTTACAAAATTAAAATCAAATGGCCTACACTCAGTGATGGCCTACAGTTATTAAAATATCAAATGCTTTTTTTTTTCGAGATACCTTTATAACTAGTTTTGATTGGAATGTATAACTTCCGTCTCTTTTTTTCCCTCCCAAAATAATATTTAATTGTATTTGGAAGTGGCTTGAAATCTGAGCGTTCTGTAATTTGGCTAAAGCTTTATGATTCCTGATGAGTTATTTGTAAAATGGATCATTTGAACCCGCCACTGATAATTATGTAAGACGCTGTTTCAGACATTGCAATAAAGGAAATTGTATTTATTTGTCTCATGCATAGTCACACATTGAAGTACCTGAAAATCTTAACCTGTTTAGTCACAGCAGAGCTCAGGTGTGGTAACTTCACTTCAACTTAATTACTGCTGGCTAAGGAAGCCAGAGCTGTGACAACACAAAGAATGAATTTATTTTTTGCCTTAATATTGAACAAATGGTCTCACAAATTTAAACCATTTTTTTTAAAAAAACCTTTTATCCCCTTTTGTTGTTGTTAACTAAAAAATAATAGGCCTACAGTTAAAATGTAGATGGTACGCATATACGCAAACATAGCTTTTATACATAGCATATAGAGGTCTTAACTCTTTCTCTCCGTAATTATTTACCACATTCTGATGGAATCAACGTTGGTATCGTCAGTTAGGAGTGAAAGAGTTAAATAAGTACTCATGTCTTTGTGCTATTATAATATACTGTGTTTATAAGAAGGTCTATCTCACCTGTGTGTTTCTCTCTTGTAAGCTTAGACTGGCGGAAGGTCACTACGTGTGATGTGCCTTCAATCTGTTTCTTCACTCTCTTCCTTCATCTTATCAACACACTCGGGGATGCGTTGGTTTATGTTTTTAAACTTGTTTGCGACACGCTTGATGTCGCTGGTGACAACTGAAGCACGCCATCCTGTCACACAAGATTTGAATCGTGAAAACTCGGAGCTCTGAGCGGAGAAACCCGAGTCGATGTTGATCGATGAGAGAGACTCTCGCTCTGGACAAAATGTTCTCATTGAGGCCTGATTGCTATGGCAGGTGTCCTCTTCCTGCGCAGGGAATCTCACGTCTGCGTATATTGATTCTTTATTAATATTGTTATTGTGAGCGAGGGGTTTAGTACGACGCGCACGTCTCCCAGTTGTTGAGCTTCCGTCTGCTCCCCCCCCCCTCTCACCTACGACTCGCTCTCCCCTCCCTGCGCTCTGTTGCCCCAGTTCGCAACAAAGTGTTAGTGTCAGGGAGGCGAGTGTTGGGTAGATCTGTCGTGGTCCTTAATGCCGCTCTAGTGTTTCCAACTCAAGGATTTGTATGTGTGTGTGATTCCATTTATGGTGATTATAGTGTGCTGGCACTGGTACCGCTCAGTAGAATTTTGTGATTATTTTCTGGAATGGTGAGGTGATTACCTGCCCCTGTCGTTGTCCTTTGTTCTCGTCCAGTAAGTTACCATCTCGTTATTTTCTGGCGGTATGTTAACACACCGCAAAGTGAAAGGAGGTATTTTCGAGGAAGCGCATCACATCGTCAGGAGTAAGGAAGTGTTTTTAATGCTGTGTTTGTCCATCGGTCTTCTGATGTCATCTCGATCTTAGAGGTGACCAAAAGGTCCATCGACATAAATATGCTCTGGGCTTGAGACCAGCTAATGGAGGGGCGTTACACGCAGCTTGGGGGATCGGCCCCACAGGAGAAAGCCTTCATCGACAAGGTGTTTTATCTAAAAGGTAATAACAATTAAGATCTTCGTTTTGCAAATGACACTATTGCTAATAATCATTTGTTCTTAATGTACATGTAAGCTTTATATAATAACTGTTTGAAATTTACATAACATTTTTCTTAGTACAAAATGACGTCTGCTCTTATCATCGGTGACATTGGTGAAATAGGAGTAGTTTCCCCTTTCCTTTTATATGTTCTTCCTTATTGGTCTAATCATGATCTGAAAACTGATCAAGTTTTAAGACCTCTAGTTCTTTTAATAAGAATCGATACTTATGTTTCCTTAAGTTGTTGGGTCGTGAAATGGGAATCGATGCTCTTGAACTTCGGTCATTTTTTTTTTACTTAAATCAAAAGTCTGTGTTTTGAATATAAACATGGAGCGCTACTGTATGCAAGGACAACAATGGAAAGAACCCTGTTATAGAGTGAATCTTGACACCACAAAGTCTTAGACTTATAGGCTATACTACATCTCTAGCCTTTGACATCATTTAGAATTGTTCACTGACTGACTGACCTTAATCTGTTCACCTTGTTTAAGACAATGCTGGGACAATTCCCTTTCAGATTTTGCGATCAGACGGTTAACGAGCAGGGTGTTATGTGGCCAGCACAACGACCAATCGCCTTTACTTTCCCCAACTAAGGTCAGGTACCCATAAGAGTACCCACCGAGATTCGAATTTGTGCCCCAAAGCTTTCTTTTCTTCTAGACTATTGTGTCCAACGGGAATAGATTCTTTAAGAATAGATCTCACCAGCATCAGAAACAAGACTGCATTTTCCATAAATGATATCAACAGTGAACGAGTGTGCGTGTGTAGATGAGGGGGTCGGCTGAGGAGAAGGCCTGCATTTAAACTTGTCACTACTAAGTAGCACTTGATTAGATGATTACTGAATAAGTCCTAACGCATATTTCAGTCGTCTGACCAGAGCAGCAGAAATTATAGACAAAAAAAATAATGACGCAATGTTGTAACTTGGTATGCCGCTTAAACAGCAGACGAGAGTTGAGAAAACGAGGTTGCGTGGGCCTACGTTACATGTAGGCTAGACTCTTTAATTCCTATTTCTGCTAAGAAACTTGTTTCTTTCTCACGCGGACCCCCGTGCCATGGGAACTCTCTCAGTGCACTTTAAGAACAACGAGTGGACTACTAGAGAGTTGCAGACTGGTATGTTTTCCCGCGTGCTCAAAGTTGTCCAATGAGCATGACTAAACAAGATCACGCGGTACTGTTGCAAATGTTTATAAAATCTGTAGGCCAAATAAGATTTTTTTCCCGTTATACTTACACAACTTTAGTTATACACACCTTTTTAATGTTAAATATTATTAAAATAATATATGCCGCTGATTTACCATTTACAAATATTTCTATTTTGTATTATGGGGTAACGGGAGTTCCCGGTTATTTAAAACAAATTGCGTGATTGATGTCTGGTTGTATTGTTTGGATTATAAAACCTAACATTGGATTAGTCTGTGGCTCATGAGGATTATGCTGAAGACTGACGTATTCGGCGGGCCACAACTTGCATGGGCTTAAGACGATTATTGATTAAACGATTTCAGGTTTTCATTTCAGAAACAAAAAAGTAAGACTCGGTATCGGTGTACAGTTCACGAAAAAAAACAAAAAAACAAATACTTAGAACAGTCACAGAATCTTCCTTGCGATAGCAGAATATAGTTAGAGACGGGGAGATGTGTGTGTGTGTGTGCGTGCGCGTGTGTGTGTGGAGGGGGGAGAAGCAAGGTTTGTTGGGAAAAAATACTGTTAAGAGATTGACATCAGGGTGAAGGTCGTTGACCTGAACGTGTTGAAAGATGAACTGTAAAAATGATCGAACATGACTGTATATATATATTTCCGTTCGTGAAACTTTTTTTTCTAAGTCTGTATGTCGCTCCAAAAGCTAACGTACGTTAACATTGCCACTTAGCGTCACAAAGTTATACAATAGCTGTATCTTTGTTTCACCAAAAACGAAATTTCATATTCCTTTTACAATCCAAAAAAACATGCATAAATGTACCCTGCGGGACCAAGTAAAACAAAGGACGTTTGGGCCACGAGGCCTTCATCAGCTACGAAACAAACAAAAAATAACAAACGATTAACACAAAAGAGTCTTAAGTTAACTTATCTGTCCGATGTTGCTCTCTATCGAGGCAGAAAAGAAATGAGCTACGCTGGGTGTAAAAGTGCGGGAAAACGGAAGGGGGCGGAGAGGTCAGGCAACGATGAATGGGAAGAGGGGGTAGTAGAGTGACCATCGCACAAGGGTGTGTTGGTTGTTGATCCCGTTAGGTTGGAGGGTACCTGACATGAAAATAAGTTTGTTTTCGGTCTGCAGACGGATGTTTTTGTCATTGCATTGTTGTATAGCAGTGATGAGGAGATCAGTGGTACCCAAATGTTTTGTACTGTTAAAATGGATAGAGACGGACTTAGTTGCAAAGTTACGAATGTCTCTAAGGTGTTCTTGGAGTCGTGTTTTAAAGTCCTGCCCGTGTTTCCAATATAGACCATTTGGCACCTTGAGCATAAGATGGCATATATTACTCCTCTGCTCTCTTCTGCTATTGCAGTTAAATTTGCCACTGATCTTGATGGTCATTTTAGGACAGGTGATGGTGGGGGTGTATTTTCTATAAAGTCGTTTACCCTTGCAGTAGTACATTTTTTTTTTAGTCTTTGAACTTCCTTTTACAATCAGACGTAAACACGATGACGCAATATTGTATGAGGAATTCTGTTTGACAAGAAACAAGTTATGCATAACGAGAACAACAAATTATACAAAACACGATGACAGTAATCAGGTTATAGGGCCTACATAATATGATAACAGCAATCAATTAAGCTAAAAAGGACACTGAAGTTATATATAACATGATGAAAGATAGATTTCAAGTTACACATAACATAACTAATAACAGGTACAGGGCCTACATAACATGATGAAATATAAAGATCAAGCGATAAAGTATATGAAATATAAAGATCAAGGGATAAAATATAGAAATCAAGTTATGCGTAGCTTTATGAGCTCGTTTGACAGCTATTAAGTTATTCATAACATGGTGACAGAGGATAAAGCATGCGATGCTTCGAATTAATAGTTTGAATTAAACACTAACATTTTATTCCATTTTTTTTTCAATGTGGTCTGACTTACTGAGATAGCTGGCTGGTCGTGCGGTATGCGCTCTGGACTGTCGTTCGGTCGTCTCGATGTTCTCGGGTTCATACCCTTCCCGCTGCCATCACCCGTCGTCCTGCGGGAGGTCTGGACTATAATGTAGACTATTGTAGACTATCTTCAACTTTGAAGGAACACCCGAAACATCTAATATATTGTTTAAAAATCCTTTTGACTCTTAGTAAAGGGCCTTCACCCAACTTCGCCATCAGACTTTGTTCTGGGCGAGTTCCCTCATTTGGTCCAATGTCCATATATATATATATATATATACATATATATAAGTGTGTTTGTGTGCGTGCGTGCGCGTTCGTGTGGGGGGCTTTTATGTTGTTGTCATTTGATATGTTCTAAACTTCGTCGTCTGTATTGAACTTTCTTACCTCAAATCTTCTGCTTCAAAGTTTAAAATGTGCGATGTTAGCGCCACCTAGTGTTGACCGTGATGTCTCTATCTACTGAAATATTACCATCGAGAATTTGTTTAGAAGTAGTGATGCGAGACTAGAAACTCTTTAGAAAATCTATAAATTTACTTATTGTATTCGCTACATTGAGAGCGTTGTTTAGTATTTCTTAAGTGTTTACTAGATTGAATCGAAATATAGACTAGCTAGTAATACCACAGCTTTCGTTTATAGTCCCAGGAATTTTGTTTCTTTTTAAATAGTAATTACATCAGTGAAATGACTTTTCCTTTCAATACAATTTCCTTTGACAATAAATTTAAAAGCTTATACCTACTTAATAGTTCACACCACAGAGATTGGATTTACTGAAACATGAGACATTTGGATTAGGTTTCTTCTCGCGGTTCATATAATAGATATGCCATAATGATCTATGAGTCTATATTACATTTATAAGCATAACATAATAATAATTATAAATTTTAATTGTAAACACGTCTTTAGTTTTCTTTCATATTTTTTAAAATAATGGTTCTGCCTTCTCTCCCTTTCCTGCTCTTTTAACCAGAGATGAGGGACATTCTTTTCTGCCTCGACAGCTAAAAAAAACATCGGAAGAGAAAGTTAACTAAAAGCCAATTTTGTTTTTATTGTTTTTTTTTTTTGTTTGTAGCTGATAAAGGCCTCTTGGCCCAACCATCCTATGTTTGTACTTAAGTCCAGCAGCAATTTCCTTTATGTAATTTTATCATATTTTTTTTCAATTTTGAATACTTATATTTATATGCAAATTGTCAAAACTAATATGAAAATTCAAAACAAAATCATTTATTCCGTCACATTACTTAAGTACAGTACGTTGATTATTACTAGCCACAAGACAACAACATTAACGGTCATTTACATCATGACATTTACATCATCTGTCCATTAAAATGTAAATTTCATTTTCACTCGGTAACTGTCAATATGATTATGACCGACCTTGACGCACATACTTCAGCAGCCGAGTAGGCCTATTTTAAGGAAGAATGGATAAATCCAGATTATTTTGTTACGACAAGGAAAGCCATTGAAAAAAAACAATAAAGTTTGACTCTTCACAAACAGGCAATAACTGTCATACTTGTTTATGTTATGCTTAACTGCTTTCATAATGTTGTGTCGGCCCTATAGCTTGATTGTTATCGATTATCATGTTATGTCTAAGTTGATAGCTATCTTACATTTGGTTTTGGCTTAATGGCAGTCTTTTATCATGTTAAGTATACTTGATTACTGTTATTAAATGTTGGCCCTATATATGATCTGATTGCTGTCTACTTGTTATGTACATCAGTGAAGATAATCAGACATTAAATACGACAGTGTGCCCGTGAAACTTCGTGACTTGCGCACTGACAATGGTGAAGACAGAACAATATATAAAGAAAGAAAATTTCATTGGCTTGGGTTACTTGGGTTTTAGCTATTCAGCTAGTCGTTATTTAGTAATGGCGAAGTGCCTTTTTTTCTTGGCCTTCAGCTTTATGTGAAAAAACATCATCTAAGGAAAGATAAATGCATGTTTAATTATAATGAATATTTCGTATTTAGCTGAAAATATCTCATATTCCGATTTAGGAAATAAGCCACACCTTGTAGTACTTCAAGCCACTCGAAACTCAGAATATACATTTAGATCATCCTGGTTGATTTATTAAAAAAAATACTCTCATCACGTCAGTTGTTCCAGTTATTCTAAATCTGTTGTACTTTCACTTGTTCGTTCTCTGGCACAGTGCTTCCCAAACTGTTCCACGAAACCCTAGTGTTCTGTAAGTCCTGATTAGGTTTCACAAAGAATGATTTGAAAAAATCTGGCCAACTGAAAGTACGTGAAACGTCTGCTAACATGAAGCTAGCTAGTGTCTTGAGAAACCATTTTAGCCAGGCTGTTGACAAGTTGTGATGACACGTTAAGAATGGAATTTTAATTGCATTGTTAATTTATTTGATTCTAAGAAAAATTAATTAAATAATACGATACACACTTAGACCACACAAAGCATTCGACAATGTGAGCACCTACATCAAGCGATCACACACTTAAACCCCTCACAGCAATGTAATCACAACATTAAATCCTTCCCAGCAATGTAATCACACAATCAACTCCCTCACAGCAATGCAATCACACACTTAAATGTCTCACAGCAATCCAATCACACACTTAAATTTCTCCCAGCAATCCAATCACATACTTAAATTTCTCCCAGCAATCCAATCACA
>JADKLZ010000104.1:2355600-2365646 GCA_021533235.1 Biomphalaria straminea
TATATATATATATATATTAGGAAATTGCTACAAATATAGGTGTAGTAATTTTGTGTTCCCTTATTTTTCTCATATCACTAAATAAAAAAGTTACTTTTTTCAGAATTTTTTAGGAAGATTTAGTTTTTTAAAAAAATATCCAGTACTAAAAATCGTTGGCTTAGAGTAACCGAGTGATATGGTTTGGGCGCCAGGGAAAGAGATATACGCCCTATAGACGCCTTAGAGACGCCCTTAAATTCTGTTTGAGTCAAAACAACCTGGCTTTCATTCTAGTTCTTTTGATACGGAGCCAGGGGCAATAATTATGAACTCAACATTGTAAAGTGGGCGAATGGCATTCAGATCTTAAAACAACAACTTGAAGAAGGTTTATGGACTATACTTAACAACGTAGACTACTGACATGAGCGATAGGCTGAACACAACAACGTAAAATTGTCTTATACCATTGACTATTCACTATACTTTGACCTAACCACACTAACCTATAGTAATCTTATGACATCAAATACGTCTTCTATCTTATCTTATATATTACATTTCACTTGAAAACGAATTTCATTTCATGAATCAATCTAGTCATGCATGCTAATCAATGACTTAAACTCTGCCATGTCGTTTGTTTTCCTTTCTGATTCAGGCAATCCGTTTCACTCTCTTTATATAGCACTACGAAAAAAGGAGCACTTGTATGAATTTGTTCTATCGTATGGAATAAAAAATGTGCCTCTATCTTTGTGTCTTTCTGAGCATTTCGTTAGGCTTTGTTTTTCTATTTGTAAATTATGGTTCAGTGTTTTATGTATTATAGCTACTTTACTTTTTATTCTTCTGTCCTGAAAGTGTCTCTAAGTTTAGTGACTTTGCTAATGGTGTTACTAAAAACTAATTGGACTATTCGTTTGTTATAAATCTCACTGCTCTATTTTGTATTTGTTCTATGTGCATTGGCTACCAGTTGTTATTGTATATAAGTTCATAATCACTTTATTTGTTTGTTATGAACAAAGAATAGTGAATTTTTAGTCGTGCTTTACTTACCTCCCCCCATCCCCAAACTTCCCTGCGTGAGCAAAAGTTTTATAAAAATTCCGTGGTCCGAGCAGTTTAAAGAAGAAAGTTGAGAAGTACACGTATGTTGGTCAACATCTGTTCTGTATAGCCACTACAAATACTTCTGTTTCCGGTTCACGTGTAGCTTGGTACTAAAGGGTATAGAGTGTCTATGGTCAGAGTGTGTGTGGTGGTGGCAAGCATTCATTATGCCAGGTTTTTTTTTATTTGGTGGGGCCTTCCCTACAAAACCTTAAACGCCAGGTCGCGAAAATGAGAAAAACGCTCAAAAATTAAAAACAAAACAAAAATACACCCATACAAAGTAGATCTGTGGGTCTAGCATTCTTCTTCTGTTAGCTCTTTGGTTTTTTAAAAAGTAATTTGAAATTGAAATGTTACACTCAAAACGTTTTTTAAAATGTATCCATAAAAATGGAGTTAAATATGAATAAAAAAAGTAATTAAAAAAAAACCCACACAGTTTTAACATTTTGAACAAGTGTGATCATGTAATTTTGATGTTTGCACGTATGGTACTTATTAAAATTTAATCGCAATCTTGAATATTATGTTTATTTCATACTTAAATGGTGTTTAATTCTTTGAATATTATGTTTATTGCATACTTAAATGGTGTTCAATTCTCCGAGTGCACCTTGTGTGAATTCATTGTAATCATAGACATATATATATATATTTATATGTCTATGATTGTAATATCTTATCTTGTATAATACTGACGTTACTTCAAAAAAGAAGATGATTGCGTCCTACGCGTTATGCATTTAGTCATGCATATAAACCAATGACCTAAATTCTGCCAATTCATTGGTTTTCCTTGCTAGCTCAGGCAACCCATTCCATTCTCTAATAGCGCTATCCAAGAAGGAGCATTTGTACAAATTTGTCCTAGCATACGAAACGTGGAATATACAGTAGTTCCAATTGTATCAAGCAAGATCTTGGTTGATTGGTTAAACAGAAACTAAGCTAATTATACAACTTTTGTTTCTGCCTCTAGATGAACAAGAGAGAGTACAGAAAAAGACATTCACCAATTGGATGAACACTTATCTTTGTAAGGTGAGGACAAATAGGAAGGATAGACCAATAGCTTTACTTGGCTTAAATCCTCACGCGACATTTCACGCAATTTAAGCAATTAGAGGCCCTGGGGCAGGAATTTCGGGAGGCCATTATACTTTTTTTGAAAGTTTTAATAAAGAGAAAGAAATAGAGTACTTAAAACTTTAATATCACTTTCCTTCTTTTTCAAAAAAAAAAAAAGATTAAGTTTGTGGAGGTAATGCCCTGGATTGACGCACTGTCGTAAATCCGGAGCTATATTTAGCCTATATTTTAACGAGCACGCAACACGCGGACACTTGTTAACCAGTATTGCCAAACGTTGGACATAGTGTTTTGTCGGTAAAAATGCGAACGAAAATTATTAATGCAAAAAGTAATAGGATTCTTTAATAAAATTTCAAAATTTTGATGGCAGTACTGAAACCAAACGTTAAACGGGAGATGCATGAAATAAATTTCAATTTATTTAAAATTATTTATTGACTAACATGGTAATAAGGTAAAATAAACTGTAAATGTTTTCAAACATTTTGGCCCCCAATATCTATTCGGATGAGAATATTCTGTTTGTAATTTTTCACCTATTAAACAAACATTTTAGAAAGTGGGAAGTCTTCCTTTTCCAAATTTTTTTTTGTACAGATAGTTTTAGAAAACATTAATCTTTACACAATGTATGAAGTTTATTTGTGTCTTGCGTGGACAATGAGAAAGCTGAAAAGAATTAAAGTTAATATAGTGAAAATATGAAGTCCCATATTTTAAACTAAACTTGGTCTAAATTTCAAGCATTTTTTTTTCGATGCCTCAACAGAGAGTGCCCCCTATCAAAGTTGAGAATTTGTTTGAAGAAGTCAAAGATGGAGTTGTATTGCTGTCACTTCTGGAAGTTTTATCCGGAGAAAAGTTGGTAAGTCAAGACTCTATCTATGTTGTTTTTTTTGTAACGTCAAGAAAATGTTCTGTGATTCTTTGATATAGCGTATTGTAGAGTGGCCTTATGGGATTCTTAAACAACTGAGAAGCGGTACTTTATTTTTAACCCTGGCTCTTTCAAATAATCAACAAATATGATTTTAAAAGTACGTTTTACTTATATTTCTGAATAAAATTTAGTCTTCGTGTGGATTGCATAAAAGATAATGCAAGTCCTAAGAGGTATAGATTTCCTACAAAAGCACCAGTACTTATCAATTTAAAAAAAATCAATAATGAAAAATGTTGTTTGCAGCACTAATTTCTTAAAGTGCACATCTCCTATAATGCCTCTAAGAAACAAAATATTATCTACATCCTTGACTCTATAAATAAAACAAAAAAAAAAAAAAAGCATGGTTATGTGTTATTGCTGTCTTATGTACACTCTCCTTAGACTGAGAGAGATTTCAGAGTGATTACTTCTGAGCACTACCAACCCTGCCCTTGCTTTCCATGGCTAAAGTTGGTTACAAAAACTTACAATAATATTATAGCACTAATTCTAATTACAAAACGATTACGTTTCGCATTTCGCATATGATTATTACTATCATTTGTATGCGTGCGTGTGTGTGCGTGTCCATGCGTGCGTGTTTTTTTTTTTCGTTTATTTTCATAAACCTTCCAATTTTTTCATCTTATTGCCTCCCCATTATTTCACCAAATTTCTTGTGTGATGGTTGTCTGTCCCTGAAGTCATATCCTACACATTTTAACAACAATGAATTTGTATACAACTGTTATCTAGATCTATAAATTAAACAACAAAATACTACTTGCAAAATTTCATGAGGTCATCAAATTTTTAGTATACGATTGCTGGCTCGGCGATCTTGGCACTAGATACGCATGAGAAGTTTCCTGGCCGTCGCGTGTTTCTATTTGCTTGCTTGATTCTTCCCTTCAAAGCATTGTTCTACCGGACACGACATGTCAATAATAGAGATCCTAACAAAAGGTTCTCATAAAAAAAAGCCCAAGCGAATTCTAAGTTTATCAAAGCGTTTCTTTTCAGTTGAGGGCCCATGTTTTTCTTTCATGTTCAGATGTTTTGTTATGGGTGCATTTTATTCTTCATATTCAGATGTTATGGGCTCCAGTAGTTTATAGTGAATATTGAAACCTTTGCAATCATAGGGTACTCTACGAGTTATTACAGTTGATGGGAGGGCGATGCCAAGAGAGATAAGCCGAATTATATCCACAAGAATATTTGTTGAAGGCAGAATCGATGACATTGAATAATGTATACATAAACAAAGGGAAGCAATTACAATGTCTTTATATCAAACAAATAGTATAAAAAGTTATTTATAAAAAATATTTTTAAAAAATCAATTCTTCTTATCTTATCGGATAGTGATCTATCATTTCTCATTTATCTATTTTTTCTAATGCATGTATTATGTAATGCTGATTATTGTAAGAAGTAGGTTAGCGATTTTATAAGGGCACGTGGACTGTAACTTTCATGCCTACATTACATAAGACAGTGCGCAAGATGTCCCTAGTAACTGAGATTTAATAATAATGAGACATGTGAATTGAGTGCAGTAATTTCCACGGCTAAAAAAAAAAGCGTAAGCCGAATTTAATATCAGGTGTCTACATTTTTTTAAAAATTGTAAAGGTCAAGCCAGAGTTTTCCCTGTGTAGCCAATTAGCTAGATCTAGTATTTGTATGTTTTGTTAGATATTGCTTTCATTACTGTCACCACCTCAAAGTTGGTGCCATTGGGTGGACACCCCAGTTAATATATTATGAACTCAATTCACTACCATGTTGTGAGAATGTGAATACTTTTAATCATATGTGAACAGTCAGTTGAGAGACAAACTTTGATAGAGTCACTAGTATGTAGTTGTTACAAGAAGTTGATTTGATAAAGTTGTTTAAGATTTTGTAATGGACTGAAGTTATTTACTATGAGTTATTTGTGAATCATTCGTTTATGGATATTTGAATCATTCTGAAGTTGTGTATCATTTTCTACAAGTGGTGTATATATTTGTACTTATTAAAGTATTATTTGTGTCTGCTATGAGACGAGTTATTTCCTCATTTTACAAGTGAAGTTAGTACGTATAGATTATATAGAGTATTGATCCTGACGAATTTACTATTAACAAGTTAATGAATGAACCCGCATGTCACCTCCACGCCTACAGTGAACGCAGTGCTACAGTAACATTTCAACATATATAAAACCGTGGTGACAATTACTTTTACACTCATAAACTGTCACATTTCTAAGAAAATCGTTGGAGCCGTATTTCGTATTACTTGTCAAACTTCTTCCAGTTTTCATCCTCCACCCATGAAGAGTTTGCCAAATAATTGTAGGATTTGTAAGCCAAAAATAATTAAAGCCATCAGATCAAACATGCACTTACTAAGAGTCTATACCTAAGTGAAAGACAACTTCTAGAACTCGAGTCTCTGGAACTTTTCTCAAATCAAGTTATGCTAATTTTGGTTATGAAGATCAGTGTTAAAACAAGTAGTAGGAAGAAGAAGCATCTACAAATGTAATTACAGAGAGAATGGGACATAGAAACAGTTAAAATAAAAAAAAGAGGTCGGTAGGGAGAGATGAGTGCTAAAAAAACAAAAGCAACAACAAACAACAGTTAAGCTGGCCATTTTGACTAACAGAATAAACAGAATTATTGACGTTACCTATTTTGTGATTAGGATTTCTGTTAGATTTTTTTCACTGCGAAATTGGGATGAACTGGGCGCAGTGTAGATAGAGATTGGAGAAAGAGTTAGATAGAAATGTGTATTGGGCCTGCTTTTAAACATGGCCCTATTGTTGTCCGGTACAATGAATGTAGCGTAAGAGCAACATTTTTTTTCTTTTCAAAGAATTTCCTAACCATTCTAAACTGCATTGCGTGACTAAGTTTAGGTTTATTGTAAAAGGTATTATTGCCCACTTTTACGTTATACGGATTTATGCAAACAGGACATGAAGCTCTTCAAGAGTGGAACTGGATAGATCCACATGGAGAGAGAGCATAAAGGAGGGGTCTTGGATTGTAGATGCCATACTCAACAGAAGCAGAAAGAAGGGTGAAAATGCAACGGCGGCTGGTGATTACATATACCCAACCTGCGATCGCAGCTGCGTACCAAGGATTGGCTTCTTTAGTCACACAAGAGCTTGCAAGGGGAACAGATCGTCTCTCAAGACGTAAAATGCCACAGATTATTACCAAAAAAACTTATTTTTTTTTGTCCTGGAACGTCTCAAATGTTGAAATTTAACAAACAGATTTTAATCTTGCTACCTGTATGTTCTCGTAGTTATAATCTAGGGACCTGCGAATATTCGATATTCGATTCGAATTTCGAATATTAAAAGAATATTCGAATTCGATTCGAAATTATTTTAAATTTTCGAATGTTCGAATATTTTCAAAAAAAGTAATGCTTTTTTTGTGGATAATTCAAGCTCGGTTTTGGTGTGCAACTTGCAATCAATGCTGCTTTATATGCTCAAAAAATCATTCAGAACCTAATCAGTCATGTTCACAGGATTGCTGGCTTTTTTTCATTCATCAACTGTTGGTCAAACTATGTTGTCCAAATATCAAACTGATCAAGGAATGAAGGAATCAAAGCCTCCTTTAGATGTTATTACTAGATTCAATAGTACATATTATTTGCTGGAATGGATTGACCAAAACTCTGTTCCTGTCTCTCTTGCACTTGTAGAATGTGGTGTTAAAAAGAAATGTGCAAGAAATCCACCAAAACCATTAACACAAACTTTACAAGATACTCTGAAAGCTTCTCTTCCAATTCTAAGACCAACAGCAGAAGCAACAACAGTTTTGAGTGCTGATTCCAATGTCAGCATAAGTTTGATCTATCCTTGCATTTTTACATTGAAGGAAGAGTTAGTGTCCAAATCACCAACAGGTCTCCAACAATTTCGAGATGAGCTATTGAAACAACTTGGAGCAAGATTTGATTTGACAATGGATCATCTCCTGGCAGCCACATTCATTGATCCAAGATTTGAACACTACTTATTTTCAGAAGCTGAAACTAAAAAAGCTGTCTTATTTGTAGAGACAATATTGGCTAACTCTGACGGAAGCAAAATTGGCAAAAATTCTGATGAATTGCCACTTGAAAGTCTTGTTCAAGACAGGAATAGGGGAAGCCTTATGGATTCAATGTTCAAGAAAGTGCATGATGCTCAAGGAGATACCAGAATCAACAAAATTTCCACCATTTCTGAGCAAATTAAGGATGAAGTCAGTTTGTATTCGAAGCAAGCAGTTGTAAATCGAAACATTTTAAAAGTATTAATATTTTTCCACTTTTGGCCAGAGCAGCTAGGAATTTGCTTGTAATTCAGGCAACAAATTGTTCATAAGAAAGAGTTAATTCAGTAGGAGGACAAATTATTACTGACCATCTTCACAATCTCTCGGAAAATAATGCTGAAACTTTGATTTGGGCCAAAATAAATAAAGATCTACTTTTTTTAAAACGCGAGGGCGCGGTGGTTGAGCGGTAAAGCGTTTGGCTTCCGTACTGGAGGTCCCGGGTTCGAATCCTCGTGAAGACTGAGATTTTTATTTCGGGATTTTCGGGCGCCCTTGAGTCTACCCAGCTCTAACGGGTACCTGACATTAGTTGGGGAAAAGTAAAGGCGGTTGGTCGTTGTGCTGGCCACATGACACCCTCGTTAACCGTAGGCCACAGAATCAGATGACCTTTACATCATCTGCCCTATAGACCACAAGGTCTGAAAGGGGGAACTTTTTTTTAAAACGCCTGCTTTGCAATTTAATTATTGCTAACATTTTAATGTGTTTCAGTATAAATAAACATAATATAATAAAAATTTTGAGGTTCAAGTTATATATTACACTTCTTGGTTGTCAAGTTTTTTCAAGAATATTCGATTCGAATTCGATTCGAAATTCGAATATTTTCTGATATTCGATTCGATATTCGATTCCAAAAAAAATTCCTGATTCGCAGGTCCCTATTATAATCATGCCTAACATTTTCTAGCCTTTAAAATATATTAGGTAAACATTTAAATGTCCACCTTATTTTTTTTTTTCCCATTTCTTCGTTTTTATGTAGATCTAGACCTTTTTTTCTCTTAATCACAAAACACTCTGCCGTCTTTATAATTCGGTCAGACTATATCAACATTAATCGTTGATCAGGAAACGTGTGTAGTCGCTGAATGAACTCTTTATGTTGTTTCTGTTCTATTCATGTGTATGTTTCTGTTCTTTTGTCTTTATTTGAGAAAAGAATCCTTGTAATCACAACAAATTTCTTTAAGAATCAATAAAGCAGTCTTAGTATGCATCAATAAATAGCCCGTTGGGGCCTCTTATCCTAATAGCATCAGGGCATGATCAGGATCCATAGTCCTGAGTGGTGATCAGATTTTTATGTGTTCTCTGCGAAAGCTAATTTATGTGCTTGCCATAAACTGAAATCGTTAAATCAATACGGAGATCCCCAGCAGTGGCAATCATAAGCAGAAAAGTACCCGCCAAACTGGCAACATGACCTATCTCGTGAAACTCGTCTGCTAGGGATCATTAAATTATTAAAGGCCACCAAGTTCCTGGCGGGTTATAATTTAGATTTAAACCTCAACAATAACAAACAAATAAATGATTTGATCTATCGGAATTCCCATTTCAAATAGCGTATAGAATATAGATCTATACATAGATCTAGATCTAATCTTTAGACTTAAACTCTAGGGGCGAGGGCCTAGATCTAGACTAGTAGACAATTACTATTAGCCTAATGAATTAGAAATCTGTGATCTATGCATTCCCAGACTCTGTGTCTGTCACTCCATAGATTTATTTATCCGAATTTATGATCGAGTAGATTCTTGACGTCTAGATAGATCTCTATCTAGATTCTAGTTGTCTAGTAGATTTAGACATATCTAGAGTATAATTATAATATAATAATTATGGATTCTAGATGTATCATGTAGTCTATTATAACTTAAATACTGATAGATCTCGATCTAAGTTTCGTTCATCCTTGACTAGACTAGACTACTGTCCTGATCTATCTATAGTAGAGTCTTATATATGGCACACCTCATCCGATTCTCCTTCAGTAAACAGGTCGCTTTTTTTTGTTTATAATTCATTTGTTTTTATGTTTGGAGCTAAAAACGACGGTTCGGGATTGCGCATGTCCAATTTTAGATAAGCTCCTGTATTTTTGTTCCGCTTTTTCAAAGCAGAGGGCAGTTTTTGAGATTCTCGAAACCATGTATAGTAGAGTCTTGTATATGGAACACCTCATCCGATTCTCATTCAGTAAACAGGTCGCATTTTGTTTATAACTCATTTGTTTTTATTTTGGAGCTAAAAAGGACGTATTAGGACTGCAAATGTTCAATTTTAAATAAGTTCCTTTATTTTTGTTTCACTTTTCCAAAGAAAAGGGCAGTTTTTGAGATTCTCAGAAACCATGTATGAAAATCTATGTTTTAACCTCCCCAGGCAATTATCCTACCCATAATGCCTTATAAGGGATGAATAATATTTTTTAGATATAATTTATTAGCAATTACATAGTGGTGTTTATTGAAGGTGTTCCCCGTGCGCTAAAGGAGACAGCACAAAAACTGCATGCCGTTTAAGAGCATGAAGTAACCTACTTTATTTTAAAATAAAATCTTCACTATGAGTGGTACTTCAAAGAAACACAGCTATTTTTTATAGTCCTTTAGTCGCAGAATAAGAATCTGCTTTCAGTTTTTTATTGTAAGCTAAACCTTCACCAAATAAAAAAAATAAAATAAAAATTTGACCTAGTTCCCAAAGTCGGTGTGCCATATATAAGACTCTGCTATAGATCTAGAATACTACAGTTAGTCTACTACTACCCCCCCCCCCCCCCC
>JADKLZ010000104.1:2365746-2399688 GCA_021533235.1 Biomphalaria straminea
AAATGTGGTGATAAGGGAACAGTAATTTACCATGTGATATCTAGATAGGATTTGAACTAGTTGCCTTCCAAGCAGCAGCCTGTCATTTTAAAGTATATTACTATTATTACCCCTTTCTTTACAATTGGTGAATTATCTATACACTTTAAATTGTAAAATTTGTGAACATGTCAATTCTCTCATTTCCCATTCTCAAATCAATTTGAAACTTTGCACAATTATTCTTTTTAGGCCTACTTGGCATGAATCAATTTATTTAAATTATGAATTATTTTTAATATTTTTTTTTTTGAAATCATGAGAGATGTGGATGTTTATGTGGGTTTATTGCCCTTATTACCTTTTGACACATTTTTTCTCCCACATCCCATTCTCAGATTGAGTTGGAATTTCACATAATTATTCATATTTGATACCAATACACAAAACAGTGAAACAAAATTAACAAAATAATTAATGAATTAGTAATAATAAAATATTTTTGTTGTATAGAAGAAAGGGAGCTTCTTGTGATGAATAGCAGAAATAAGTAGTTCTTCCCTTAGATTACCTTTGTTTTCACAAAGTAATCTTTTTTTTCTTCTGCTTGTTTTATTGCTAACAACACCTGCATGTTCAATAGAAGAGACATTATTTATAACCTCTTTTAAGACTTTTGACAGTTGACACACATTGATACTCAGATATTTACATTGCAGATAATTAAGGTGTGTGTTACGTCTGCTTATGCACTGAGACTCTTTAGATATATAACAATACAAAAATATAACAAAATCCTAGTGAACCAATAATTTAATCTGCCTTAATACTGCGAACACTACATTGTTTCCATTCCTCCATTTTGGCTCTCTCTTTCAGCATGCATTCGCACCATTTCACATTTACACTAACATGCGCATGTAACAGTGTGAGAGGGTGTATTCTGATATTTAGCTCAATGGTCTTTAATCTCCCAACAGTAAAAGCTGCATGTGTGCCATTGTGTCTGTTACAAAACTGGATCTAGTTTATGAGTTTTGTGATTAATAGGCATACAAAAGTAGTCTTATGACTTTACTGATGAGTTGACCACTTGAAGGGTGTAACTTGCAGATTGTTAATGCAGAGATATCTACATGTCATTGCTTTACATAACATTAGTTTAGCTTCTAGACATTTAACTTAACATTAAAAATATACCCCTCCTCTTAAAAAAAAAGTGTATAAAATATTAAATATCTGAACATGTATCTTACATTATTAATTGTTGAAGAGCTAATATATAAAGAATTATCATTAATTTTTTATGGTAAAGAGACTTTTTATAGCTGAGAATTTATTTTAAAAATATTTATTAAAAAAATATTTTTCTGATTACATACAAAAAAGTTATTGAAGTTAAATCATAACAGGGTAGCAAAACCCACATGAAAAAATTAATAATTCCATCGGAACGTGGACAATAGTTACAGTAAGAGTTAACAATGGCATACATACAAAATAGAATAAAGCATAGGCTTACTGTGTCAGTGTTGTCTAAATTCACAATAAAAAAAAACCCAACTATTGTTGAATGAAAGAGTCTTTGCTTTTTATGATCTGGTAATAGTTGACACTTTTCATCAATCAGTATGAGATTTTAATCATGAATAGAACAATGCACTATAACACAACAAAACCTTTTTTTTTTCTGGCAGTTTAATTTTCTTAGTTTTGTGTAGCTTGCAACTATGGTCAAACTGGATATATTTTTTAATTTTACATCTCTCTGACAGAACAGGAAGTTTGCGAAATAAGATGTAATTCATTCCCATTTTTTAAAAGAATAAGTTTAATACATGTACTATAATAATAATAATAGCTATGGCTTTTATAAAGCGCTACTTTCATGCTTTTAGCATGCTCAGAGCGCTATGGTCCAATCTCATTTGTGGACCAGTTTGGGGGTGAGTTTTCTGGGAGAAAGTTTTCCGTGCTGCCTTGAGACCGGTGTCAAAACTCTAGTCTCCTTCATAGGTAGCCAAGCCAAATTCATGTGTACTTAGCCTCTAGACCACGCTTTCCGCTAAAACAAATACTATTTTAATAATCTCATATCTCATATTAACTATGGTTGTATTTTGGTTATAAGATTTCAGCTCCTATGTTACATTTTACAGTTGCATTATATAGCAAGGGTGCTACTTGTATCTCCACATTTACAACAAAGTTGTTGTCTAACTCTGTTTCCCTTTTACACAAACATTCTTGTTTATTTACTTTTTTCTCTGCTTTTTTTTTCACTTCAGTTTTCTCCATTTCCTTGGCCCAAAACCATTTTATACCATTGCAGCATTTGCTCCACTTGTTTGAAACTTTATGCTATGTTTGAACAGCTATGTCAATTCATTGTTACTTTACAAGCTATTGAACTAGCTTTAAATGCCAAAAACTTGTCACAAGACCTGCCAAATCTTCACATAACAGCTCTCTCAAGGAACATCAAAAACTTAATGTCCCTGATAATCTAGGACTGTATGTAGACTATTGTTCTGAGTTTGTTTTGATCAACAATCCAAATCAAATGTGCATTATTAACTCAAGAAAATAAAGCTCTGCTTGCTACTGTTCTGGCAGGGGACTGAGTTATTCATTCTGAGACAAACAGGACAATAATATAAAGACATACTTGAAGTTTTCTACCAGCTCAAAGGAAGTGATCATTAACTTATTGACTTTCTGAGACTGTCAGATATATTGATTGATTTGTAGTTCTGTGTATAGGCTTTTATTGTGTATGTCTAGTCTTGTGTAACATTACCAACAGTCCTCTGGAAGTTTTGACAAAATCTTAATACAGTTATATGAATGTTTACACATTTCTCAAATCATTATAGGATATCTAGATTGATTCAGCCAATGTTTTATTGACTTTCAACCTGTAATGGGTTGTTTTGGGGACTGTTTTTAAATTTGATGGTATTTAAATCTCTTACCTGTTTGCATGCTGGACTGTCCTTCAGACTCTGAAGGAACATCCTAAAACATGGAAAACAATTTAGAAACAAACAAACCCTCCCTCCTCTACTCTAATCTCTATTCATATACATTTAGTTGATATTCAGTCTCACATCTACATATAAATTAAAACTAGATATAAAAACATAAAGTGCCATGAAAAAAATTAAGCTTGTTGCTGAGGGCTACTAGTTAAACATCAATATTTAATGAATAGCAGAAATATGGGCAGTACTGAAGTTAATTATGGCCATTGATCTGGGAACTCTATAGTAGACAAGGAAGTGCATTTAGGTATGTCATTTCAGTTAAGACAACACCTGTCTTTTCCCTTAATCCCCTAAGGCATCACATGGTTGTCATCTGGCAAATCCCCAACAATGAATGAAAAAAAATTTGTCCTTACACTGATGAAAATTAACTAACTATTTGACCCACCCCTGATTTTACCCACTCAGGCATTTAGTCTAGAGCTGACCTTTTTATGACATCTTTAGGTTTTGTTGGAAAATAATTACAAAATGTTTGTAAAACTTGAAACAAAAACATTTACATTTTTTCTTTTTCTTCTGTTACAATTTGTTGTAATTCTTATGTACAAAATGTTAAATCTTAAAATACTTTTGCATTGCTCTCTGCAGCCAATGGAAAAAGGTCCAAGACTACGGAGACCTCACCACCTGGCCAACATTTCCACTGCTCTTAATTTTCTGGAAAAGAAAAAGGTATATATTTTTTTATATTGTTATAATTAAATATTTAAAAACCGAAATGAAAAAAACAAAAACAAAACATTTTAGTTGTTTGAAAAAAAGTTCAGAATTGATAAACCCAAATATTTTTATTTTTAATAGATCTTTTTGAAATTTTCTTACTTTAATCTACATTAATATATATCTTCCTCAAACAGATAAAACTGGTCAATATTAATGCAAACACTATAGCAGATGGCAAGCCTTCCATTGTGCTGGGTTTGGTTTGGACCATTATTCTCTATTTCCAGGTTAGAAAAACTGAAAACATTTTACTTATTTTATATTTGTTTCAATATTATGTTTTATTTGTTCATGTTGGCAAAAAGAAGACTAATATCATTTTACAATTGAACAGATTGAAGAAACCATTAATGCTGTACCAGGTGACAACAGCAACAAAAAACAAACATTACCCAAACAGAGTTTGCTGGACTGGGCAGAGAGTGTTTTAACTGAGTATGTCTTTAGACTGTATAAAATAACTTATTAAAAAAATTGCTTATCTCACTTACTAAACAATTCCCATACCACTAATAATAATAATATTATAGTAAACAAATCTACCATCATGGTTACATAATTTTTCAAGTATCTCTTAAGTACTTTTCTTTTTTTTTTCATTAGTAAATATGGAATCCCAGTCAAAGATTTTGGGAAAAGTTGGATTAATGGTGTGGCTTTCAATGCCATGATTCATAACATCCGACCAGACCTGGTTGATATGGATCAGATAAGAAGACAACAGGCACGGATAAACCTTGAGCATGCATTTTCAACAGCAGAAACTCATTTGGGAATTCCAAGACTGCTAGATCCTGAAGGTAGAATAATTTTGTACAATGTCAGTGATAACTCTCTTTTTGTTGGTGATTTAGGAATGATAACTTGAAAGCCATACCAATGTTTTTTTTTATGTATTAGTTTGGAAAGACTGGTTTACTTCTATGTGACTCCTTGGATACATTTTTGTTCAAATGCCTCATCTTTCATCTCTACTTTTATAGATGTGGATGTGGCCAAACCTGATGAGAAATCTATCATGACCTATGTGGCTCAGTTCCTCAAAGCCTATCCTAATGCAGCAGCAAGTGTAAGATTTTTTTACATCTAAAAAATTTTAAGAATTTTTTTTTTAGTAAATATTTGTTAAACATTTAATAGTAAGTGATAAATATTGCTTTTTGTTATTGAGATATAAATTACTCTGAAGATATCTTTATATAATATATGATATATATATATATTTGTCCATAATGTTCGATGATCACCACATTTGTCATTTGGGGACAGAGGGCTTTTCATGGGGCTTTGTGCCTCCTCATGTAGCTGGTGACACTAACTCTAGCTGGAATAGCCAGGCTTACATGAGTCTCACCATCCACCTGATATTCTTATAATGGGATGAAAAAACAAACTTGGTTTGTTGTAAAAATATCTGTTATAAGTTTATAAATGGTATCTATTATAGTAGATTATAAATTCATCATCCAGTGACATCAGTAAATGTATGTTATACAGGGTGCCCCTAGCCTGGACATCAACACAGTGGACAAAGAGTTACAAGCTTACAATAACTTAATAACCTGGTTAAATCAAGATGCGAAGAATGTCTTAGCCAACACACTAAATGAGGTCACAGACAGAGAACAAGAGTTTTCGGTAATAATAGTGAAGTCCCCTTCATTTCATAATGTATATTATCTCTAAATATTGCATAGTGTCACAATGAATTTCTCATATTAAACATATAATGCTCATTGTTAGTGGAATCGGTTTAAGTATTACTATATCTTGTATATTCTAATTTAAAATTTTTTTTCTCTAAAGGTTTAATACAATTAATCTATAGTTTAAAAAGTTTATCAGAAGTTTGAATAAGTGACATTTTATAGCAGTGGACGGTAAATCTTGAAATAAAAAAAACTATATTCAAGTAAATTTAAAAAACTAAAGTTGATATGATTATCAAACAATAGTCATAAAAATTAGTTAAGAAGTCCACTATATGAGATAGAAAGACCAGTAATAAGATATTTTCTTATTCTTTTCAAGTTAAGCTACACAATTTTTAACACAGTGGGTCAGTTAGACATTAAATTAGGACTTGGCTTTTTTTTTCTACACTATCTCAATTAGTTAAGTTACATAAATGATAAGCTTTAAAAATCTTTTATCATTCACTGAAACTTTGGATGCTAAGATGATTTGTTTTTAATAAGTTATGACATGGTTGTATATTCAGGAAATGTGAAGTATAGAAGACTCAGCTGGGACTTGTATGTGTTCTCACATCTGGCAGTCTTAAGCACTTGTTTATATGAGCATAGTTACAATATACTCATTAGCTTTTTATAATATACACTAAAAATCTATCTTCTAGAATTGTTCTTTACCTAACTAATGTGTACTATCCAGAATTATATGAGCTTCAAGTCAGAGCAAGATAAAAGAGAGCCACTCTACCTTAAGATAGGAGAGAAAGTTCTTTCTGGACAAGCTTTAAGGATTGGTAAACCTGAGTGGGAAAAACTGGACATAAGCTGGCAGGAAGTGGATGAAGGGGTAAATAAGCACTCATTTTGAAATAAAACTGTACTGACCATTCACAAAATGTGTTGCTTTGCTTGCAGGCAAACAAGTTTTTAAGCTATGATAAAATTAACATTACAGTGTACTGCTTGTTTTTTAATAGAAATATTTTTTTTTACTATCAGGTTCTCTTTTTTTTTTTTCTTTTTTTTTTATTAGTGGCAACAATAATCTTCATAATTTTAAGTCACAATTTTTCTTCTAGTTAGGCAAAAATAAATTTATGTAACATGAATCAAAAGAATCAACTTTTTCCAAATAATTTTAAGAGTACTAAAAAAGTCACTGTATGAGTATTTGTTGTCATCATTAAATAGTGGAGTGGTGCTAATTCTAAAACTGCTTGTTTGTATAGATTATAAATATCAAATGATTCTCATTAATTTAACAATCTTGATCACATTATTATTAGAGAAACTCGATGCAAATTTCATTTCACACTAAGTGTTAGCCAGTGATCAAGCTTAAATGTTTAGAAAAAGCAATTAATATTTGGATGTTTATTTATTTATGCTTGCAATAGTATTGGGAATAGTTCAACTTAGCTTTAAACATGTTCCTTTTGTTAACTGTTGCTTGTTAATACTACTATTATCATAATTCACTTTCCTGTATTAAGATCAGGCAATGGTTACTAAAGCTAGATGCCAGTCTTCCTGGAGAGTTGGGTAAATTAGGCCAGTGGCTGTATGAAGCAGAAAAATTGATGAATAAGAAAGAGGAGACGAATGACAATCTTGACAAAATGGCAGCACTCTATTTGGATCTAGCACAGAAACACAGAGTAAGTACTCTCTTTGATGTTTTTAGGGAGTAGGAGAGCATTTTGTGGGAACTTTGTCAACTTTGTAATAGCAAACTGTTTATTTTCCAACACTAAATGTTTATTTTCCAACACTAAATAAAAAAAACATGTTGATGTTTCATACCACCTGGGACTGTAGTTTAGGAGAGAAAAGTTACTAATCTATATTTGCTTTTAACTCCAGAAAATGAATACTAGTATTTTTTAGTTTACTCTTCACGGCTTAGGATTAGCAGTTGTTAATTTACCAGTTTACCTCATAAAAATATCTTAATAATTTTACATTTTTATCTTTATTATGTCTTTTCTTGGTCCTGTAATCTTCAAATGCTCTTTTAAAAATATATATTTTATGCTATCTCAAATTCACAAAACAGGCAGTCATGAAAATAGGAGAAAAATTTATATTCTTTAAATCCATATACCTTGCTGTTCACATTTGTTTTTCTGTCATTCTTTCAATTCGTTTTTATTGCAGCAGAATAAAATCTTGTATTTATTTCAAACAGACATTCTTTAAAGATCTTGAGAAATGGAAACAGTTTTTTGCTCAAGTGAAACGGGCTGGTCAGTATGAAGGAATGCCACTCCAAGGAGAGCAAATTGAACATATGGGAAAGAGATTGGATTGGGTGGCACTACAATCAATAGTGCGACAAAACAGATTAGACTATACACATCGGAAGTATGTACACTTTTAGTGAAAGATAATTTTGCTCATTTATTTTTTTAAAGATTGTTAGCAATATTTGTATCTGAAGAGTCTTTTTTTTATTTCAAATGTTGTACTTGATATCATCACTGATTATTTGTCTAGGTACAAGTTGATGGCACAGCTCAAAGAATTAGAAGCTAAACTGGAACAGTGGACAGCTAAATATGGCAAGGAAGACACAGTTGACAAAATGCTGAAAGATTATATTGAATCTATTGAAAGACAGAGACTAATGGATCAATGTGAGAAAATTTGGACAGATACCAAAAACACAGTTGAAGTATACAAATCTGGAGGGGCAGGTATGTAGACTACAAAAACATTTGTGTCAGATTCTATGAGAGATGTAATATTAATCTATTAAGTTTTCAAAACAAATACTTCATAGTTGCATATAATCTGACCTTGTCCAAATTGTTCATGTATGTATAGTAGTCATTGGTAAAGTTATAACCAAAATAGTAATGAATTTTTACATACTTATTAATAGTAATGAATTTTTACATACTTATTTCTTTTAATTTCAAAAAGAAAAAAATTCTAAAAAGTCTTCTATATTACAAACTGTGATTGGAATATGATAGCTGAGGGCTAGCAGAAACATATTAAATAACCTTTTAATTCTTAGAACAAATTGCTTTAATGGGTGTGGAAAGTATTAATACATTAGTTATTGTAATAAAGCCACTATATAATCAGAATCTCTGAGTATGTATTCCAGGTCTAATCACTTGGGAATGTTCCATAAAGTCTTCCTAAACCTTTACTAGTCTTTCACATTATCTTATAAACTGGTCTCACTGTAATCGACCTCATTAATTTTAAAATAATTTTAAACTGTTTCATAAGTTCATTTTAACAATTTACTAATACCTATTCTACAGTAAATATTTTTGAAACACCTCTTTAGCAGTGAGTCTGCGCTAGAGAAAAATCATAGTATTGTAGAACTACATTACATTTGAACATTTCTTTAGCTGCTCTTTAGTTTTAAATTTTATTGCTGTTAATGTTTTGTTTTAAGGTGATACATCCCTTTTTGATGGCACAGATTTGTTTTATTTCCTTTCATTTTTAATCTTAGATCAAACCGAAATAACTCAGATAGACAGTTTCATGAATGATGCAAACAACAGATGGATAGAGCTGTCTGCTCATGTCCGAGGTGTGAGACCCATGCTAGAGGAAGTGATTATAGCCTGGAAGACTTTTAGAACCTCATCAGACAAGTTAGGTTCATGGTTGACACAAGGAGAGAAAGTGATTCAGGCTAGCAAGGAAGATATTGAGGTTTGTTGACTTTAGTATTGGGACTATTTCTTTTTCCCAATTGTTATGCTTTACATGGTTGTTGAAATAGCTGATGTTTATACACATCATTTAAATAAAACTATTGTTTTGTTTTTCTACTATTATTTGATCATCTTGTTGTTTTAAATTTAAGATTTTTATACATCTAGTAGAACTTAATCATCCCTATTTTTTTTAAAGTAATATCTATACTTTATAAGATAAGATTTATAATTTATTAAAAACATTTAGTTGTATATTAAAGTGTTATGATATTTATAAAATTTCTTTTCTTTACAGAAATTTTTCAGTGACCTGGCACCTATTGAAGAGCTGCATGCAACACTGAACCAAAATGGAAATCTTTTAGCAGATGGGGCCACACAGCCTGTATCTGACGAGATTAAAAGAACCTTATCAACATTAAACAAGCGCTATGATGACCTGCTTGCACAATTCCATTCTTATCATCAAAATGAGGTTATTGGCAAGGCAGTGGTGGAATATGAGACTGGAGTTAACAGCCTGGCTACCTGGCTGGCCAATTCTTCAAGCTTCCTGGACTATCAAATCCCTTGTATTCATGCTGAACTCAAGGCTTACCTGTTACGATTAGATGTAAGATTGTTTTTTTTTTGCTGAGGTATCAAATCATTGAAGCTTTTGTAGAATTTAAAAGATGGCAAGTGAAACAGTACAACTATTGGGACAATATTGTTGGAAGTGATTTTGGAAACAATTTTGATGAAATGAAAAAAAAAAAAAAAGAAATATCTAATAATTATGTCTTACTGGTTTTGAAATATATCACTATTAAAAATAAACCTTTTTTTTTTTCAGTTTTATCTGAAAAGAAAGGTATTAATTTGTTTTTAAACAAACATTCACCCATACATATTTTTAAAAAAAACTTCCCATTAAAGGTAATACATTGTAAAATATATAATATAATCATGTGTGTGTATCTCCATGCTGTTGTACCATACACTTGGTTTTTGTGTAGGAGTTCTAAGAAAAGATTTTTATTTAGCTTCTTTGTGTTGCTTGGCTAACACAAGGTATTTCAAATTGGAATTTGAACTAAAGCTCCTCAATTTGGTAGTTTATTTAGCCATTTACTTTAAAAAAATATGTTAACAAACAAATTGTAAGCTCAAGGTTATTTTTTAAAATTGAGGCATAAAAAATGCATACAGAATAAGTAGCCTATAATTAAGAAGACACAACAAATTACCGCTGTGTACAGTATAGTTCTTTTAATTCTTAATATTGATGAAGTACTGGTATGTGAAATGAAGAGATTGATATATTATTACAGTTGAATCTATCTATAAAATTCTCCTTTTATTTAAATACTTAAAGTATATTGTCCATTTGATCATCAGGTATTTTCATTTTTAAAATATCATTCATGATTGTAATTATGACTCACTTCTTTCTCCCTCATCATAGGAAATCCAAAGTGAAATTCAAGATGTGGAAAAAAACTTTAAAGCAACAACCAAGACAGCCCAATCTTTGGTTAAAGACAGCTCACAGGAAGATGTGAATATAATGTTACAGACACTCAACCAACAGAAAGAGGTCAGTAGTTAATGTCCCTGTTTTATAGCTACTGGAGGATTACAGAAACATTATTCACAATAAGAAGTCTCAAGTATGTCTTCATAATCATTTAATACTAAGTTAGATATTGAGTTTTTTGTTTTAAATTCTCAACTTTTGAAAGTCCACTCCTTGATAGCAACTGTTTGATTCACTTAGAAACTACATTTCCTTTGTTGAATATAAGGAATAATATTTTCTTACTTCAATAGAGTGAACATTTCTTGACATGTATCTGATGTTTATTTCTAAATAATCTTTTTGTTCATTTCAAAAAATACAAATTTTTAAGACTTGAGCCTTTTTATGTGCATGAGTTTTCTTGATAGGTTCATCTAAATATTTTCAATGCATATATTAAATGAATATGTTTTTGTGATGTATCATGTTTGAGTCTTAATTTGTTAAAATATCTAGATCTGTTGATTCTTGATGTCATTAGATTTCTGTTGTGAATTACTATAGTTGACTATTTTTTAAAGTTTTTATTTGGTGAAAATAAAAATTTTAAAGTCAACATCCTAGCAGGCATACTTTTAGAGATTGAAAATAGGTTGAGAGGTATATCACAGTTATGCTCAACCTTATTTGGCCGACGGGTTATTTATAAAACAAATATGTTGGCTTATTGGTACCAATCCATTTGTAGGTAAAGAATTTTTTTTTCAACCTTCTATTTTTTTTTGGCATCATGGTAT
Organism: Biomphalaria straminea; assembly: GCA_021533235.1. Lineage (NCBI taxonomy): Eukaryota > Metazoa > Mollusca > Gastropoda > Planorbidae > Biomphalaria > Biomphalaria straminea. The sequence goes on from JADKLZ010000104.1 coordinate 2,377,180, forward strand.
ATCAGAATAAGAATTAGGCATTAGTAAATACAGACTTTGAAGAACAAGTACATGAAATTTTAATTTAAAACTAAAACATATAAACACACACAATAACTTTATTGAAATTTTTACAATTAACATTTACTTAAATGTTAAACATTTAAAGTAAATGTGGCAAACTATTGAACAAATTAATTATGTAGAATTGAGATTCTTGAAGTCTATGTCTTTTGATTCTTCATATTTATGGTTCTTTCATTTAACACTAGGCCATAGTCAACCTACGTAAGGAAATCCCAGAAAAGATCAAATATTTGAAAAGTCTATTACCAAATGTAGAATCATTGGAGACAGGCATCATTGATCTTGATGGCTGGCTCAACAAGGGCAGAGAACTTTTGTCTTCTCATCAACTTGAAGGCAATTTAGAAGCAGCAGAAGCAAGCCTTGAGAATCACAAGGTGGAGATTCATTTCAAACTTATATTATCAACAATTTAGATATAACTTAAGCTCTTTATTTAGTGAGGAGTAATGATTCATTCTTGTATTTTTGCACTTAATCATTGTTCATTTTTGTATTATTTTAATTAAGACAAATATTCTACATTACACTAAGCTATATTGTACCATTTCTACTTAGACATTTTTCACTGAAGTCACCTACCAAAAATCTATTCTGGAAAGTAAAAACAAAGTATTTCAAAAAATCATTGGACTCAAACCCAAGTTGAAAAATGTAGACTTTGAACCTGCTGAAGCGTTCATGAGAACAGCTAATGAGGAGTTCCAGGTAATTGTCAAAGTATTTTTTTTTAGTTGTGATGTAAGTCCTTTGTATATCCAAAAAAAATAAAACTTTAGCATTGGAAATTATTTTTGTTGATCTAGTAAAATTGTATATTTACAATTTATTGAATTAATAAAAAATTTCACAGCTAAATTTACCCTAAATGAAAAGCCTTTATTAATGATTGTATATATTTGAGAAAATATTTTCAATGAGTGTTAAACTGTTAAATTCCTTCTTTTTGTACCTTGTTTGTATAAAAAAGTACTTATTCAAATATTGCATACTTGTTGTTTTTTTTCAGACTGTGGTCAGTACAGCCAAAGAATGGGAACGTAGACTTGAAGCACTGGTTAGATTATGGAGAGCCTTGCAACAGAAACAACTTCAGCTGGAGGAATGGTTGGACACTGCACAGAATATTTTGGATGATAAAGATGATGATCCAGACAGTTTAATCAGAAAACATAAAGTAAGTGAATCATTTTTATTCTCAACTTGCTTAGTTCAGTAAACATCCAGATAGTTAAATTAGAAAACATAAAGTAAGAGCATCATCTGAGTTATCTCAAATTGTTTAGTTCAGTAAACAATCTGGCAAATTTCAGTCTCAGTGCCAGCATAGTAAAATGAAACTCAGATGTAATCAAAGTAAACAAGTTTTTGTTAGACATAATGAGCTGGAATTGATTAGTTAATAAAATGGGTTAAGCCTGTTTGAAGAAGAATCTGTTTGCCAGCTCTTGACATTTATTGTAATTAACTAGTATGTTCTAATGTTCCTGTTTTGTGATTAATAATATTTTTTTTTTGTTCAGACATTTTTTAATCAGATGGACAAAACAATGATGTCCAATTATGAAAAGGCTGCCAATGAAATTCTTGACCATCTGGAACCTTCAGAAAGGAAACAATTGTCTCAAACCTTAGATCATTTAAAAGAGCGCTGGGAGGTGAGTGACACAATTTAAACGTCTAAAAATGCATTACGGAGCTTCTTAACTTTATCTATTGTATATCAAATCTAAAAAAAAAACTTTTTTTGTCTAAAGTTTATAACTAGATTAAAAAAATTATTTTATTTGTTTGACTCTTGAACAGCATGTCCTGCACCATGCACCACTAAAGCTTCTGAAATTGGAGTTTGTCATACCTGAAGATAAATTTGAGAAGGGAATGGAGAAGGCTGAAACATCTCTCAGGGAGGCTCAAGACCAGATCAAGAGGAATCACAATATCAAAGAAGCTCTGGCTAAACACAAGGTTGGTGGTTATACAGACTGTGCTGAGGGAGTTTGATACATTTGTTATTAACCCATTAGCTCCTTTGCAGTAGGAAACGTTTTCCTGTGTATGTCTTAAACCTTTGTAGAAAATTTCAATCCCCTATTCAATATATTTGCTTTGAGCTTTTTAAAAAGAAGATTTCTTCTAGTCTTTTTGCAAGAGTGATTACAAATTTGGGAGATGACCTATTCCATTTTATTATAATTTTCAAATGAACAGGCCCATAGCCCCAATGTATAAGCCCCGTTCTGGGAAAATGGGTATCAATGAAGCTTTTTTTTTATATTCAAATGGTATTAAAAGTCTATAATTTTTTTCAACTAGACATATCATTTTATTTTTTAAAGTTGTTTGTTTGTTAATATGTAGCCTATTAGATCTTAAATGTGATTATTTCTTTAAAAAAATAATTTTTTACAGTTTTTTTTTTTAATTCTGAGTTATCCTTCTTTGCTTTGGGCCTGGGAATAGTTTTTCTTAGCTGGAAATAGGAGCTATTGGGTTAATAAGTAATAATTTGACACTAAAAGTAAATTATGGAAGAAAGAGCTAAAATGAATTACTGAAAGCTCTTGTGGAGCTTTTACTGAAATCTCGTGTGGAGCTTTCCTTTTTAGAACTATAGCTGTCCTAAACCAGAAAAAAAAAACTTCTTAATTATTGAATTTCTTGAGTGGCACAATCCTATTCAAAAAGAGTTCAGCATATAAGGGTTGTGATGCATAAGTTTTTTTAATTATTTTTTTTCTAATAAACTTTTGTAGACAATCATTTTGATAAAATATTTTGATATCAGCATTTGGATGTAACTAATATTCTATTATCCTCAGCAAATTTTCCAGGAGGGTAACCTGGTCTCCTCCTGTGAGCAGTGGCTGGAAAACATGAAAACCATTGCTCAACAGCTGTTAAAGCTGAGCACAGTTGAAAAGTCCCTTGACCAGCGCTATAACAACCATTTGGAGAGGTGGAAGAAGCTGAGGATGATAGCTGATGATACATTTTTACAACTGAAACAGCTTCCAGAAAGATGGAAAGAGTACCATCAGAAGTAAATATTGACAAGATATCACTAGACATCTCTCTGTCTGCAAACATGTCTATAACTTCATTAACCTTTATAAATTATAAATTATGTCATTACTAGTTAATGAGCTGGTAAAAGGCACATCTAAGTACATGAGATCTCAATTTTACTGTCTACTTCTATAAATGCTACTTCTAGATTTTCTTTTCTGAAGGATTGCATTATGCTCACTTCTGAACAATTTATATAATTTTATAGTGGTAATTGTTTTTGTTTAGATCTTATAATGATTTTTAACATTTGTTTACTTTAAAAAGTTAGAATAAAAAAGACTTCTGTAATAATGAGTATCAATACATATTTTTCAAAATTGAATACTATGTCATTATATTTTTAAATGAAAACTTTTTGAATAGAATGGGAGATGTTGAAACCTGGGTCCAAAATATTGACAAACTAATTCAAGCTATGGCTAGAGAGGACCTGACCAGTGATGAATATAAAGAACTACTAGCTCAGTTTCAGGTAAAGATATTTAACTGTATCTTAATTCTTAGTAATATTGTTCTCTAATTTAGTTTCATTGTTCAGAATTAGGATTTACTAACATTTTGTCAATTATTTGACTTCTGCTACCAGAAAGAGATGAAGAACATGGGCAAGTTTCAAGATGATGCAAACTGGCTGGAGAAGTCTCTGGAAGAGCTCATTAAAGATGCCCCCGAGTCTGATGCCAGGAGAGAGCGTGAAAGGCTGAAAGCTGTATTGAGCAAATTTAAAGCTGTTAAGCCCAACACAGATGCTACTCTACAGAAATCCAACATACTTTCCAGAGGCTATGACTACAGAGATAACTTAGTGAAGAAGTCCAGTTGGTTGGATGAAGCTCAAAGGCTTGCTTTAGAACATCCTGCTATAGATAGTCTAGAAGATGCAAGAGCATACTTGCAAGAACATGAGGTAAACTACATGTAAAACAAATTGTCAAGTATATTTTATCAACTACTTTAAAAATCACCGAGGCTAGCTGCTAGAGTGAAACTTTTGTAAGTTAAGTACATTAGACAATATAGCTCTTATTCAAGTGTCAAAATCAAAATATTAGGTTATAAGTAATTCGTTCATTTCATTGGAGTGGAGCAATGAAAGCAATTTTTTTTTAATTTAATGTAATCTTGATTGTTAGCATGATTTAACTTATTATAATACTTGGCCACAGGTTCAAAAAATGAAAGGTTAAATCTTGATAATGAAATGGAAACAAAACAATTTAAGCAATATGCTACAAAAACAAATGTTTTTTACACTTTTCCAGTATTTATTGACCAAACTTGAAGCAGAGAAAGCCAATATCCAGGCAGAGATAGAAGCTGGAAAACGCTTACAAAATGATAGAAATGCTCCAGCTTTTATTCAGCAGTCTGTAGTGGAACTTGACAGAAAATGGAGAGACACCAATGAGCTGGCTAAGGCTAAACATGAAAAACTGAAGGTTAGTAGAATTCTCTTTGTAGATAAAACAATTTTAATAATTTATTTTAAAAAAGCTATTAATTATTTAATATATGTTAATTGTTTACTTAGCAACAAGTAAAAGACTGGGAGAACTATGAGAAAGAGAAGAGTACAGTTTTAAATTATCTCAAGAAAGCAGAAACTGAACTGGAGAAACCTTTAGAATCCTTAAATCAAGAAAATGCCATTAAAGATTTTCAATCTAAAAAGGTATATATATATATAAAAATTAAATGCCATAACAATTTAGTGCCTATTACATAAAGTGGAATGTTAGTAATTCAAAGATGGGCTTTAAAACAATATCTTCTTCATTAGGAACTTCAAAGCACACTGAGTAAACTCAAAGGCAGCCTAAATGAAATGACCAAATTGAATGCTTTGCTGGCTGATGGAGCCAGTAGAGAGAGACAAGGTCCATTAAAGGGAGAAATCACTGACATAGACAGAAAACTGGAGAGTGTGTCCCACAGACTGAATGCCAAGCTCTCTGACTTAGAGGCCACCATCACCAAGTGGAGTGAGTACTACAAAAGGTTGAACAACTTCTGTGATTGGCTGAATGAGAAAGAGACCAAACTCAATGAAGTTTATGAAAACAAACAAGACTCACCTGACACTCAACTTCAAAAAGCTGAGGTAATTGCTTAATGTATCTGTGAGATAAAGACAATTTTTCTTAATTTTTTTTAAGGCTTGAGTCAAATTGATGCATAATTTCTATTTTACTTTCTTTTTAGGGAATATCAAGTCAGGTCTATGAAAATCATGTAACATTAGAAAACTTAGAGAAAGATGCTAGAGGCCTAACTCAAAATTTTCGCTCTCGGGAAACAGCAGCTCTCAAATCCAAACTGACCAGTGTGAGGCGCCAGTGGGAGTCTCTTTGTGCTAGAGCCAAAGATAGAAGTACTGCCCTGACAGGAAATGTAGCTCACTGGCAGAAGTACCAGACCTTGCAGGAGCAGTTACTGCCTTGGATTACACATGCAGAGAAGTATTGTGCCACAGTATTACCTAAATGTGCTTCAGCAGAGGAAGCCAAGGAAATGTATGATATACACCAGGTATGGACAGATATTTTACAAGGATTTGTTTCAGTAAATAGAATCTTAAATAACTAACTTGAAAGAATAGTTTACATTTAATCTAATTGATAGTAAATAAATGAGAAATTATAAATAAGGAGGAAGCATATTCTTGACAGACTTTCTCAACAATGTCTCAGTTTAAAAATGTTTCTAGTAAGGTAGATTTTAAAACAAATAAAATAAATTCCACATCTGTACTTCAATTGTATATAATTTCATAGTTCCCTTTACTTATTGTACATTGATTCAATCTGATACCAAAACAGCAGACAATTTTGTTTCTTTTAATTGCTGTTTATTTATATCTTCAAAAATCTAATTATTTCTTCATTTAATTCCCCAGGCTTTTCTTCAAGAATGTGAGGAAAATTTGCCAATTTTTGAGCAGATGAACACTGAAGCTAGTTACTTGATGGACCAGCCCAACATTCGCCAGGAGGTTGAGAATGTCCAGAAAAGATGGGGTAACATTTTGACAAGCTCTGAGGATCGCTCTACTAAAGTGGACAAAATGTTTGGTGCCTGGACAGCCTACAGTGATGAGCTGGACAATTTCCAGGAGTCTCTAAATAAAATCCAGACCAGACTCGCTAGCGAGCCCAATGTCAACACATCAGACATACAAGTATTGGAACATGAACTGGCCCTGGCTAAGGTCAGTTTAAAACAAAAAATTCCATTACTTTTCTTATTTTGAAATTTTATTTAAAGAATATTTTCCCTACATTTGACTGTTGATTCTTACTTTAGATTCTTACTTTATTGCTGTCTGACTTGGCTACTATATCAGCATATTGCTTGTAGATGTTTTTCATGTTTTGCGCTAGGACATGAAATTATTAACTCATTCATGTTTTGCACTAGGATATTAAACTATTAACTCCTTCTCTTCTCAAACATCTTGCTGTCACTTCTACTGATTTAACTTTGACTCCATTTTCAGGCACTACAAGATGAAATACGTAGTCACCAGTCTCACTACCACAACTTGAATCGCCAATTTGAAGTAGTCCAAGGTCATGCTAGCCCAGAAGGACTTAGTGTTCTCAAATCAAAACAAGACTCAATCAAAGCTGATTGGAAGTAAGTTTTACCCCACATTTGTGGAAAATTTGTCAGATATTTTAGAAACAGATACATAATACTGTTTTTCTTAAATTAAGCGAAACTTGTAGGGCAAATAGATATTTCAGAATTTAATGATTCAAACAGTTTTGTTACAGTGAAATAAACTAATTCTGTGTTCTCTTCTAGTGAAGTTAATAGTTCCGTTGTTGAGAGACAGAAAATTCTTTCCAATGCACTTCAGCATCGCAAACAGTTTTATGGTAGACTCCAAGATACTGAAAAATGGTTACAGAAAATGAAGAAAACTCTAGACTCTGGTAATGAAATTTATACAGATGAAGTTGGAGAAATTCAAGCCAAGCTCAAAGTAAGATAAATAGAGCTGTTATATTATGAAATCTATTGGTACTAATTAGAATCCTCCATTAAATGTTAGAACAATTGGTTTTATTAAAAAAAAATTATACCCATACACATTAAAAAAATATAAAAATATTACTTTAGTATAATTATGAAGTTTGCAAAGCTAATTTGTATTGAAAAGCATAAGAATATAAAAGGAAATAAGCTTTATTTAAAATTTTCAAGCATGCTTTAAATAAACTCAGACATGGTCTCAATGAACTGATCAAATGGAAGTAAACCAAAAATTTGAATATATCTTCTCTGACTATCCTAATGATCAATGGATTTCACACTTACTTAAAAATGTGCACAATGTTTAAAAGCAATTACTTCTGTTTTGTTAGCTTTGTTGTCTTTACATTCTAATTGAAATGTTTCTGAGATAACTGCTTTCATTTATTAATTTATTTTGAAATTTACACATTTTTTAAAACTCTGTTCTGATGTTCTGACCTTTTCTTTTTGCAGATGATGAAAGACGAGACCAAATCTCAGGAAAAAACCTTCCAGGATCTGCAGCAAGAGTTTAAAGAGCTGATTGCTGTATGCAGTGAGGAGGAAGCAGCCATACTTAGTGATCGCTTCAATAAAATGCTGGAAGGCTATACCCAAGTGGAGGACCTGATAGACAACAGAGAGAACCTTTGTAAGAAATGGACTGGCTACAGTGACACACAGAAGGAAGTGCAGGCTAAGATTAAAGCCTTGCAGGTATTTTGACATCTTGTGTTTCATTAACTTATGTAATTTTTTTTTTTTTTTTTAGGATATGATCTTCTGGTCTTATAGGCATTACATAAGTAGCTCCTATCCAGGGGTTCCACCTTATAGAACTACTTTGGAGCCTTTTTTTTGTTTATAAAAGTCATAGGCCATGTGTGTGTGTGTATGCTTAAACATTTCATTTAGATAAAATGGTTACATTATGTTAACAATTAGAATATATAGTTGTCAGAAGGTAAAGTGTTATTTTAAGAACTTATCAACCTTAACCCTATATATAGTAATGAATGAATGTATTTATTTGTGCTGTAATAGTACATGAAACTCTAGGTCTCTAGATTGCTGAGACACTGTGTCATGTTCTTTTTAAAGCATATCAGCTCCAGATCTTACTTCATAAGAAACATCAGAACTTACTAATTTTACTCATTGACCACTTGATATAAAAGCAATATTTATTTTTTAAACCATTTCTAACTTCTCAGAACTTGTACAAATTATTGGTCTAGTTCTGTTATTATTATAATTAAAATTCTATAATTTTTTTTACTTGTTGCTTAAAATATTTCATTTCAATTTTGTGTTCTTAGGCCAGACTTCAGTCGCCAAATGTGAGCGAGACAGAAGTAGCTCAAATAAAACGTGAGATTGACAACTTGAAGAAATCATTGCAACCTTGGAGCCAAGAATCTGACCAGCTGGATGAGCTGATGTCTACAGCTCAGATGGTCATCAAGGACAGGGCTAGTCAGAGGACTCTCCACTTTGGCTCAGAGGTCCAGAACTTGGAGTCTTTATGTGAGCAGGCTGGATCCACAGCTAGACAGCGAGAAGAACAAATTGGAGAGTTGACACAGCTAAGTACAGAGTTTATTCAGAACAAGGATGACCTGGTGGAACATCTGTTGGATGTTCAGAAGAAACTTCTTGAAGCTAAAGCAGGAAAGTCTAATGTGCAAGGAATTAAAGATTTAGTTAAACAGATAGAGGTAGGCATCTTAATTTTTGCTGTTTAGTTGGTTTTTTTTTATAGTCCAGTCATAATTAATACACTTTAAACAATTTATTAAATAAAACTGAATTTATAATAAAATTTGGTCTAAACTTGGTGTCAAATTCATTTTTTCAGTCTATCCGTGAGGAAGTGTATAGTCACAATCCAGAATATGAACAACTTAGAGAGTTAGGTAGACAAATAATGCATGCAGATCCAACAAAAGCTGCTGCCATTCAGCAACAACTCAATCAGGTAGACTAACATAGGTCTTATACAATTTTGTGATTAGGATCAATGGTGGACCATTGAAGCTAAACATTTTCTTTCTAAAAAGCAATAGAGCTGGTCAACAAATTTTTTATTGCTTCTTTTTATGAAGGTGAGTGCAGCTTGGGAGGAAATTCAAGGAATCATAGCAGATAAACATCAGCAGTTTAATGGGGTGGCCAATCTGTGGCAACAGTACAATGAAGCCAAACAGGGAGTCAACAAGATAGTCATTGATACTGATCCATTAGTCCAGCAGGACTTGGCTTTCAATAATCAGGAAGATGTGAAAAGAAGTTTGGAGCAACATAAGGTAGAAAATATTTAAAACTAGCAACTTAAGCTAGAGAAAATTTGAATCTAGCAACATAAGGTAGAGAATATTTGAATTTAGCAACTTAAGGTAAAGAATATTTGAATCTAAGTATACTTAGGCAAAGATTAATAAGAAAACAAGCAGGATTTATAACATTAATATAGCATTGTTTAATTGATGTCTTTCTTCCCAGAATGCAGAGTTTGAACTCCATGCTAATCAGACTCTCCTGGATCACATGAACACTAAAGGTGTTCAGTTGCTCGAAGACTTAAAGAACATCCCAGGGTTTGACTACTCAGGAATGGAGAATGACCTTGATGAAGTCAATTTGCAGTGGGAGACTTCTAATGCTGTAAGTGTCTTATAATACTATTGGCGTTCCCAATTAAAATTATATGTCTAATAATATTTGAGAAAAAAAATCTATGTATATTATGGTTTTGTAGAAAATAAATATATATATTTATTATTCATGATTATTCTTTTTGGAGGTGATAAAAATAACCTACACTTGACTAGTTCATGTCATTTGATTTATCAGCTAATTAGGCCAGGACATAGCAATTTTCTTAGATAGTGAATCTTTGAAGTCTATATAATATTTAGTTGATTCTGTTGCTGCTGTGCTCAGTTTGACATGAAATCTTATCTATAGATTTTAAAGTTTTATTTTGTAGATAGGTGTAAAAAGTATTATTTATTATTAGAACCATAACCATTTTATTTTCCTGATTATATATCTTATTGTAATATAGAAATCACTTACTTTCCTCACCATTTAACAAATAGAAAAAAAAAACATTTGTGATCTGCTGTCAATTTCTGACAAAATATATTTGAATATCTTCAGGTTATCAATGAACACAAAGAAAACTTGGAGGCCCAACTGGTGTGTTGGGATCAGATCAAGTCTGGAGAGGATGAGGTGAAAGCCTGGATCAACTCCATGGTCAACAAGCTTGACGACAGTGTTAAACACTTTGATGATGCTGTCAGTGTGGAGGCCAGGCTGGCCAAATTTAAGGTATACATAGTTTGATGAAAAGCATTTTTTTGTATTCTCACTAACAATTAGTCATGAGGTGTTTTTTTTTGTGAAGAAAGTTCCATCTTTTCTAAATATGTTCATGTAAAGATGTTTGGTTTATTGTTCAGGATGAAGCACCATATTATGAAGAGGTGATGAAAGAAATGAACCAGAAACTGAGAGATTTACAAGACTTAAATAAAAGTAAATCTGTGCCAACACTAATAGCCAGCCATCAAGACATTCAGAAACAGTTTCAAAAAGCTGACTCTTTAGGTAGCTATCTTTCACAATAGTATTTCTTTATTTATTGAATTCTTTGAATGGTGAAATTTCATTAAACAATTGAACTTTGTATCATGTAGGTTTTGGTAATCATATATTAACTAACATTAATTAAGATAAGATTATGAAAGGCATTTAGTAGGAAAGGTACAGGATGTTACATGTTTGTAACAAGATCACATAGTTAATATATTTGGTTTAGATTTTCCACAACAGTTTGTCTTTTGTCAGCTTAAAAATTTGAGATGTAGCAATCCAAATATGAAAAACAAATACAACTTGTGAAAAGTATAGTTCATGATGACAGAATTACTATATATTTCAGCCAATCAGCTTGAGTCAATGATGACCACATTTACTGATGAGCACCAAGGCTTACAACAAGAGATGGAAGAGGAGACACAATGGATGAATGAGTTGAAAGAAGCTCTCTCCAAATGTGATGATGTTTCAGGGAGTAAAGAAGATCTCATCAAAAGATATGAAGATTCTAAGGTCAGAATTCTTTAAATTTCTTTTTCAAATAAATAATTTGAAATATTAATGGAAACACTCTTTACTTTACTATTTTACTAGTTGACTTATTATACTTATAAAACATAATGGCTTAGTTAGTGATCTAACTGAGCTGCTTAGCATAAAGTTCTGGGCTCAAATTCTAGTCCAATTGTTTTGGTTAATTAGGGTCTTGAATCCACTCAGCTTTGAGTTTAAACAAATAATAATGATTAGATTATAATGATGTTCTCAAAATGCATTACCAATTTTTTTTTCAAAAGATAAATGTTGAAAAGCAACATGAATGTAAACCTTATTTGTTATTTTTAATATATTTAATGAATATAAGTATTTTGCCATAACCTAATGGTACTGATTCATTATATTATCACATATTTCTCAATGAGCACTTGTTTAAGTGATATATTATTTTCATTAGCATCTTCTTGAAGAGCTAGCCTCACATCAACGTAACATAGCTGCAATACAAAATAAAACAGATGCGTTGCAAAAGAAATACCCATCCTCCGAGACTGCCAGCCTGGCCAAAGATGGCAATGTTGTCAGCAAAAAGTTTGAGTCTCTCACCCAACGTGCCGAGCGCATCCAGAGCTCTTTGATTGGCCAGTTAGAGCAGCAGTGTAGTGAAGCTCAGCAGCAACAAATGAGATGGCTGAACAATGCAAAGGAGAAAGTAGCTTGGTGTGGGGACATTGCTGGAGACAAATACAGCCTAGAGGCTAAGCTGGCTACAATTAAAGTAAGAAAATTATCCTGATTTTAGCTCTTTGAAAGCTTATTCAGAATGGATAAAAACTGTAGTAAATTAATTAGTAAATTAACTTATTGGTAGATCCTATCAATTACATTGGTAGATTCTAAAACCTATACATTACAGTGACAGCTTGTAGTTGTTTACCTTGAAAGCTTTGCAAACTTTTCTAGATATTATAATATGATAATTAGAACATTGATTGATTTTGAAAAAGTTTGATGCTGATAGTTAAAGAAAAAGTTAAATAGTGGGGGTACATCTACTTGATCTTGTGCTATAAATAGGTGAAATATATATATATATAAAATGTAATGTTGAGACAATTTAATCATTGGCTAGCGTGTGTTTGTCTTTTATAAAGGTTTAATTACTCGCAGATTCTCTAAGTAAATAAAACCTAAAATATATTCTACTATTTTGATTTACAAGTCTAAACATTTTTTTTCCATATTCAGGATTTAAAAGCCAGTATTCAAGAAGGTGAACAAAAACGCCAGGAAGCTATTAATAGACTGGATGCCATTAAAAGCCTTCTTCCAAAAGCCAAACAAGTAGAATTTGAAACCAGTCATAAACAAATGGAGAAAGAATGGCAGAACATGTTAATGTCATTGAACCAGACTCAGTGAGTCATATAGGATAAATCTCTTTTTGCATATGAACATAATGGTTTTCTACTAGATATATTACATAACTATAAAAAGGATGAAAGCATTTCTAGAGCTAAATTTTGAATAACCTGTAAATTATTTTTAAAAAAAAATATATATTTTAAATTTAATGGCAGGTTGAACTTAACTACTTAAGTGTTTAGGATGTCCATTCTTATAATTAACATCAACTTCATTGTTCACTATGACACATTTTACACTACATTTTACTGTAGATGTTTCTTTTTGTGTACAGGTCTAAACTAGAGAACTCACTAGAACAATGGCAGGAACATGACCAGAAGTATGAAGTTCTGTCTCAATGGCTTAAAGATGTAGAAAGCAACATGAGGTCAGAGACTGCTCTCAAGCCAGACCTAAGTGGAAAGAAGGAGCAACTGGAGTTTTTGAAAGTTAGTCAAATAAAATGTTTGCCTTGTTAAATTATAGTTTTTTATTTACATTTTTATTCAACTAGCCAGCTTTTTAATGTTTTATTGTTTAAAATTAAAAGACCTTGTGATTCATCTATTAATACAATTAATATCAATTAATTAGATTATTCATTTTTATTTTGTCTGCATTATGTATTTTTTAAGGCTCTAGAACAATCAGTCCAGTCACATCGGTCTGAGATTGAAGGCATCAGAGACACTGCACAGGAAATTAGTAATGTCAGTGGAGACAGTCGGACTCTTTCTTATGCTGGTCAGTTAGTGACTCGCTATCAGTCTCTGGCTTCTTCAGTCAAGGTAACTGAAATGAGCAATAAAGAGATTACTATTGAATAAATTAAAAAGGCTATGACACACTAATTTTATTATTACCTAAAATTTTATTACACATTTGTTCCCAGTACAATGAAACACAATAAAAAAAAAATTAATGTAATAATTGAAATATTCCTAATTGCTTTGTTATAACTCTAGGAACAACTGGATAAATGCAAACAAAATATAGAAGACCACAATGTCTATGAGAAGAGTCAGAAAGCTGCTGCTGATTGGTTGAAGTCAGCTAGGCAACAACTTGAACAATGTGCAGCTGTAACAGGAGATGAAGACTCTCTCAACACAAAGTTAAAAATACTCCAGGTAGTGGTTGTTTTAAATATATTCAACTCTATAGCTTTGAAATATAAACACAAAAACTGGTGATTGTTTCATTCCTTTCTTTGATCATTCCAATTTTTGTTTTAAAGAAGGCCTACAATAAATACATTTAATCTTTCACTCTAATGATATGTTTCTTTGTGTCAAGAAAATATTCTATGATATATCTGTTCTCAGAAGTTTTTCTCTAAATGTGTTCAACAGGTACAAGATGTTATTCTAAATGTCTTGTTCACTGATGTGATGAAGGTTTTCCAGAGTTTAACTTGATATTGATTTTTACTTTCAGAGTTTGATTGCTAATAAAGAAAATGGTGCATCCATATTTAATACAGCAATTGAAGCTGGAGAAAAGTTGTATCCCAACACTGCTAATGAGGGCAGAGAGGGCATCCGCAGGGAACTGAGAGGTCTAAGAGAATCCTGGGAAATGTTCAATGACAATCTAAATGAGACACAGAGACAGCTGGACAGTAGCAGGATGCAGTGGCAGTCATTTGATGAGAACTTTGATCAGTTGTATCAGTGGGTCCAGGACGTTGAGTCTAAGGTGGAGATAGAGCCAGAACTGAAATCCTCATTACAAGAGAAGAAAGCCTTGTTACAAAACTATAAGGTTCTTTTTTTTTTTCTCACTAGTCTACATTGCTTCTAAAAGAATCACTAGATATGCTATGTATGAATATCTAGATTACAACTACCAACAGCTGCCTTGTTTTGGGGCTTGCTCTTGATTTTGTCTAGTGGTACAACTCCCATCATTGTTGTCTCTGTCTTTGTTGCAGATTTGAGATTTTTTTCAACTTCTAATAACATTAATAACTTGTATGACGACACACACATGCTTGGTACAGGATTTTTTTTAAAGCAGAAATTAAAAATGCAATTATTGTCATTGTATTATACATCACTTTCATCTATATTGATGTAATAATTCTGAACTAAGTTAGTCAGATCTCTGATCTCAACAGATTTGATAGTGTGTGATTACATTTTTTTTGCTATACAATTAGACAAGACAACTTTTAAAAAGGGCCCTTGTCCCATGTTTTTTTTTCTTTTGTTCTTGTGCTATTACTTTTTTTTTAAATACACTGGGAAATTAAGTGTGTATCCACCTCCCCCTGGAAATAGAATAGGTTTTCTTAAGTATTTTATTAAATTCTTATCTTCATTATTTCTTGTTTCATTGTTTCTTCATTATCAGTATTTTTGTTCTTCAGACAAAGTATCAGGACATAAAATCTCATCAAAAAATGATTGACAGCATCAGTGACAAGGGCAGTGCACTCTCATCTTCACAGGTCAGAAACAAACTGGCACAGCTCAACAACAAGTATCAGATCTTGTGTAAAAATGCAGAGGTAATTTTTTTTTATACTGAATAGTTAGTTTGGGCTTAATTGTATAGGTCATAGTTGAGTTAATATGTTATTTGTTTGCAAAATCTACTTTTATTTGAAAAAACATTATAACCATAGGCCTAAATGGAAAAATATTTTTGCTTGCTTCATTCTACAACTGTTTTTGTTTGTTCTATGCCTGTACTGTGTTTTGTTTATGTTGTGATTTTGTATATAAACGCTGAATTAGTAAAGAATAAATTTTCGTTCTCAGAATTGTTCTCAAAAGGCAGAACATTTTGTAGATGAGCATCAGCAGTACCAAGATTTGTATCAGCAGTGCCGTGATTGGATGCATTCCACAAGTGATAAAGTAGCCGTCTGCTCAGAGCTAGGAGGAGATAAGCAAGCTTTGCAGAACCGACTTGAAAGATTAAAAGTAAATTGTTATTTCTATTTAAATATATCAATCCAATAAAATATTTTGTAAAGAGAACATTTTTAGGAAAAAAGTATTGTTATTTAAAAAACTATTTAATTTTTTTTTTCATTTATTGATTTAATTTTTTTTTTCTTTATTGTCTCATATCATTTTAGGAGATAGTTTCCACATACAAAGATGGAGAGATGAAAATTAAAGAGGCTCACAAACAAGGGCATGCTACTCTTACCCACACATCACCTTCTGGGCAGGCTAACATTAGACATGAACTTGAATCCCTCAGCTCAGACTGGGAACAGCTTGTAAATCGCATCAATCAAAGTCAAGAAGATCTTCTGCATGCTATTAATGGTTGGTTTCAGTTGTCATACTCTAGCAATTAATCAATACTACAGACATAATGAGTTTTATACTAAAAAAGAATGGTTAAATTTTTTAAAAAATAATGTTCTATGTGTTTATGAGGCAAGTACATTGTTCTTCAACTTGTTCTTCCAGCCTTAGATCTGTATGATGGCTCATGTGAAGTCTTAAACAAATGGCTAAAAGAAACTGAGTCAAAGTTCAAAGACTGTGACCTGAAGACCACACTCAGGGACAAAGCTTTACAAGTAGAAACATTTAAAGTAGGTTGAAGCATATACTTTAGGACCACAATAACTGACATCTATGGTCTGCTACAGTTAAGAAATAATTGTTGTTTTTTTCACACAAGTAAAAAGTTTTAATTAATTTGGGGGTCGTTGTAAGTTTTAGACATTTCTTCTTAGTGCAAACTATTGGGGCAGTAGAGAAAGAGGATTTAATTTTGGTACTGCTGTGGCAACAGTTGAATTGCTTGCTAGATTTTATGTGAAAAAATATTGAAAGATTGAGCTTTTTTTTCTTCTCTAAAAGTATATATAAAGTATACATTATTGTAAACTAGACATATTTTTCTAAAATTATTATTTTTAAATAATAATTTTGCTTTTTGCTGGAAATCTGTTGTTTATTTTGACTGAACAATTTTTTTCTTTGTCTTTCCTACTTCTTTGTCCTTATTCATGTGACAATTAAAGACCCTCCAATGGTCAATCCAAAAATACTTTCTTCTAGTACTATATAAAACATAGTATGAAGTACAAACACATTTTGATCAGTTTTCCTTAAATAAAACAATCATGATAATAGCAAAATATGATGGCTGCAATCTTGATTACAAATATATTAATTTACATCAAGTGCAAAAAAACAACACCAAAAGCATCATTTAAATGAAATCTGTCAGTCTATAAGTCTATATGATCCATTGGAGAACCAAAAGTATTATTTCAACAAGTTGCTGTGTTATGGATGTAACTGTACTCAGTATTACTTATTTTTTTAAACTAGCAATACATTTTTTTCACTCACATACATACAAACAAGAGAATAAATTGAATCAAAATTATTTGTATTTTAGGCTTTGCAGAAAGAAATCTTATCCAAGCAGGATCAAATTAATAATTTACAAAACATGGCTGCACAAGTACAGACCAGTGATCCAAGGCTGGCCAGTTATAGCACACAGCTAGCTACCAAATATGAAACTTTAAAAAATCTTGCTAGGGTGAGAATTTAAAACATTTATTTTTAGAATAAGATAGACCTTACACCTTCATCTTTATTAATCTTATTTTTTTTACCTTTAGCTAATTTTAAATGCATTCTTTATCTTGTACTAAATGGCTTGTTTAAATATTACCAGGAGACAATAACCAAATGGGAAGACTATGTTGAAGAGCATAAAGTCTTTGAAGAAAACTACACACAATGTATTGAATGGGTGGATACCTTAAGAAAAAGATTACAAGTGTGTTCAGATTTAGCAGGTGACAAACAAGATGTAGAGGAGAGAATATTTAAACTTCAGGTCAGTTTTCAATCATTTCTATGTGCAGATAAGTTTCCCTTAAAATCTTTTATTAAAATGGCATCAGCATTTTTAACATTTTATATCAATATCCCTTATACATTTTTGAACTTAGCAACTTTATGAGAACAAAAGAAATGTGTAAATCAACAGAAGACAGTTCATTAAATTTGTTATCTTATGAAATAAAAACAAATATTTCCATAAATGTTGTTTTTTTCTCTAGGAATTGTCTGCAGAAAGAGATGAAGGTGCTAATCATGTTCATCAGACAACAGAGATTGGTGAACGTCTGTATGCCAATACTTCCTCACAGGGCAGAGATATGATCAGACAAGACATAAGGTAAAGCTTCTTGTGGACTATTTCATTGGTTTTCTTTTTTTGTAATAGTTATTATTTTTGTTTCTTTGATAATTTGTTAACATATGTGTCTTTATTTATGCAGTTGAGTTTTTATTGCAGTTTTAACACCATTTAAAACTATTAAATACTATAACTTATATGTATATAAAATAAAAACATTTAGTGATTCTTTTTTTTTTTTGAGTTTCTGTGACTACGTTTATTTTTTTCAGTATGTTTCCATTATTTATAAAGGAAAGGATTGAAAAAAAATGCCATCATTGACAGAAGAAGTCAATATATATTTATGATAATTAGTTGTAAAGATGTTTAGTAGAAACAAAGAAATGTGTGTTGAAACTATTGTAAGAGTGTGTATAGTAGAGTAACAAAGACTACAAAATATATTTATGATCACAAGTAAATATGTCTACTTAAGGAAGAATGTAAAAAAACAACTTTGTAACCTTTTTTGTTATTTAAATATTTTTATAGAAATTTGAGAGATGATTGGGAAACACTAAGAGATGAGATCTCAGATGTCCAGCGCAAACTTGATCTAAATCTTAATCAGTGGTCTTCCTATGATGAAAACTTTGAAATTTTCCAAAAATGGCTTCTGGACATGGAAGTAAAGCTGAAAGAGGATGCAGAACTTAAAGCCACTTTGCCAGAGAAGAAAGCTCAACTGCAGAACCACAAGGTGACTTTTTTTTCTGATCATGGATGGACTAGAATTAAACTTTTTTTTTGTATAAATCTAGTTTTCAATCAATAATGAAAATGTGTCATTATACAAAATATGTGTTTAGGTTCGTCATCAAGACATTCTATCACGTGAACACATAATTGACAACTTGACAGAGAAAGCACAAGCTTTGACACAGTCTGCACCCTCAGCCAAGGTAAGACAATGCTTGCTTTTATGGCACTTTCTGTCAATGTTCATTACATGAAAGAATAGTTTTCTTTTATTATGAGTAACATGTTTTTATCTTAACATGTTTTATTATTTAGATTTGATGGTATAAAATATCTACAATAATTTGTACCTCTAATAAGAATAAACAACTAAATTGACTTGTGTTATTGGGTTGGATGTAATAATTATTGTTTGAAAAGAATATCTTTTCATTTTGACAATGTAAAGTATTCTTTATTTCCAGGTAAAGAAGTTTGTTGGTGAGCTGAAGCGTAAATATGAAACCATCTGTCAGACATCTAAAGGTATTTTAGACAAACTAGAGACCACCATGAGAGACCATCAGCAGTACCAGGATGTATCACAGGACTTCACTGATTGGTTGAATTCTGCTCGTGAGAGATTGGCTGCCTGTTCTGATAGGTCTGGAGATAAATTGTCTTTACAGGGAAAGAGAGACAGACTAAAAGTAAGTTTATTTATGTTCTGATAGATCTGAAGATAAATTGTCTTTACAGGGAAAGAGAGAGAGATGAAAAGTAAGTCTAATTAGATTATGTAAAAAAATGTTTGTTTGTAAAATGTTTTACATGTTTCGGATGTTCCTTCAGAGTTGAAGATAGTTACTTCCTAGTCCAAACCTCCCGCAGGATGACGGGGGATGGGAGCGGGCAGGGTTTGAACCCGGGACCATCGATAAATCCAAACGACAGTCCAGCGTGCAAACCACTCGACCAGGCAGCCATCCAATTTATGATTGTACACTGTAAACATGTGGTTCTTGAAAGATTCACATACAGCAAATGGTGATAAAGTTAAAGATTTCCTTTCTTAAAATAAATATTGGTGATGAAATATGAAACATGCGATTCTCTATTTACCAGTTGCAATGTCTTGAGATATAGAAGGCAATGAAAGTCCTTGATAATTTATTTCCTTAATCTGGTTCAAATCTGCAAATCCAAACCTCTGCCACAAATAGCCATATGCTTGCTGAGGGTGTTGTCTGTGGATTATTTCATTTCAAATATCTTTGAAAGAATGTGACTTCTGCAGGTGGCACACTCTCTATTCCTATTTAGCCCATTAATACACATGATTGTTGCTGATACAATTACAAATGGACAGAATCCATTGCATCTTTACACTAACATGACAAACAACAGCTTTTCCAGTTCACACTCGAATCATGGATGTCCTGCCATAATTAGAGAAACTTGATAAGGAACAAAACATAAACTGCTCTACTGACCTCACCCATATCTTCCTCTCCATGTATGTCAGAAAGTTTTGACATGAGAGATTTATTGAAATATGAACATTAGCTCCAGTTTCTTTTGAAACTATTTCTTTTTGTACTCCAGGACTTTCTACAGATGAATGTTATCCACAAATGTCATTTCATAGAAATTGTGTGCATGATAGAAAAGTTTGGTTATAAAAGTGATGTAAAACTTGTATCTCACAGGAAATAAGCAACAATGTCAAAGAAGGTGAAAGGAAGCTAAACCTTACCCAACAGCTTGGTGCTGCTACTGCTCACAACACATCCCCTCAAGGGAGAGATGTCCTGCAGCGTGAGCTGGATCACTTCCAGAGAGAGTGGAAAGACTACTTAAACTTAATGCACCACACTGAGACCTCCCTGGACCAGACCATGAGCATGTGGGGAGACTTTGAGGCTAAGTTTGAACAATTTGCAGATTGGCTGAAGAAGATTGAGCAGAAGGTTAAGGGGCATGAACTTAAGAATACATTGAAGGAAAAACAAGCTCAGGTGGAAACATTCAAGGTAAACTTTTGAATGTTTTGACATTGTTTACATGATTATACAACCACATATTTACATGATTATACAACCACATATTTGGCTATTTCATTCTATACCATAGCATACTTACTATACCATGACATGCTTAAACTATTACAGCGCCAGCGGGAAGAAATACTTAGCCACCAAACGGAAATAGATAAATTCACTGATGATGCACAAAGTCTGATGCACACTAGCTCTGATGTTCGATTAAGTTCTCAAGTTACCCAGCTGACTAACAAATATCAAGGGCTGCTCTCATTGGTTAAGGTGAGGGGGAAAATAACATTTGTCATGAAATTCTGGAAATCGATTTAGAAATTAAATAAGGACTGTAGCTTTTAAACACAAAAAGCAACTCTAACATTAATGTTAAAAGGGTATAAAATATAAACATCTGTATCAAGATTCAGCTGAAAATATATATTCTTTTGCACAAATGACATTATTTCATATAGCTTTTACAATAATTCTTCTTAAAGAAAGATCTAAATTTAAGTAGTATTTATTTTTCTTAGCTTTCAATCAATATTGGCTCAACTGATGTTTTTTTTTTTTTTTTTTTTAATTATGTCTGCTGTATTTTTCAGGATCTGATTTCTAAGTGGGAAAAATATGTCCAGGATCACCAAATGTATGATAGCCGTATGGAGGAGTTAAAGAACTGGATGAATGTGGCCAATCAGAAATTGTCTCAGTGTGCTCAACCAGTTAAAGATCAAGGTTCTCTGGAGGAGAAGAGAGCTTTAGTACAAGTGAGTCCATTTCTTCAAAATAAATTTGATTAGACTTTGCTTACATGTCATTTCCATATGTAACTCTTGTATAATTTATACATGCTTGTTATCTACAGATGCTATTTACAGAGAAAGATCATGGCCATCAGAAACTTATGTCCACCTTAGAGTCAGGTGAGAAACTTTCTCCTGATACTGCAGCTGTAGGACGTGAAAAAGTCAGGGGAGAGCTTAGAGGAGCTAAACAGGAATGGGAGGATTTCTTAGCAGGACTGAATGATGCCCAGAGACATGTTGACTCTTACATGCACCAGTGGTCATCTTACACAGATGGCCAAGACCAGATGTTAAGATGGATGGCTGAAACTGAGGCAGCACTTAGGGCTGATGTTGAACTGAAGAATACTTTGCAGGAAAAAAGGGTTCAGCTTCAGGTTCAGAGAGTAAGTTTTTTTAAATATAGTTTTTATTTTATATACAATTAGTTTTTTTCATTGACTTCAATCTGATTTTTATTTCTTTTAGAAATCTAAGTTGCTCTCCCTTTACTACAGCACATATCTTTTTTCTTTCTACAGAATTTGTTTCTTAAATAAAATTTATATACACTTAAAAATTTTTTGAACTGATTTTGTGAGTCTTATAATTTATTAGCCCCCTATTTCATCATTAAAAACTGTATTAGACAAAAAATGTACATTCCATTTAAAAAATGTTGAATCTAGACATATTGTTAGCTTACAACTGTGTGTGATGCATGCTAAAAAAAAGTTACATTTTTTTAAAATAGTGTATTCATTAATAATAACAGTGTTAATTTTCAATAATAATAAAGTACTAATGACCTGCATCCATAGAGCCTACTTCAAGACATTGTATCTCATAAAAGACTAGTGGACTCTGTCATAGAGAAAGCTCAAGGTGTAATTAAGACCACAGCCAATCCTGAAGTTTCAGATTTCATTACAAGTGTCAGCTCCAGATATGAAAAGCTCAATTCAGATGTTAAGGTTTGGACTGGTCTCTTTATTTAACTATATACTTTTTTTGTATTAATTTTTAGCGGCCCCCGTAAGGGGAAAAAGCCGCTATTAGGTTTGTGCAAAATGTCCGTCTGTCCGTCTGTCACACTCAGGGCGCCAAAACTAGAAGAGATACGAAAAATATTTTTTCACCATTAAATGCGGCTTGAAAAG
>JADKLZ010000104.1:2399698-2433995 GCA_021533235.1 Biomphalaria straminea
GAGATACGAAAAATATTTTTTCACCATTAAATGCGGCTTGAAAAGTTTAGGTGCAATGGCTACTTTTAGTTTTCTAAACGCAAACCGTTTAATTTATAAAATTAATTATGCAAGCGATTTTTTAATAACAAAACACCAATTCTAAAACAATTACGTAAATGTAAGGGAGGAAATGTTACTATAAGAAATGCTCCAGACATGTAGATATCACGCACATTTTTTAAAATGAACTTTTTAGCAGCGGCTTTCGTGTACTAGCGTAAAGACCGGAAATGACATGATTCTAAACTAATTTCTTAAATTTTTAAAAAAATCAGATTTTTTAAAATAAAATTGTATAATGCCCCCATTAAAATGAAACTAACATATTTTTGTGCGTTTTGTCTGTCCGTCACGGTTAGAAAAAACACTAAAGGCTTTGGAAAATATGATTTAACCTTTACTGTTCTTTCAGAAATATTGCGATAGTTTAAGGATGGGAGCATACAGGCATTGAGCCAGGGACTTAGAAGGAACATCCGAAACATCTTGCGAATAGGCGGATCTGACAGTGATCCGACTCCGACGGGGGCCGCCTCTGAGTTTGTGTATCACACAAACTCTCTTTGTAATCTTGTTTGTTCTTGCTTGGTATGAAAAAAAAATGTTAGAGGAAAACATGGTTGAAAATTAACATATACATTTTGTAATGATCAATTTATAGGCCATGATTCAGAGATCAGAGCAGCATGTTGGTGTTCATCAACAGTACCAGACCAGTATGCAGGCAGCAGTGGACTGGCTGTCATCAATGAAAGACAAACAGAGTCTTTGTGCAGACACAACAGGAGATAAACATACTGTGAAAAACAAACTGGACAGACTTGGGGTAAGTACTATTATTATATACATAAAAACAAACTGGGCAGACTTTAAGCAAGGACAAAATGGAAAAGAGTTAAATCTAACATGTTTTCATTGTGATGTTGATGTATTACAGCTAAGTTCAAATACACATCTTTATTTCTAGGAATTGATCAACAGCATGCCTGCAGGGGCCAGTAAGGTGAAAGAATGTGAAAACCATGCACAGTCCACAATGGACACAACCAGTCTAAAGGGTCGTCAGGTCATTCAGTCGGACCTTGATGTGCTGAGGTCAGATTGGGAGGACTATACTAACAAATTAAGTTCACTGAAAGAATGTTTAGAGCAGGCCTTGAGATACTGGAACATGTATGACTCTAATTACCAACAACATGCTGACTGGCTCAAGGCATGTGAAAAGCAGATCAAAGATTGTCCTTTGAAATCAACCTTAGATGAAAAAAGAGAGCTTTTGTCCAAATATCAGGTAACTATAAACATATCAGTCAACAAATATTGATATTCAAATAGCATTTAAATACATTTTTCTATACATAATGGTTATAATAAAAGGATCATCACAAGATACCTAAGAATTCAGTGTTACTCAACAGATTGATTAATCACTTTTTTTTCTAATTAATATCAGCTGACTTTAACAATGTCCTTTATCTACACTTTTTTTTCAGTTAGGATTTATACGTTATTTTGATAACAGTTAGCCTAAAACCTCAGTAATTTCTTGCTATGTGATATCTCAGATTTTTCGGGGGGTTATTTTATACTATTATATAAAGTTATTGTAGTTAAAAATGTTTATTATTGATTTTTTAAATTGAACATTCTGTTTTGGTTTAGCACTTGTTGATCTACTTTGAGGATATGGAAAACATGTTTAGAGATGAGAGAGTAAGATTTAATCTATTGCGACGGTCATGGTGCATTGGTTTATATAATATCGTTAAATATGGCATTGCTCCATTTATTAATTGCATGCCTATTCTCTGCATATTATGGCCAAAGTTTTGAAATTCTTGGCATTGGATTTTTTTTTCTTGTTTGTGTTTGCAGATTATATTAAATATTTATTTCCTATTAATTTGTTTATTCAATGTGTTGTGTAATCCATAAACTATAATAATTCCAAAACATTACTGATGTAATAAAAATAATGTGCATTTGACTCCATTTTAAAAGATACTCTTGAAAAAAAAAATATAATTATATTTTGTCCATATTTTACTTTTCAATGCTATCAACCTGTGGTTCTCAAGTTTTGAAGAATTCTAAAGTTTGGCCTTGGTTGTGAATTACCACTTAAAATAAATAAAAATATGCCTAAAAAAATATGAAAAAGGCCTTATATTTTTATAATTTCTAAAACTATTTTGTAGCATAGTTATAACACCATCACTGTTCAAGTAATAAGTAAGCTAATTCTTATGTCTAAAAAATATGCTAAGATGTATGAACACAGTTAATCTAAAGGATTGTTATATTTTAAACATTCTTCAGTTATATCTTATTGTTATTATAAAATATATTCTCACACAAATATGATCACCAAGAAGCTTGTTGTGGACACTACCACAGGTTGGGAACCACTACAATTCTCTACACCTCTCAGCATGATTTACTGATGGCATGATTAAATCTAAATTGAACTGTCATTCTACATCATCATTGATCACTTTGAATGAGTTTGGCCACATTTCTTGTAAACAAATATGCTTTTATAAATGCATTTAACTTAACTTTAAAAATGTTGTCAATTTATACAAATTTAAATTCTGTGTGCATATTGTCACATGCTAGGAAATAAATATCTTTTGTCAAAACATTAACTAGTATCAATGAAAATGTCTATTTCTACAAATAAAAATCTCTGTGCACATTATCAGAACTACTTATAAAAATTAGTTTCTATTACAAACTCGTTCAAAAATAAAAAAATGATTCAATTCTAATCACTTTGAGAATTTATTTTACTCAGAGTGAAAATCTTTAGGTGGATAATTCTAATTTTTTGTGTTGAATGTCAGGAATTACTGCATGAAATCAAGAGCCAACAGCGAGATATTGATAAGTTTACAGATGAAGCTCAGACCTTACAGCAACTAACATCAGAATCAAGAGTTGGAACTTTTGTCTCTCAACTCACAGCCCGCTATCAAGCTTTGATCTCGTCAGGAAAAGTAATGACTTATTTCATTATTGCACATTTATAATTAGTTTCACTAATTCTTCTACAAATTGTTAAAACCAAACTATTTCAAAAGATTTTTAAAAAAATTGCCTCTGAAGGTGATTTCCATGAACTTGAAATAATTATGATATATTAAATTGGTCAGAAATATCAAAAAGTTTGTTTTAATTTTTTTCTTGAAGTTTTTAAAAATTTATAATGAAGCCCTAAAATAATTTAGATTTTATTTCTATTGTTTGTATCAAGATTTTCTTTTAAAAAAGAACATGTATATGTTGCTAACCTGACTCTAAATTAAGTTCACAAAAGTTCATTTGTAACAAAAGCAAAGTTAGCACTTTTGTTTGTCATTCTCTAGGAACTTGTCAGGAAACATGAACAGAGTGTAGAGGATCATGAATCTTACAAAACTAAATACACTGAATGCTCTCAGTGGCTTGAGAAAGCCAAAAAGAAATTCTCAGAGTGTTCAGAAACTGCTGGCACAAGAGCAGAGCTGGAAGATCGTCTGGAAAAAATTCAGGTTGGTTGGGAACATTATGGTTGAACTAGTCTTTACAAACCTGTGGTAAACAAAATAATAGAATACAGTTTGTCAAAAAATAATTTCAGCCAACTATGACTTCTATAAAATGCAGTTTGTACCTTAAACTTGTACTGAATTGTCGCCACACACAATGGTTGTAATAAATCCTCATTATTAAACATTCTACAAATCTTAAATATTTTCATGAACAAAATATAACTCTTCCATGAGTAATCAGGTCAAACATTTCTGATTTTTCAGAATATAGTATGTAAATCATGAGGGCATCTGCTATAATTTAGGATGTGTGGTTGAGAGACTTAAACTGTTTTGCTACTTAACAAGGGGACTTAAGCTTGAATCTCAATGTAGATAAAAAATTTGAATGAGCAGAGTTGTGTTTGCTGACAGCCCAGAGGCAGCATAGAAACCATATACTCCAAACCCCACCTTCATCAAAGAGATTGGATAAAAGCATACTGAGTCAACTAAAGCATGAAACACGTTATCCAAATGAATTTTTAAAGACACATTTTAATTGGGTAGAAAATCTACACAATCTCTAGAAATTGGTTTAGTGAATTCATTCTGTTAAAAATATTTTGGTTTGATTTTTGTATCTTTAAGTTTTATTAATTTTGGAATAAATTTTGTACAGTACATTGATTATTATTTTAAAATCAAACCTGCAATATGATTTGTATATTCTCATTTAATTATTTAGTGTGTCTGTAAGATATCTCATCTGATTCATGCTGAGAAAAATAAATGTAACTATTGAAAGCTTATCCTCCAATTTTATTTTAGGATCTTGTCCATGAAAGAGACATTGGCTCATCAAAGTTAAACAGTTGTATTGAGATAGGTGAAAAGGTCTATCCTAACACACACCCTGATGGTCGTGAGGTTATCAGACAGGAACTTTGTAAACTCAAGTTGGCCTATGAGAATCTGTTTGATGAACTCTCAACTGTGCAGAGAAAACTGGAAGTATCATTAGTACAGTGGACCTCTTTTGATGAAAGTAATGGCCAGGTTAGTCAGCATAGATTCATGTAAAAAAGCAGTGTAAATATTTGCCTAATCTGGACACTTTTCTGAGAGCCAAATCTAATATATACATTAAATAGAATGATTTATGTTTGCATGAAAAGGTTGAACAGTGGCTTAGACAAATGGAGTCCCAACTAGAAGGGCAAACTCCCTTGAAGGCAACACTAGAAGAGAAAAAGTCACAACTTCATAACTACAGGGTATGTACCAATGTTAATGTTTAGTTTCCAGTTCCATAGGAGCAACTTTCATTGATACCCATAATATCTTATATTTAGTCTGCAGCTTAAATATTTTTTAGTTTTAAAACATTTTCAAATCAGTTGACGTAACTAACTGTTGATTTTGACAGGCTCTGCAGCAAGATGTTATGTCCTATCAGAGAATAATTGATAGCATATCTGAAAAAGCTTCAAGTCTCACACAAAACAGTGCTGACCGAGAAATGGCCAGATTTATTTCTCAAACTGGAACCCGTTATAAAAAATTAAATTCTGCTGCTAAGGTAATGGTTTAAATAAAAATATTTGTTGTTTCAGTATGATAAAGGCACATTCCTCATCCCATATGCTAGGACGAATCTGTACAAATGCTCTTTCTTCCCTAGTGCCTTAGAGAATGGAATGGGTTGCCTGAGCTAGCCAGGAAAACCAGTGACTTGGACGAATTTAAGTCACTGGTTAATATGCATGAATGAATGCATGACGCCTAGGACGTAATCATCTTCTTTTTTGAATTAATGTCTGTATTATATAAGATAAGATTTTTATTAATTTTTAAGCCAGAGATAAATAAAATATAAATTAGGCTACAATTATAATTACCCCAAATTTTTTTTAAAAGGAAAGCACTTCCCTTTAGACCTAATCATTTATGTGTCTTCTAGTTTTGTGGCCAATGGTTAATGAGCAAGGGTGTCACCAGCTTAATAACCAACTGCATTTCCTTTCCCCAACTAACAACAAGTACCCATTAGAGTTGAGTGGACTTTGTCATAAAAATCCCAAAATTCAAAATCCTAGAATTCACCAAGATTCATGAGACCCTTTGGCTGGGAAGCCAAGCACTTGACCACTCAGTGACCTTGGCCACTTTTCATTATTTTATACTATGTTATCTTGTGAGTATGCATCATTCATTTATTTATCCCTTCTGCACTAAAGAACTTCTATCAGTATTTTAGAGTTTAGTTTTCTTTGTTCTCTAAACCCCTTTATCTTGCCCAATGTTATTGACTTTCTGAAATTCTTATTTGCATTTTAACTATGTTTTGAATTTGAGACTTTTTAGCTGAGTGTAATAGCCTAAAATGAAAGACTTGAGTGCCAATCTTGGTGATGGTTCAGGTTTTTGGAACTCTCAATTGGCTAGCCACATGACATCCTAATTTAGCATTGGGATTAGAGTCATCAGATGACCTATGGATTGATTTTCTCATGGGATTGTAAATTCTTTTTTAAGAAACCTGAAAGATATACTGTTCTCATTATGATATATGCAGATGACTTTATTTCTAGTAAAAAAAAAATTATCTTCTACCAATAGTGTGTGCGATGAATTCCTAGAATATTAATATTTGGCTGAATGTTTTTTTGTCACCCCTGCATTATTTAGGTACCATGTAGGTATTTTGGCAAAACTGAAAACAGCACTATTATTATTATTATAGCTTTTATATAGCGCTACTTTCATGCTTAGAGCATGCTCAGAGCTCTTTGGTCCAATCTCATATGTGGACCAGTGGGGGGAGGGGGTATCTATGAGTTGGTTTTCCGTGCTGCTGTTAGGCGCTCAGTAAACACAACTCTGCCTCAAGCCCCCTTCTAGGTAGCCAAGCCAAGTTCAAGCGCCTCTTAGCCTCTCAACCACGCTTCCCACCAAAATTTGTTTTTTGTTGAGGTGTAGTTGGTTGATATCTCTTGTATTAGTAGTAAGGAGGCTTGTTTATCTCTATCAGATCATGTGCTAAGGAATTACTTTTTCAAACTAGATGTGGTGACTGATACCTAAATTAAAACATATTTTTATGCATTCAATATTAATCAAAGAAATAGGAATTTGAAGGTTATTAACTATTTTATCTTCAGGAGCGAGTTAGCCTGTATGAGAATTTTGTGACTGAGCATCAACAATACAATGACTTGTACAATGAATGCGTAGAGTGGCTGAACTCCATTAGAGAAAGACTCTCAGCTTGTTCAGATTTGTCAGGAGATAAAAATGCCATTCAGAGTCGCTTAGATAAAATACAGGTAACAACTAACGACTGACTATTTTTCCAGCCATAAAACATGTCTTATTCTTGTTAATTTCATTTTGGACTGGTTGCTGGTTGGTTAATCCATTGTATATTCTAAACAAATACCACTGAATATTTCCTCTATATCCTGATTATTCTTTGCTACTCATCAATACATTGCTCACCACACATATTTATTCTTCTAAAAATTAACCAACCAATGTTGCTTTTCTAATAGTTATATGTACAGTCAAACCTTACAAAAACTTGCTTCTATTAAAACTTTTTATTCCAAAGTGGATCCTTAAATCATACAATTCTATAATTCAAGTTTGTTTCTCTGAGGTTTGGCTGTACTATGTTTCATACTAAGTCTTTCTCCTTCATCCCGGTACTAATGCACTCACAAAAAGCTGACACATTCACACGTCTTGTATTTCTTTACTATCATAGAGTTTGTGTCAGATGGAAAACATAGTTAATCTTAAGTTTTCTGTTTTAATATTGCTAGTACATTTCAATACATTTTTGTTCTTCTTTAATACACAATTCTTAATTCTGTTACAGAAACATTTTGTAAGTTAAACAATCTTGCTCTTTTTTTTTTTTTTAGATTTACTTTATACTTAGTGATTTTCCTTTCTACTATAGTTTACTATGGATCTTAGTACCATGTGCATTCCTTAGAAAGCTACTGAAATGTTGTATATTTTATATTCATATTTTGTTTTTAAATAATAAGAATACATTAAAAAAATCTTTCAAAAGATAACATTAAAAACTCCCACCCTTTTCTTACTTGTAGTTTACTAATGTTTGAATGTCAGTCTGGTCCCTGTTTACAACATTAATATTTGAAATAAATTTAAACTTTGGGTTTCCTCTATTCGCCATGGTTTTGAAAGTATACATACAGCAACTGGGCTTGTGTGGCCATGTGAAATACTGCAATCACGTTAAATCTTTTTGCCATTCAAGTTTACTGCATAGACATTTGTTTTTCTAGATAAATGTAATCATCTTCTTTTTTGAAGTAACGTCTGTATTCTATAAGATAAAGTAATATTTGCCCCCAGCCAAATAGAAACAAAGAATAAAAAAAACAATTGAAATTTATATTAGATGAGTTAGTTTTAAATACTTTCAAGTAATATTCATTTGTATCTCATTATAGTTTGAACATAACATTTTCATTTAGATGTGGCTTCTTTTTAGTTCTTTCATTTAAAATTCTCTCACAGCTCTTTGCTTTTTAATCAGTCTGATTTTGTATGTGCGTTTTTTTAAGTTCTAATCAATTTACCATAAATGTATCTTATAGTATTTTTTGACCTGCTTTTACAAAAAAAAAACATAAAAAATGTTTCTAGAATATTTTTGTTTCCTAGCCGATAGACTCACAATTCATTTTTCTGATGATGCCTATAGAATTGACACTATTGCTTAGATCTAGTAACTTTGAGGATGATTACATAGGGCCTATAACTTTGGATTGATTTTCTTACCTTCAAATAATTATTAAATGAAAATTATCAAAGCTGAATAATATAAACAATGTTTGCTATATTATATAATGTAATGCATACAAAAAATTGTGACAAACTTAGAAATAAAAATTTACTTATCTATATGAAAGCAAATCTGCAACTAATTTAAATCATATGTTTTTAACTTTAAATAAATAGATATAAGATGTATTGAGATTCAATATAATACAATTAAAAATTCAATATCCACATCAGAATTCATGGCTTAATAGAATCTTCAATCTAAGTAATCCTTTAAAAAAATTGAAAAAAATAAAGTTTTAGCTTAGTTGTATCTTGTTATTTTACTTTCTTTTGCAATATTGTTAAAATGTGAAGTCTTGTAGAAATTGTTTACTCTCTAGATATTAAGATAAAAAATGTTCTTTATACTCTATAAATAACTTGCTACAGATTAAAACACAGGCAGTCAATAATATCATTCTGTGCTCTTCATTAATATTCTAGTACATTTTATATCCATTGCAATCTCATCCTATGTATCATTTCACTTCTGTCTTTCAAAGTCAACGTGTTGTTTACATCAGTATAATAAATTGTAGATGTTTTCCTATGTTTGTATATTCATGTAAAATTTTTTTTTTGTCATTTTGCATTCAAGTCTGAAGTAGTGAACAAATTTAACAAACAATATAAAAGAAATATTCTTTGTACAAGTACGCCTATATTTATCTAGATCTATGTCAATCATTTAGATTTTTTTTTTGATGTTAAAAAAATCCATATATAACTTAACAAAAAATATATAATATCTAAATATATTTTTAAAATATTTTAAAATCCTAAACAGTCATATTAAAATGAAAGGGCTTTTGAAACTGAATAACTTTGAATGTTATAAACTTCATTATCTCTTGCTTAGGACATTTTGACCACCAAAACTGAAGGGGAGCCAAAAGTGAAGAGGGTTCTGCAGCTTGCTGATCAAATCTTGCCACACACTGCTGCTCAGGGGAAAGACGTGATTATGAGAGAAACAGAAGCTTTGAAAGATGACTGGGAGGCTTTCATTAAAGCATTGACCAAGGTAATACTAACATTTCATTCAGATGTACTAACATTAATCAGAATTTATGTTTTTTTCTGGGTGCTTTCTTAAACCTTATCCACCTTCTCTTGTCAGTCCTTGCCTGTCCTGTCCCCTTTTAGTCCATTAGCTGACATAGCAATTGATTTTTTTGTTAATTGTTTGTATAAAATAATAAACATCTAGGAGAAAATACTAAAGGGTCAAGTTTAAAAGCTTCACGTTTCAGTGTACTATTTCATAAATTTTTCTCCAATGTCATGTTGAATGATTTACTCTCTTCATAACATTTTACCCCTATGCTGCACAGACTAAAAAAGAATTAGAAATGTGCATGGAAAAATGGAAAGACTTTGAGTCCTGGAATGAAAAATGCAGTTCCTGGCTGAAAGATCTTGACAGTCAGCTGAGAGATGTTGAGCTCAGAGCAACCTTACAGCAGAAACAGACTCAACTGGACAAAATTAAGGTAACTGCGACTACACATCAACTTTCATTGCTTTAAGCCTAATCATTGTAAGATAACAAAATACTGTAATTAATTGTAGGCTTTTTTTGTATGCATTTTATTAAGTTTATTTTAAAATTGATAATTTGATTAGTTTTGACATTAATATGATCCTTTAATCTATGCACACATTTTAATATAGTTTAAACAGTTAACCTTTAAAATCAACTCTATTGGCAGGAGCTTCAAATTGTTGTGGCTAATCACCAAAAGGATCTAGACTCTTTAAGTGATGCTGCTCAAGATCTTGTTCGAATCAGTACAGATTCCAGAATAATGAGTCAGGCTTCACAGCTAACCACCAAGCATCAGACAGACACTATTAACATCAAGGTATAATTTCTATACTTCTTAACAGTGTCATAATCTTGATACAAACTTACTTGGATTGAAACAAAAACCTATATATGAACACTGTAAACTTTGCAGGAACTGTGTCGAAGGTGGGGTCAATATGTCGCAGATCATCAAACATACAATCAAGATTATGAACAATGTAAAACCTGGTTGAACCAGATGAAGAGGAAGGTAGCCAATATTTTGGACACAAGTGGAGACAAAACAACTGTCCAGGAAAGACTCAAACAAGTGTTGGTAAGTTGTTGGAAGGACAAATAACTTTTCACACTGAGGGATTTAAAAAAAACATACTGTACCAGACTTTGGGTTTTATAATTGACCAAATTCACCTGGCTTGAACAGAAATATGCACTTTACTGCTCTGGGAATGTTATTACACAATTTTTGAAATTTAGTTCCTTCTGTGCTGTTTGGTGCACTGGGGGCTAGCTTCATCTATAGGAATCAGTTTCCAACAATGCTTGTAACCCAATTGTTCTCTACTGTCTTGAGATCTTCCATGAACGTGTGGGCTCATGTTATATGAGGATGTCCCTGTTTGCATTTTCCTAGTTTCATCCTCTATGTTATTACTAACTTGGGGTGGGAAATTCATTCTGTTTGTTAGGATGTCCTGGAAATCTCAATGATGCTCATAATTACAAGTTAATTCATTTTCAATATCTTTTATTCCATAGGATTTAATGAATGAGAAAGAGGAAGGACTTCACTTGCTGCAGGTTGCTTTGGACAGTCTTCAGGCTGTTTTACCCAATACATCTGTAATTGGAAGAGATGACCTCAGGCGTGAGATGCAGGCCTTGCAGCAGGACTATGACAGCCTGTCAGCTGACATCAATGATGCTAAGACACAGTTGGATGGCACACTTGCTCAGTGGACTGTGTATGACGACAGTGTTGAGCAACTACAGAGGTGGCTTAAAGACCTTGAGTCTCAGATAGAGTCTGACTCCCAGCTACAGAACACACTCCAGGAGAAGAAGTTACAACTGGATAGAGTCAAGGTTAAATACTAATACTTTTAATGTACCTTTATCCTAGAAATGTACTGCAACTTAACTGTTTAATGTTTTAAAATACTACCAAATTTTCTTTGGTTAAAATGATACAATGTTCTAATATTACGTTTAAGTTTTAATTTGTGCTTACATATTGACCCCACCTTCAACACAAAGAAGAAGGAGCCTTATATTGTAATTGGCTTGTTTTCAGGTTCTTCAACTAAACATCTCCAGCCAGCAGAGCACTATTGATAATCTTAATGAAAAGGCCCTAACACTGAAAAAAACAAGTCAAGACAGTAATTTAGGAGCTCAAATTGCACAAGTTGTGGCCAGATATGAAAAACTGGTGAAAAAAGCAAAGGTAAATTCTTTGAGCAGTCAAATTAATAATCTTTGATAATTATTCCCTGTTCATTTGGGTATTGTAGTTCGATTTAATAGAATGATTATTGGTAAATTTAAAAAACAATACATAGCTAAGCATGTGGGTTCAAAGATACTAATTATTTTATCACTGCTGTCTCTTTCTCTCTCTTGATAAAGCCTACTTATAACAATATAGATCTAAATGAAATACAATTCATTAAAATAAACAACTGATAACAGTAATCTGCACTATTCACATAAGAAAATTAATAAAACAATGTCAATATCCTTCCTTCTATTCTTACATAAAAATTCTCTGCAATATCACCCAGACTCTTACTACACAGTTCCAAACTTCTTTCTGTTACTACACTTATACCTGTTCACAAGCACACACACTAATGGGCCACTTTGCATGTTGCTGGGAACTTTATGAAATAGATTCTACACTTTGTATTGGGGAGACAAGGAGGTTTACGACAATTCAAGTTTTATTAAATTATTACTGACTTATATTTTCAAGAAAAATTAAGTAATATTTCCAGTAAAATTAAGCAGAGAAAATATTCAATTAATAGCCTACTTATATCTTAAAGATCTTTATCTTATCTTAGATGTTACAGACATTACTTCAAAAAAGAAGATAATTACATCATATGCATTACATATGTCAATCCTGTCATACATGTTAATCAATGATTTTAACTCTGCTAAGTGGATGATTTTCCTGGCTGGTTCATCCATTCTCTAATGGCACTAGGGAAGAAGGAGCACTTGTACGATTTTGATTTTGTTCTAGCATATAGAAAAAGAAATGTGCCTCTATCTTTGTGTCTGAGTATTTCATTAGGTTTTGTTTTTCTATTTGTAAATGATAGTTGAGTGTTTTACAAAGAAAACTATTTTTCTTCAGAATGTGAATGAACAATGTGAGAAGAACCTGAGAGACCACCAGATCTACAGAGACACCTACATGGACACTTCTGATTGGCTGGGCACCTCCATGGACAAATTGAGCCTTTGTAGTGATGTCAGAGGAGATAGACATGCCATAGAGACACAGCTACACAAAGTGGAGGTATGTTAGAGATGCCTTCTCATTGCATGCTATCAAATAGGAAGAATAAAGAGCTTTGTTTGTTATATGTAAACACTTTTGGTTCATCACAATGAAACATTAAGCTGATGTTCTATAATAGTTTATTCAATGTCAATTCTGTTATGTTTCCATTTTTAGTTTTTCTAAAACTCAAATTTTTTTTTTACCTTATGTACTTGAATTGTCTTTAAAGAATTAACCAAAAATTATGATTGAACATTCTAAAAAATCTGAATAATTTGTGAAATTTTATTCACAGATTTATTTTCTAAATTTTTTTTAATTACAGGAACTAGCTTTGACTAGTGATTATGGACACAAAAAACTTGAGGAAACACAACAAAAAAGTGCTGTAGTCATCCCTGAGACTTCTAGCCATGGTCAAGAACTTATCAAAGAAGAAATGGATATGTTGACCAAAGACTTTGAAGAGTTCGAAACTGATCTCAATGACTTAACTGACACATTGAGTAAGTTGGCTTTAAATTAGTAAAACTCTGAAAACCATTTTCTTTATTAACATTTCTAAACTATTAAAAGTACTGCTGGAAGAATAAAATTTGTCTATCAATAGGCTGTATTCAGAATAGACTATCACAGCTCATAACTGTGCTTCTGAATATGATGAAAATTAATAGCATACAAGTTTCTACATAGATATATATATATATATATATATTATCTATATGAAAAAAGCCAGTTCAGATAGATAGATTGTCAGAAAAAGAAAGTTACCAGTATAAAACCAAAGACAGGAGACTTTAAGGGCAGGCAATGAATGAAACGACAAATTATAAACATTCTATGATCTAGTACAGAGCACCATGCAGTGGACTGACTCAAAAAAGGATAATAGCTAAATCTTTTTTTTTTTACTGGGATGGATGGATGGATGAATTTACAATCAACAGTAAAACAGGCTACAAATAGTTCAAGAGATATTAATTTTAAAGAATAGAACATCAAAAATTCTACACCATTGCTAAGTGAAGGCTGTTGTTCTGTCATATTAGAAGAAATGATACAATTTTTGTAAACCACGCAGACTTTTTCTTATAAATTCAAGATGGATATGTCTTTTTATTTATGTAGATCATTGTGTTTTGAATAAATCACTTTATTAATATAATTTAAAATGTTTGACAATGAAGATATTTATTGTATAAAAGTACATTGGAGAAACAATGTATTGTTGGGCTAAATAGATTAAAAATATTAAATACACAATGTATTAATCTGGTGAAGAGAAATAACAAAATATTATTATTATAAAATTTAATAAAACTTTTTTTGATTCACATTTATTTTTTTGTGTGCAAGATCCAATTGTGAGAGTTTTTAATAGTATTCCTGTATTTCTTTGTCTACAGCTACTTTGAAAGACAGATGGACCAGGTTTGAAATGTTCTATGAAGAACTCAGCCATTGGATTAAAGACACTGAGAACACTATTAAATCTGACTCAGACCTCAAGTCAAATTTAGAGCAGAAACAAGTTTTACTCAACTCACACAAAGTAAATATAAGTCAATTAGAATACTAAGTGCTTAGGAAGTATTCCTAACTTGTCTATACTAAAACATATTTACTTGTACTTCTTTCTGTTAGTCAGGGAGACAGTATCTAAATTTAGAGATATTATAAAGTCATTTACTTATACAGAAATAAACATAATGCAATTAAAAAATGTCTGAACTTTTTGTTTACACAGGAGGCTCATGAAGAAATAATGCAACAGCAAGCAGCCTTTGATCAGCTTAGTGAGCAGGCTCAGATTTTGATGCAGTCATCCATTGATGCTAGAATCTCCACACAAATAACTCAGTTGCGTACCAGATACTTAGCCCTTATCACACTGTCAAAGGTAATACATTATTCGTGACTATTTACACTTGATCTTTGGATGACATAAAACAATCTTTTAATTGATACATTTGTTCTGTTCTATCAAAGACTGGCAATATTTACATGTTCTGTTCCAGGAACTGCTAAAAAGATATGAACAAACTGTTCAAAACCATAAATACTACAGTGATGCCTATGCTAGGTCCAGGTTGTGGTTAGATGAAACACATAAAAAGTTGTCTGTGTGTGCTGATACTTCAGGGGACAGATACACCATACAAACTCAATTAGAAAAACTTCAGGTAACCATACACATAGATTTAGATCAGAATATGTATTTAAGAATTACAATATGAAATGTCAGCTATATGCTAGAGCTTTGTTTATCCAACAGGAATTTCTGGTGATCAAAGAAGAGGGACAGATACACCTCCATACAGCTGTCACTTGGGGAGAGAAAAGTATGGCTACTACATCAGTGGAGGGAAGGGAAATCATTAGGAATGATTTAAACAAGCTGCAGACAGATTGGGACCATTTGGTATCTCAGGTAAACAAATGTATACATATATCTTTTTTTTTATGCCTGATTAAATGGCAATGCATGAGGCTTTTGTTTTAGTCTTAATAAGTAGAGCATTGTGAATAATGTTGACATTTGTTTCTCCACTTTAGGTTAGTGATACCAAAGTACTTCTGGAGTCTTGTTTACTTCAATGGAGTGACTACAATGTCTCCAATGACCAAGTCTTGAGGTGGCTCAAAGATATGGAGAGGAGGCTTAGAGATGCAACACCCAAGGCAGATCTTGGGGAGAAGAAAGCAGAACTACAGAGAATTAAGGTAGGAAGGTAGACAGTAGTGAAAACAAAAGTCTTGCTTTAATTATCAGCTTTTGATCTTTCCACGTTGTTCCACTTGTGCTGTGATGATTTCTCAAATATTGCTATAACTTTTCTCATTACTTTACCATTTAAGTTTAATTATTATTTGTAACATTGAGCTTCTACCTGCCTAATAATGATATCGTACATTGAAATGTTTAGGGCCTGTATCAAGATATAGTTTCCTATGAACAAATGGTTGAGTCTGTCACTTTTAAAGCCAGTGACTTGGCAGAGAAGAGTCCAGTAAGTAGGACCACTATTGATACTTCACAAATACAAAGTCGATACGTCAGTGTCAAGGAACAAGCCAAGGTAATTACAGAGATGAGTTTTCTAGGATGATGCATGCTGGTAGTTGTAATCAAAGTTTTAAAAAAATATTTTAAAAAAATATATATAAAACAAATTAGAAATTTTAATTTCAGGATTTATTGGCTAAAAGTGAACAGAATGTTGCACATCATCAAGATTTTCTAGACAGCTGTAATAGTTTTGCTTCTTGGTTAAGAACAGCTTTTGAGAAGCTTACAACTTGCTCTGACACTTATGGTGAAAAGTCTGCTATTGAATCTAAAATTGACTGGGCCAAGGTAAAGTAAAATGAAGCTAATTATGAATTTTTCATACCTACTTGAATTGAAACATATTGCTGATTATTATATTAGAACTCAACACTAATTCAGAGCTTGTATTACAGTCTCTTTTAGCTGATCTCCATGAAGGTTCACAGAGATTAGCTCATGCTGTAAGAGCAGGGGAGGCAACACTACCTACCACATCTGCTTCAGGACAAACCAAAATTAGACAAGAAATTCAAGCGATGAACAGAGAATTTGAAGAATTCAGAGTTCAGCTTATGCAGGTAAATAAAAATGCTTTTAAAAATATGTTCTTTTTTGAAAGCTAAATTTGTTTTTTTGTTTTTTTTTAATATTTAAATATTTATGAAAATACTTTATTGTATTTAAAAAAAAATTTTTTTAGAGTCAATCTGACCTTGAAATCTGTCTCACTCGATGGGATGAGTTTGAACACAGCTATCAAGAATTTGGCAACTGGCTTCGAGAAACTGAAGTGCTGCTGAGAAGTGAACTCAACCTGAAGTCAACACTGGAAGAGAAAAAGCAACACTGGGAGGAGTATAAGGTAGTAAAAACATTTGTACAGATTGTAACTTGACCAATGGTAAACTGATATTTGTGTAACACTAGTTTCCTTCTCTGATTGCAGCTCCACTTTGAAGATGCTATTTCCCATCAGTCCTCACTTGATAAAGTGAGTGAAAAGGCTCAAGCTCTACTTCTGACTAATGCAGATGCCAAAACTTCACATGCCATCACACAGTTGACTACAAGATACCATGGCATCATCTCATTGGCCAAGGTTGGGGAATAATATGTTCAATAGTTGACAGAAAGAAATAACAATTTCTTTACTAAGCTAAAAACACATAGGCTGCTCTAAAATGATGGAACATAATACTTAAGTGTAATTATTAATGATAGCACTGTTTGTCCTTTAGGTACACCATTTCATTAAAATTTCAAAGGGGAATAGTTGCTCATGCTTAAATTAAATATGATTTTACTTGTGGAATAGATAATCAAATAAATGTATCAATCTAGAATCAATTAAAGAGACTTTGCAGGTAGGTAATATCTCAGAACTATTGTTTGTTTCTTATAAAGTTTTGATTTGACGATTGGGGACGATTAGGGGGAGAAGGAATCTTTCTTTTTCTTTCTTTGCATTTAGAAGTGCCAAAAAAACTGATTTCTTAATGAATAAGAATTACTTAACTACATTATATCATGTAATTGCATTGAAAGTGGTGCAATGTTTTTAATGGTGTGAATTGAAACAAATGAGTCTGTTCCTTGCAGGACATCACCAGCAATCTAGAAGTATATTACAACCACCATAAACTCTACCAGCACAACCTTCATCTCTTCAATGAATGGTTGAAGGACATAAAGCAGAAACTCAAACTGCTGGATGATGACAAAGGATCTAGAGATCTTGTCCACAATAAACTTCTGGACATTGATGTAAGCTCTGGAAACAAATTTAATTTGCAGTTTCATTTAAATACTAATTCATTTAGCTAATCTTTTGTTTTTTTGTGTAAAGCTCTAAAACTTTATTTTATGTCCTATCAGGAAATTCAAGGTGCTCTTGATCAAGGTCATTCTATTTTAAGAACAGTTCTAGAAAGCTGCGAGAAAACGTTACCCAACACAAATCAAAGAGGTGCCCACGTTATTAGAGGAGAAGCAGACAATGTGAAGGCTGAATATGAAAATATTTTGACCCAAGTGTCTTCTGTAAGGGGTCTATAATGTTTAGTTTTATTTTAGAGTGCACATACATTTTATGGAAATTTCAATATTCTCATAATATAACATGGTCTGTAAAAATATTTTAGCAATAAGCTTTTTTTAGCATTACCCAAAGTCTACTGCATAATATTCTGAACTTTTAGATCAAACGTCGACTAGAAGGAGCAGTAACTCACTGGGATGACTTTGACTCAATGTTCCATGCCATGGCTGAATGGATGTCTGATGTGGAACAAAGACTTGGTGTCAGTACAGACTACAAGAATGACCTTCCAGAGAAAAGATCAACTCTAGAAAAATATAAAGTAACTTTGTTTTTGAATTTGTTTAAGATTTTAGCCACTAATTAACTTTTACACCTAATATTGACACTTTTCAAACTTTTGTTTCTATGGGATTCCTACAGTCCTTAGGCTCAATCATTAGGACAAAATTTGTCCTTAGATTAAATTTATTATAGACTTGTATTTTAACTAATTGAAGCTGTAATGAGAATATAATAAGCTTATTGAAATATATTGTAATTAATTATACTAGGATGTATAAGCCAATTCATTCAACCATTAATAGGCTCTACATATTTGTTAGAATTTAGTGCAGTTTAGAGGTTTATTGCTTTTAATGTTTTCTTTTGTATAGCATGTTTTGGATTTTTAGTGCTAATCACTTTTTGATGTAAATCAATCAGATTATTAGACTCCCTTTATCATTGAATTCATGCATTATTGAAGAATTTAACATGAAAGTAGTACTAAAACTATTCCCGACTTAATAAGAAACAAAGCTTTTTTTTTTCCTTTAAATTTGCAGGCTCTTCAGTCAGACATTCAGTCTCATCAAGATCAACTCAAGAGACTGGAAGAGAAAGCTAGTCAAGTGAAAGATAGTTTACCTAAATCAAAAACATCAGAACTTAGAAATAAATACTCCTCCCTGGTCCAGCACTGCAAGGTTAATGTTATGTTTATCTTTATTCATATTTTGTACACATAAAACTTGCATTGTAAACAAGTTATTTAACTATTCTTAGTTTTAATAATACTACTTACAAATGAAAATAAGAATTTTTTTTATCGAATCACACCGTACTGTATATTACAGTCAAAACTAAAGTAAGTATTTTATCAAATTATGCAAAATAAATCATCAAGTTAAAATAATTATCTTAGGATATTGTTGGTCATGTTGAAGAACAAGTTGAGAGTCATGAAGAATTTCGCAAGGCCTACTTTGACTGTCTTGATTGGCTGGCCAATACTAAACACTGGCTGCAGCGATTGGCTGATTATTCAGGAGACAAAAGAACACTCCAGGATAGACTTCATCAACTTAGGGTGAGAAGCTAGAGCTATTATCTTCCAGTTGAGAAAGCAATAGGAAAAATATTGATCCTAATATTTTATTACTAAGTGTATCTTTTACATAAAAACTTTAAAAACTTTTTTATCATTATATTCCCATGCCTTTTTAGGAGTTCAAGCCAGAATTGAGTCAATGTCAAGAAATGTTGAAGCGTACATCTGACCTTGGAGAGAAACTGTGCAGAACTACCTCTTCAAGAGGTCAAGATCTTGTGCAGAAAGATGTTGATAGCCTTCATGAAGACTGGAAAAACTTCTCTGTTGTGTTTAGTGAGGTGGAAAGGAATCTAGAGGCTAGTATAGCCCACTGGCTTGAACTGGATGATGACCAGCAGACATTCACTAATTGGCTGGAGAGAATGGAATCCAAAGTGAAGAACTTGTTAGAGACCAAAGCTAACTATTCTAGGAAGAAGAGTCAGCTGCAAGAAGGAGAGGTAATCAAAGTTATTTAAACTTTAATCAATCCTTAATGATGTAAAATATGTTAGACATGAATTAATTTAGTTTCACTGAATTTACTATTTGATTAAGACTGAACTTTAAACTTCACTTCTATACTGTGAGGTAGTCAAAGTAATGATGTTTCTGGTCTGTTAAGGGTTGGCAACCTGTCACCTTCACCTATTCCTTATTCATTTGGACTATTGGGGCACCACACCTGATCTTTCAACTGTCTTTCTCCATTTCTTGGTCTTTAACCTTGACTAGAATATCTAGGCCTGATAGGCTTGTCCATTGAAACCTTTGCTCTGACTAAAGCTGAATGTTCCCAATCTGGTCTTTGAGGATTCAAATCTGAAACCTCTGTTTAACAGACCAAAGCTTAAAGATTTAAAAGCCACCTACATAACCACACATATATGTTACATTGAAGTAATTTTTTTTATTTAGAACTATTGTTAAAAATATTTCTCTGTGCTTTGACTCTACAGGATCTTTATGACTCTATACTGACTCACAAGTCAGAATTGAGCAAAATTCGAGACAGAGGAGACGCCATTGCCCAACGCAGTAGTGATATCAAAGTGTCCAACAGTTTAATGCAGATGTCCACCAGATACCAAGTTCTCTGTTCAGCTGCCAAGGTAGGTCTCATTCCTTTGTTTGACAAAAATAGTTTTATCTATTACATGCACATAGCAGACAGAAAAGTTTCAATAATTTTTTTTATAATAAAACTCTAAAAGATAAAAATAAAAAATATTAGAATATTTGTCTCTTCTCCCCCTACAAATTAACTGAGTCGGAATTATTTTCTTTTTTATGCAATTTTGTTGTCTTAAATCGATGAACTCCCCATAGTATTGGGAGTTGTAATCTTTGATTGTAGAGTAAATATATCAAAATATTTAAAAAATTTTTTTCAAAACGTGGAATAATTGCCTTTGTTATTTATCAGACTGCTGTGAGCAAGCTGAGAGAAATAATGAATGATCATAGAAGCTATGATGAAGCACTAGACAGTGCATCCACCTGGCTGAAACAGATCAATCAAAAAGTTTTGGCCTGCAGTGATAGCTCTGGTGACTGGCATACCATTCAAGATAGGATTGAAGATATCAAAGTAAGCTATTCTCAGCACATGACACAAGTATTACAGGCTGATATGATGTGTAACTAAGAGTTTAGTCAAATGAGTCTAGATATATATCATCTATCAACTAGTCAGCTTGATTTAAATCATGTAGCTAACAATTGATATTTTATGGACTTTTCAGACTTGTCTACTAATGTCTTGTTAAGCCATTCTTGTTAAGACATTGTCTTCAATTCTGAAGATTAAGAATAAAGGCAGTATTTTTTGTGACTGCAACCTGAATACTTGACCACTTCTAAAGCAAAGTCTGCTAGGGAAGGGGTCTCTTTTTTGTTGTCTGCATTTGTTTTTGGCAAGGATCTCAAATGTGTGTCCCCAACTTTTGTAAGAGCTCTCCTTCTGCCTCTTTCAGCAGCAATCTGCTGCCAGCTGCTTATTTCTAAGTCAATGAGCACAAAATGGCAGCTGGGATCTGAAGTGTCATTCACTCTTTAGTGTCATATAATTTTATCTTCTAGAAAAACTGGGAGGTAGAAAAATATTCATTGATCATGACACCTTTCATTCATAGCTTACTGTAAACATTATTTTGTTTGTTGTTTGGTCAAGATCTTTCAATGACCTTTTGTACCTCTGCTGAAAGGAGAAATATTGCTTACTTATAGCTACTAGACCCTCCTTTTTTTGTTTGTGACTGTATTACTGTGTAATGATTCCCTCAGGATGTGACAGCCAACATGGATGAAGGGCTTCAGAAAGTGAACTATGTCTGTGATCAAGCTGAGAAAATTTTGCCACATACTTCCTTAGAAGGCAAGAAACTGATTGAGGAGCAGGTGACTGAACTAACTAACCAATGGGAAGATTTGAATCAAGCTATTGCAGACTGTACTGCCATGCTGGAAGGGGTTCAGCAGAGGTGGCATGAATATGAACAATACTATGGTACTTTGGTCAAATGGGTGGCTGACATTGAGACTGTTTTAAGGATGAACCCTGAACCCCTGGCTCAGTTACCTGACAGGAAAAATCAACTTGATAGATATAGGGTAACTAACTCTTAACTCATTTCTAGTTATTATTATTTATGTTGATAACATTAAGTTATCTAGTTAGTCTGTATTTAAGGGGTCATTTTATAAGATCAGATGATACTAGATCTTTATTGAAAACTTTAATCATTTCTAAACAATTGTAAAAATGTATTCTTTTAGGAAATTTGTTGTAAAATTGTAAGTTCTACACAACTTTTTAGAGATAATAAAAAAAACTTTACATACATCAATACATGAAATACAAATAGGACAGTAACACGCAAAGTATTTAAAGAGTGGACTAGTTAAAAAATGTTTTCAAAAAATATCACTGTGAGCCATATTATGCACTTTATTTCTGTATAAATATTTTAAAAGTTTTAAAACAGCTAGATACTAATGAATTTTATTCTAATTTTCCCCAAAGATGATCTTGGCAGATATAGAGAATCACAGGCGACTTGTGAATGAGCTAGCTGACAGAGTAGCCAACCTTGAAGCCTTATGTGATAATACAGATGTTGGAGATTCATTGGTAGATATACAGGAAAGATACTCAAAACTTTTGGATAAAGCCAGTGTAAGTAGGTTATTAGTTATAGTCAACTCATTCAAACCT
Organism: Biomphalaria straminea; assembly: GCA_021533235.1. Classification (NCBI taxonomy): domain Eukaryota; kingdom Metazoa; phylum Mollusca; class Gastropoda; family Planorbidae; genus Biomphalaria; species Biomphalaria straminea. The sequence continues at coordinate 2,422,105 of JADKLZ010000104.1, forward strand.
TTGGTTTATCAATATCACTGACATGCATCCCATAAAGGTTTGGACAGATAAACATTTCAATTATTAGACCTACCTACTAGTGGAAATAATCACTGCATTATTTGTTGTTTGCAGACTTGAATAATTCTGATTATTTGTTCAAATGCCATCCTCTTACATTGCAAAAAGGAACATATAGCTTGATTATGTGATGGCAGGATTAGGAATTAATAATTTGGTTCATAGAGAGGGAACCTTTTGTGTTACCTGTGTTTGACTTAGCTGCATAAGACACAGCGCATAAGCACCTAACTATAATATAGAGATTTCAATACAAATATTCTTTAAACACAAAGATATTGAGCTCTTTATACAGATCTATAGAATCTAAATCAATTGTTTTTTAAATGTATTATTATTTGTGTTGAAGCAGCACCAAAAAGTGTGATGTCTTGTTAATTTAGTCAGAATTATACAAAGTCTAAACTTATTTAACTTGTGATTTGAATCTAGGAGCTTGTTGAAGTGCTGCAATGTGGTTATGATGAGCACCAGTCTTTCTTTGAGGCTCACCAAGACTGTGAGAGATGGTTGATGAATATGTCCCATAAGCTGATGGCACACAACTCACTCAGCACATCTAGCTATGAATTGACAACTAGACAGATTGATAGACATAAAGTATGTCAGTTGTTTTTATATGTACTAGAATAAGGTCATGTAGACTTACAAACATTATTTTCTAACTTTTTTGATTATCTTAAAACAGAACTACATAATTAAACTAACTTGGAGTAGCTGTATTGTAATACTGATTTGACTATATCGTTACTTCTAAAAAAAAATTATAACATTTCCAACTTGCCAATGTTATAAACTTTGAAAAGAAAAAATTAACTGACCATAGTACGAGGAGCTTTCTTTTTTTTTTAAATTTAATGGCCATAGTACTAGAAGATTGTTTTTTTTGTACTAAAAATGCTACAATAAAAATAGTTTTGTGGTTGTCAATGTAATAATATGTAAAATGGATATGAATATTTAAGAGATCTCCTTGAAATTAAATATCATTCATATTTGGTTAAATAATTTCAGTTATTTTGTTAATAATACTGAAAGTTCTTCACTCTAAAAAAAATGATATTTAAAGAAATGGCAAATTTGTGTGTTAAGATTAAAAAATTAAGTTTTGATTGTAAACTATTTCCACACAACACAACATGTAGTTCATGAAAAACTAACTCAACTGTTTACTTATAATTTTGATTCTATTCTTTTCTCCAGTTGATTCTGCGGGAGATTGATGACTATCGCTTGACTTTAGACTCTGTCAATCGACTAGGTCAGCAACTCATTCTGAACAATTCTCGTATTCCTAACTTGGCCAGTCAGGTACATGCCCGTCTCAGTAATCTGGAGGAGAGCTACTTAAACCTACAGTCCACAGCACATCAGATTAGGGTAAGTTGGAAATACTTTGGTTTAATTTAGATGAAGTAACTTGAAGTTTAAAAAAAAATGATTGAAAAATAGTTATGATGGCTCATATGATGGCATGCAAATGCACACGCTGCTAATGCATTGAATTTTAATTCTTGTTTATAACTTGGTATCAGTTTTTTTTAGTGGTAAACATTTTGAAAAATTATTTAAAAAAAAAAGTTAAATTTGTAAATAATGCTTTTAATTTGTCTTGGTTGTTCTGAAGAAAAAAGTAAACAAACAAAAAATTCTTTATTTTGGATTCTGGTAGGCTTCATTTTTCTCAAAGAATATTTCTTATTGTTTGTAGCAAAAAATAAAAAAAAAAACATGACATTGTGAAAATTGCACATTTATAAAAAAAAAGTTTATTTTTTCATCATTAATTTTATGAAAGGCTTGACATAGCTAGTATAGTGTAGCATAATCTATTAGCTTTACCAAGTTAGGGTGTACCATTTGCTGAGCCATCATCATTTCTGTAAACACAAAAAAATATTTCTTAAAAAAAATGTTTCTTGACCTTTTACTATTTCCTTGACACACAGTTACTTTTAATTCCTTCATTTTTCTTGTATATTCTCTCTTACTCTAATTGCCCTGTGTTGTGTTGGGGTTAGACTGTTGATTTCCGTTCTGATGCATTATGGGAAAGTGTCACTACTAAAATGAAAAATGGTTAAAAATGAATGCTGCAAAATTAAAAATGGACCACAGACCTACAAATAAATAATACAATGACTAGTAGATATTTTTTCTACTTTTTATATACATATATAATTGGCTCTAAGGTATCAGAGAAGGTTGCCATTGGTTTAGAATTATAATAATACAGATACAAGTTTTTTTGTTTTGTTTCTTGGGTCTATTGTTTTTTAAGTGCATGCTCCCATTTCAGATAATATTGTAGAAACATCTTTCAACATTTTATTTTCAATGATGCCATAGACATGCTTAGGATTTTTTTTTTTGACACTTTATACAATGAAACTTTCATTTTAGTTTAAGATAACAATCATTTGGAAATAAATGTAATGATGACATGACAAAATTCATGGACTTCAAACAAACAAAAAATTACTTTTAAATATCCCTTACTCTAACAGAGGTTGGATTAATACAACATTTAGAACCTTTTTTCCTTTGAAAGATGCTAGTAGACTATAATAAAAGAGACATCTTGATATTTCTTATAGATATAGTTGTAAAAATGACACAAGTCAGTTTGAACTACCCATACAAACTTTTATTCATTTTCACTATTCAAAAGATACATCTAATGTTTGAAGTAACGTCTGTATTATGTAAGATATTATCAAGCAATTTCCTAAGCATTTTTTTACAAATGTATTTGTATGTATGTCTATTTATTTAAGCATTAACTGCATGCATCAATGTTTGTTTATTGTAACTGCATGTGTTGTTCAGTAATATAACTCTATATTCCTGCTGAATATTTAAGTAGAGGTTACTCACAGGTCAGTTACTAATGAAGCTACACATCTTTCTCTTGTTGCAAGGCTTACAAAAAGGACAAACATATAACATTCAACACTATAATGTAAACTAGGTTAAGGAAAGGGGTTGGTTCCAACAGAAAGAATATCAGGAAAACATTTTTAACACTAATTCAAAGCTCCACAATTGTATACCCCTTAATACAATTTTAGCTGTGATAGTATGATTGTATTTATCTCTTCTTCCATGCTTCTAGAGCAGTGTTTCCCAAACTATGTTCCCCGGAACCCTAGTGTTCCATGAGGCCTGATTAGCTGCTCCATGAACTGCTGGTATAATTAACTAGTAGGCCACCATGTGAATTAATCTATCTAAAAAAGAATCGTGTTCCGCTAAGTACTCAGAATGTGTGAAGTGTTCGGTTAAGGAAAAAAGTTGGAGAAACACTGTCCTAGTGCATCAACACTGCATTCTGTTTAAACTTTTGACATTTTGTGGAGGGGATATCTTGCAGAAGTTTCTATGCTTACTTTAGTTGCTTAGCAAACACAAAGTCACTAATCTCCATCTGATTTAGAACTCAAGTCCCTCTATTAGGTAGCTAAGCATTTTTTTACTTCTTATACACATCATCTCACATTGGTCTACACATTTTGTAAGGTAAAGTCAAAATTATATCATTCAAATCTTGGTATGTACAAACATACCTTGAACAACCATACTTTAAAAAAAATTAAACTATTTCATCCCTTTTGAATGATTTACTCATTTAACTATTTGAGTTGGTGGGTGAACATAAAAAAGTAGGCATAAGACTATGTTATAGTTAGGTTTATTCTATTTGTGTTTCTGATGGTCTCTCCATCAATCTGACACTTTTGCCCTTTAAAGATATAAGGAAAAACAAATTCAAGGTTAAATCATTGTTTTCGGCCCTTCCTCATTATCTGTTATATAGCAAAGTAAGTTTTGACATTGCTAAATAAAATATTGACAGCAATTTTTTTTCCTATTTTATTGCAGATGGCTAGTCTGGTGTCCTATTCTCCAAACGTAATTTTGCGCTATTTCTAAACAACAACACTGATGTTTTCTTAAGCCGCTAGCTTTGTCTTTTGAACTCATTCATATTTTTTTTTGTGCTGTTGAATTCTTGGAAATGATCCCAAAATGACTAACAAGTGTACTGTTGTGTTTCACTATAAGTTAAATTGTTTAGTTGTATATGTACTCTTGAAGGACAAATAGTGTAAGATGCTATTTGTAGAACAAATGAGCTGTCTCCAATTTTTTATATAACTACCTACAATAACTTTATGACTTGATTCTGTTCCGCTGCCTTTTGTATAAATATGTTCCAATTAATCTTATACTGCTGCCTTTTTAAAATATGTTCCGTCCATCCATATTGTCATAAAACTAAAATGCATATTGTCAACAATCTTCTTTATCATGTACTAAAATATTTATTGGTTTTAATTTCATTAGTCATTTTTAGATTCTAATAATAAATTATATCTCTATAAAAGTAATTTGATCATATGTAAAGATTGATGCAGATTCATTTACTTAAAGTTTATTAATATATCATTTTTACAATTTGGTTATACAAGTAGTTACTGCTTCGCATATTATTTGTTATGAAACAGTATTAACTCTTATGTGATTCTGTTTTGCTGGTATTAATTACTCATCTAGTTTTCTTTTAGTGCCATGTTCTACACTAATTTTAATGATTGTAAGAACCCACTAATTTAACACAATATAATTATTGATGTTGTAGACTCATTTTGGAATTTAGCAATTGTTTAGCTATATCATAAACTAATCATTTCAGTTGGTGTGACTGTGATCTTTGTGATATTATACCATTTATATTTTAACACATTTTTAACAGCTGTGATATTTTACATTTCAAACAACAAAAAAAAAAAAGAATATTTAAGCTGTTTTTTTATCTAGACATTGATAAAACATTTTCAAGATATACTTTATTGTTTTTGTGTAAGCATTTATATTTTTTGTTTTTGGGTTTATTGAAGAAACTATTTATATGTAACATTATATATCTTTTTTATATTTTCAAATAATAAAATTGTTTTATATATACACAGAATACATTTTTTTAATAGTTATATTATTTTGTTGTGTTTTAAACTTTTTGTCTTTATTTTGTATTTTTACAATCAATGGCAACCTTCTTGAACTTATTAGAAAAACAAAATATGTAGATACATTTAACATGGGGTGGTGACAATAACAATACTTTGTTTGGTAACTTTGATCTGTTCATTAGTATTGAAACAATCAAACACTCAGAATTGTTGAACAATATGAAAAAAATTGTTATTTTGTAAAACTGGTAAGTAAATACTATTCACACAAAGCTATGAATGGAGAAATACTAATTGTTGAAATAATAATTAATAAACCCAAAACAAACAGTTTTAAGTCATCCATAACACAAGTTAACTAATTGCAGTATATATCGCTATGATATCTAGACTTTTGTCTGTATGGGATAGGCTTGTAAGCTGGGACAATAACATTGAGCTGTACTGTCCAGTCTAGAGATTGGCTAGTAATACAAGTTGATACTTGATACATCAGTTAGGAGAAAGTTGGACATTGTGGTACTCAAAAATTTTTTCTACTTACTGTAATTAACAACCTTAGAGATGTTTACTCTCTACAACAAAAGTGTTTACTTTGGCACATCCATACTTGGTATTAAAACAAAGAAAAGAAATAGTATTACAGAGTTGTTGAAACAGTATTACAGAGTTGATTTTTTCTTTTAAATTAAACCTTTGGTTACTAACATAATTCTAAATCCACTAGACTTATTTGGTCTAGAATAATGCAAAATTATCAACTTAAAATTAATGAACAAGTCTGTGAATCAATCGATGTATTTGAAACTTAGAACGGCATTGAATCATGGTTACTATGGACTTCAGTTCACTATATACTACATTATTTGCAGGTTTTCAAAATATAAGTAATCTGAATTCTACCATTGTCATACAGTGGCTATATCTGCATCATTTGTTACAAAAAAGCCTCATAAAATATTGGACTCTTCCTTAAACTACAGTTATCTCAATGCAAGAAAAAAAGAATCAAAATCAAAACCTAGATAATGTACCAAAATCTACTTTAGATTACACAATTTTAAACAGAAAAAAAAAAAGTGTTATTTTTCTTGTTTCTCTAAAATGGTTTAAAAGTTTTACAAGCATAGTTATATACCTTTACTCATTAGGGTGATAGAGCCCATGTAACTGTATGATATTGGTATTAAAAATATGTCTAAGTTTTGATAGTTTCAAACACATTTTTTGGTGAAAGAAAACCTGCTTATGAAAATAATGAAGTTCATGAAAGAAATAATATTTTTTTAAATCATTACTTTTTAGATATAAAATTGTGAAACAAACATTCTTCTTGAAATGTTATTGAAAAAGTAACACTTGAGGACCAGGAAAATGTGAAATAACACAAAATGTGATCTGAAAAAATTGGTTTGTAAAATATTGAGTAAAGTGCCCTTATAACTTTTACGCTGGTCCCTACTGTATTTAGGATCAACTTGATGCTGTCCTGAAAAAATGGCAGAGTTATAAAGAACTTCTTGATTCTACCCATAAATATGTGACCAATGAGTTCCCTGATTGGCTGGCCAAGGCAGAGAGAAATGTACCAGACACACTTGAAGAGACACAAAAACAAAGGGAAGCTACACAGGTATGTTACTCTAATGTATACATTTATTTACGTTAAATAACCTTATACAAACATTAGGATTTCAAAACTATTCTTATTCAAGCAGCTCCTTATTAATACTAATAACTATGTGGTGTTGGGGGCATGGTGGCTGGTTTGTATCTCAGTGAAGACTGGAGTTTTCAATTTCGCCCCAGAGTCCACCTAGCATTAATTGGTACATGACTTTTGTTGGGGAAAATAAAGGCAGTTGGTTATTGTGCTGGCCACATGACACCCATCGATAACTATCGGCCATAGGAACAGAAGGCCTTTTACATTATCTGCCCTATAGATTTAAAGGTCTGAAAAGGGGAACTTACTTCTACTAATTGAAATTGTTGGACTTTCATGAAAATATAATTTAAAAGCAATGCTTCTCATTCAATGTATCTGTTCAGGCTGTTCTAGAAAAACTTTATGGAATGAAACAAAATTTGCTCACCTCACTAAGACAGTGCCAGAATGTTGGCAGTACAGAGCAACTGGACAAAACAGAAGACACATCTGAGTCTGCTGTCACTCAGTTTGCTGAAGAGGTTCATAGCCAGCTAGCCTCTTGTATCAGTCAGGTAAGTGAGTCACTTGAAGTAATTTTAGGTAATACTGCAGGAGAACTTCATATTTTAACAGTTTCAGTAAATGTGAAAATAAGCAAATAGAATCTAGGACTATTGATTAAAGCTAGAGAAATAAACTGAAAATTATGAATACAGTGAATACAGATTTTATTCAGTAAACTTCATGGGATGACCTACTTTAGTTTAACACATAAACACATTTAAAAGAATCACTTTTTAATTGTAGTCTCAATGTTCATCTTTGCATAAAAAAATAAATTAGCTTTAAAAAACTATTAGTTTGAATGTACTCCTTCATTTGTTGTATGCTAAATATCGTGATTCATCTTGTAGAGATGAAAGCCTGGGCATCGTTAATGGTTGGAATGATGTTGCCCACACAGCAGTTCCCCCTCTCCATGCTGCTGATGTGACGAAAGGAACGGGGTATCTGAAACAGTTTGGGAGCAGTAGCACCACAGGATCTGCCAGGCTGTTGCACAGTGTGCCACAATATGCCTAAGGGTCACAAGCTCCTCATTTTCTTTTAGCCGTTCCTATGTTTGGGATAGTCGCTAGGCAGCAGAGGTTTAGATTCCAAGTTTTCCTTCTCCTAAATGGGTAGCCAACCAAGGTTAACGAGTCCCTCCTGCTCAAAGCTTACTGGCTTAGGCGCCAGTTGCTTGCCTTTGCCTTTTCTCATGTCAGCGGTAACAGTTCTGCCAGGCTCAATATCTGAACCACACATGAAAGCAAGTAGAAAAAAATTAAAATTACTTCACTTATAGTCTTTTATTTTTTAAGGCTGAGAAATGTCTTGACCATCTACGAGACATGATGAAGAAATGGGACTCTGTGGACAGAATGAGACAAGACCTAAGACACTGGCTTCACAGTAAACAAGAACACCTGGAAGAGATAGAGAAAATGCCCTGTAAACTGCACTCAGAGGCAGCAGAACTGGACATTAAGAGGTTAAAGGTAGTCTGACATTTTCTTACCTTCTTTTCATAAGAGTTTTTTTTTTCCAGAAAAGGAGCTAATTATGTTTTTTCTTCATATTAATTTTATAAAGGATTTTCATAAATATTACATGTTTTATAATGATTGTTAAATATAATTATTTGAAAGCCTAAATAATTTTACATATTTAATTTCTGAGCATAAAATGTTATTACAAAGACAGAAAAGACAAATCTTGATGAATTATGTTGAGCTTGTAAATATTTTAGTGGTTGTGTTTTCACTGTAGGCATTCCAAGAGGAAGTCAGAAGTAGACAAGCAGATGTTGAAGAACTGCAGTCATTTTATAAATCTCTGACCCAACACAATCCATCTACTGCTGATCCAGTCATCAGAGCTATTAAAGTAAGAACAAAAGCATCTCAAACAAGTGTGCATGACTGAGATTTAATCAGTTTAATACTTGTAATACTAAATCAAAAGCCTTATTAGGAAGCTTTTAACTCTCATTCAGAATATCTAAAATATTGCTTTGACATCAGGTCTATAGGGCTGATTCTAAAATAAAACTGTTTTGCAGGATGACTGGGAGGAGCTTCTGGGCCAGTTGGATATGCTAATTCATGACCGTGAGACATCCATGGCTCAAGCAAGGGCCTTACAGCTCCATCATGACACAATTGATGAAGACTTGGAGAATTATGTCAGGGAACTTGAACGGATAGACAAGGAGGAGAGCTCTCTTCAGGACAAGAATAATGAAATACAGGTAGGTGACATTTCAATGCACTGTTATTCAAAATGTGATGCCAAAACAAAAACCTTGGTGTGCTACTCTTTCTGACTATTTTACTGTCCAACTTGTATAGGAAGTAGTTTTTTTTTATTTTCTATGTATCAGAGCTTTTAAATTTAAAATATCACAATTAAAAAAATGTTTTCTAATGGATAGGATTATGAAACTTAGTTGAAATATTGACCTAAAAAAGTATTCTATTACTATTTAACAAATTTTTAGATGTTTGTTTTCACTTAGTAAAATTACCTACAAACCATTTTAAAAATCATAATCAAATTAAAACTACAAGTCTTTGTTTTCTAGTATGCTCATCTGTATTGCAAATTAATAAAATTTAGAAATTCTGTAACATGTTTGGTAGGCCTATATTTTACATCAGCTCAAAACTATGTGTGCTTCAGTTTAGTTAAAAATGTCCTTAAAAGAAGATTGAATAATTCATATTTAACTAAAATTCTTTTGAAATAATGAATTTAAAAAAATTGATCGAAATAAAAATTGAACTGTATTCATTAATAATCATTCTAATTGTATACAATGTCTCAATGAATAAGAAACAATAATGGTAGTAATAAAAATAAAATGTAGATAAGAATTGTTTGTTTGAACTGTTATCACTTTGCAAGTTGTTTTTTTTTTTTACTATATTTTACCTTTTTTCTTTTAACTTTGTTTTATATCTACATTATAATCCATTCTTTTTATAAACAATAGGATAGTTTAAATTCTTTAAAATTTGCTTCTAAATGTTTAAAAGATCTCTGCCAGTTTTCCGTTTTTCCTTAACTAAAGCTTAAACTCAATATCACTGTACAAGCATTAGAATTACTGATACATAACTTGCATAACATTTATTTTCAACCAATTAAAAATAGTTGATTGAATTAAATTGTAGTCAAAGCAAATCATTTTGTGTTGGTGAAAGTGTTTAAGATAAGATAAGATAAGTTTTATTGATCCAATCTAATGGAAATTCAGTTTGATTACAATTGACAACCTCAGCACAACTACTGTACAAAAACAATGTTGATGAAAAATTCGAACATCATTCACATACAAAATATATAGGATCATTTTGCACTTCCATTTTTTTTTGTATGAGGCACAATCTAGCTTGCTAACTATGAAATAGTTCATGTGCTGAAATCTGCCTTCTGTCCAAATAAAAATTCAAATTTAAAAGAAAAACTATATTTTCTTTCTATAATCTATCTCAAAGCTATGAACATTAAAATCAGGCAAAAATTTTCTGAAATGTCTGAATATCATGATTTATAGTTTCATGAGGCTCAAGCTTGAATCTTATCTGTAATATATTGAAAGTTTAATGGCTTTTGAAGATTATTCTGTCTTTCTAATAAGCATAAAATACTGTATTTTATTGCTAATATATTTCAAGACTTGTTCCAATAATAATAGCCCATCATTTTTTTTTAAATGTTCATTTGATTGTAAAGTTTTTGTTTTTTCTGTTTCTATTTCTCTGCTTAGAGGTGTCATTTACTTATATTTGTGTTCTCTTTTGAGCCATTGACATCAAGTAATAGAAGTATATTAGAGTAGCTTTGTGTAACTAATGTTAGTCTATTGGCTGAGTTGATTGACAAAAATTACCTTTGTAGTGTTCATCTATTCATACTACACTTCGTTTTAAATATTTGTGTGACAAATGTATGTAATTTATTGCTGTGATATAATCAGTCACAGAAGATATGCATGTTCTCACACTTGTAGATGTGTATCTTTTGTAACCTACTCCCACTCTCTAGAGTAGTCTTTTTACAAAGTTAATATTCAACTTATATATATGCTGCTCTACTTGTTTATATTATATCATAAAGTTAATAAGTGTCACTTCATACTATGGGTGAGAATGTGTGATATATAAAAATTAACCATTACCATTCCCAAACTTTATGACCATACCAATACACCTTCAGAGCTATCACTATAGTGAATACCACACTCTCATTTTATTTTAAGTGTACCGTAGCCTTCACCACTTCTGCCTCATCTATACACACATATATGCAGGTCTTGTTTCTCCATGTTCTGTATTGTGATTACCTTAATGAGTTTCTTATTGATTTGGTAATTATCTCTGTGGGATTGCTGTAATCGAATCATAGGAAATTGCTTTTTTTTTTCTTTCATACTATATGTTTTGTTATGGAGAGCCCCAATCAATAGACCTAGCACCAAAAAAAGAGAAGGGGGAAGATATTGTTTAGTGATTTTATGGAGAAAAAAATATTCACACAGATTTAGTCATTTCAGTCAGGTTAGCAAATTTAGTGACTGTCTTCTTTTGTGAAGAAACAACTTTAAGATAGGATTGTGAGATTATATACAAATATTATGTTGAGTAAGGTTAGCACATTGTCTGATAGTAAAGTAAAAAAAAATAATTTCAATAGTCATTTGTGGTTAGTATTGTTTATTTAGAGGCTTTACTTTATGATTGTCTGTTAAGGTTACTATGTTGTCTATTTTGTCTATTTAGAGGCTTTACTTTATGATTCTCTGTTAAGGTTAGCCTGTTGTCTATTTAGAGGCTTTACTTTATGATTCTTTGTCAAGGTTAGCCTGTTGTCTATTTAGAGGCTTTACTTTAAGATTCTCTCATAAGGTTAGTTTGTTGTCTTTTTAGAGCTTTTTCTTTATGAATGACTGTAAAGGTTAGCATGTTTTGTGTATTTAAAAGCAGTAAGTATGTTTTTCTCTAGAAATATTATTTTTTTTATCATTGTGTATGTTTTCTGTATAGAGTGTTTTAATAATCTTGATCAGTTTGGTCCATTGTCTATTTTGAGGCTATTTCTAGTAGTGTTCTATTTCTAGTAGTGTTCTATTTCTAGTAGTGTTCTATTTCTAGTAGTGTTCT
>JADKLZ010000104.1:2434005-2445909 GCA_021533235.1 Biomphalaria straminea
CTAGTAGTGTTCTATTTCTAGTAGTGTTCTATTTCTAGTAGTGTTCTCAGTGAGTTTAGAATTGAAAATTAACAGTAACCTAGCAAGTAATTGTAAGTTTTGAGTAATAATTCTGAAACATTCAAGAAAATGTTTTGTGGATATTAAATAAACATTATTGTTGAACACATTGTGCATATTCTTGGAAAAAAAGCTTCAGTTTGATTGGATAGCCTTTTGAATAGTTTGAGATTATTTCATTCAATTCAGTTTGATTGGATACCCTTTAGAATAATTTGAGATTATTTCATTCAATTCTTGATCCTTCAATTCTTGATATGGATCAATCAATTACAGCATGTTATCCATTCTCTGGTTGAACAATATTTGTATTGATCTATTGATTGATTCTAATGTGTATAAATGGCTTGTTTCATCCCAATGGACATTTTTAAGCCCTGACTTCATTCATTCATTTGGTGAGTGCAGTGCTAGTTCATTCAATGCAGTATATCTTTACTCAAGATCATTTTCATTGTGCATAATAGACCCTTTTTTTTTTCCCTTTTCTGAGCGATGTGGACCAGCTTGCAATTCTTGTAATGAATGAACTGTTTTCTTTTAAAACCTATTGTGTTGTATAAACTTCTTTTTGGCTGCACTCCAGTAATTGATCTGACTTTCTGACTTTTGACTGCATCCAGTAATTCATGTGACTTTCTGAATTGCCTGGAGTGCTATATGGAATAATATGTATTGTACAGGCATTAATTAGTAATGAAATAATTGAGTTCTACTGTTAACATTTAACACGGACATAGATACTAGTGTAACTCAATTTTTTTTAAATCTAACTTTTAAATTTTCTAAGTTCATGCTTTTTAAATAAACCTGTGCTTTTTATTCTGTTCATAAACTTTACTAATACAGCTTACTTAATTATTATGTGCTGCTTACATAATTTTTCTTGCTAATTACATAAAATCTTTTGGAAGTGTATTGCATTAATAAAGAGCACACATTTAAAACAAGAATATATATATATTTTTTTAACAGTGTTTGATTTGGTATTGGATTATATGTTTATAACATTATGGTCTCAGGTTTAGAAGAAGAAACATGTAGTCAATATGAGTTTCAGTAAATATTCTAATTCTGATACATTGCTAGTTGTAAGCTAAAAGTCCATTTTGAATCAAAAATTGTTTTCTTTGATTCATCTCATGTTTCACAAAAGCAATTCTAGAAGAGGAGAATGTGTACTGAATAGAGTCAACATTTAGTTTGAATACAATGAAAGTTTAAACATTTCTAATGCAATTAGTTTTTAGCCTTCCTGTTATTTACATTAAAATAATTACAAGAAAAAACTAAAGCACATTTCGTCAATGAGAAGGCTTCAGCACTTTCCTTTATTTTACTTCCAGTAGTCCTCTCTAGTGGCAACATATGAGAGGAAGTTTGCCCTCTTTATTAGGCTGAAGAGGTTTTTCTTTATAACTTGAGACACTTACATGTTGCACACAGAGAAGGGGAGGGACTTATCCAAGACTTGACTAATACAACCATATTACATGTATTTAACAAATATTAACATGCACGTTATGTATACAAACACATATAATACAGACATGTAATAACATATTGTTTAATCTTAAATATTTAATAATTTTATAAAATATTCTTTTACTTTGACATGTCTCTGTTTACTCAGCGTCGACGTTGTAGATCCACACAAACAAGGTTCTATGGAACAGGCTCTGACAGTGATGAAGATGGACCTGGCCATTCACCTTGGAAATTACCACGTGGCCCTCAGGCCAGGGGCATGGGAGGAGGTGGTGGTGGCGCTAGAGGTCCTCATCCTTTCCCTTCTACATTAATGAGGACGCCACGCAGTGCCCTAGGTAGATCGCCCAATACCAGTCGGTCCAATCTAAGACTGCGTCGCCGGCACAATGACTCACAAGATCTAAAAGCTTTTAAGAAAAGCTTTGCTGGTGCTAATGCCACTTTAGAGTCTGAGAGTGAAGAGTCTGGTTATGGTGACACTTTAGGGGAGTATACAATGCATGCTTCTAGTTTTGACACTCACTTAGATGAGCCCTCTATGTGGATGGGCTCTGAGCACACACCTTTAACCTATATTGAGTCTGAATCAGATAACGAATCAACAGCTAGTTACATCAGTGGAATATTTTTGCCAGTGGATCCTAAACTGCAGAGGGAAAAAGGAACTCAAACTCCTGGCCATGCAAAAACCCAAACTGTTGAATTGCAAGATACCCATAACACTATTACAACACAGACAGAAGAGCTCCCACAATCAGTTGCAGTGCAAACATTAGACACATCATTTCACTCAATAGGAGCTCAAACTAAAAGAAAAAGCAGATCTAGGGCCAACATGCTTCGCAGTCTTCTGAGTGAGGTCAAAGACATTAAGAAGCAACATGGATTGGATGACTCCAGAGATGACATTTCTTCCATTGCCTCTGATGCCACCACCATAAACAGAGAGATACTGGAGACCTTGACTCGTGATGTTGCTGCCTTAAAAGCAGCAAGTAACCAAAGTAGTGTAGCTAATCAGACTTCAACAGAACATGCCACTCAGACAATTAGATTTTCTGAAGAAGAAGCACTACAACAATCCAAAATTGATGAAATGCTTGAGGACATCCGACAGTTGAAAGCTGCCCATCTGAGCTCTGAGTTTGACCAGCCGGCACGGCCGTTTTACAGGGCCACAACTCCTGTAAGATTTGAGGCTCCACATTCTGTAGCCACTCATGTACCACCTCAAGGTGAACCAATGGTTAATGGTCACATGTATGCTGTGCCCCAGGAGATGATGGCTGGCAGACGCAGGGTCACTCAAGAGGAGTTGAACAATATCAGTGAAAGGCTGGAGAAACTAAACAATTATCAAATACCTAGGCGCCATAATCCCTATGTTTCTCCCTTTGCTACAGAAGTAGTGACAGTCCCCCCACCACCTCCCCCAGTCCAGCCTGTGATAATAGAACCCACCCGGCCCCTCTCACCAAGGAGATACAGGGTTAGAGAGTTCACCCGCTCTTATGATGACATTGATATGCTTTCTGATGATGACTACCGAAGCAGACGAAGGAGAAGTCACAGAGGTCATGGTGGAGTAATGGAAAGGTATCATCTTGATGATGCTATCTTGGAGGCAACACGGGCTTCCAAAAAACTTAAAATAATGTCTGCTAAAATGAAACGCAATTTACGTGATGAATTAAACAGGTCTAGATATTGACAAAGTAGATAATTTTTTTTTAACATCCATCCAGTCTAAGTGCTAGATGAAAACAAATTATTAGATCATTTTCTTCACCCTTGGTTTGATAATGTCTTAACGTTTCAGTTCAAAGAGCCACAACAGTCTGCTACAGTACATACAATTATGTTTGCTTTCTTGCCTAAAGGCAGCATTCAATAATGTTTTTTTTGTTCAGTTTTTTTTTCAAAGTTTGTATTGAAAAATGTTTTTTTTACATGAAATATATGTTGTTTTTTTTTTCTTTACATGTCCGCTCTTCCTGACACATTTAAAATTTTCATTTTTGAAATAGAAAGAAAAACAGTCTTGTACTTTGAATGACATGATACTTTTGGTTATATTTTCATATTGTGATTTTTTATCCCTTTTTACAAATAACTATTATTGTAGAAAGCCGTCCATGACTATTGTGATGACTCAAATTGTGTTTACATTTTCATTTCTGAAATAAATATTTGACAATTTTTTTTTATTTCATACATATTTTGTCTATAACTATTACAATAGGTAATGAATAATGTTATATTTTAAAGTCAATGTGTGACTTTTTTTTTTGGCTATAGCAATCATTCGGAGCTTATAATATGTTTTATTATTTAATTTTGATTAGCTTATGAATTTTAGTAAGGATCTTTCAAATATTAAAACACCAATTAGTTGTTTAGTTGTAGAATATATTGATATTAAAAGACATGCTTAGAGCTGTGCTGTCTCAATATAAAAGTTGATGTTTGATGTTCTAGTTGCTTTTGAGAGGTAGTTCTTCATTTTTTTTTTACTTCATCATAATACATTATTGGTTATATCAGATTACATTATTGGTTAAATCAATTAGATAACATTATTGGTTATATCATTTAGAATACATTATTGGTTATATAATGTTTAATCAATATATTTTTATTAGGTTATATTCTATGTCTTTTTTTAAAAAAAGGTCTCTATTACAAGTGTACACTTTTTTACCCAAGTTTAGTTAACATTTTATTATCACTGTTATGTATGTTAACAATTTTTAGTCTCAATATTTCTTCTAGGTTTTTTCTGTACATGTTCACAATAATTTAAAGTTAGTAAACAAAATCTGAACTTTAACTTAAATAAGTTTAGAATTCCACACTGATAGAACACAATAATGTATTATTTACGAGAAACATTTTTTTGTCATTACAGTAGTAATTTATCATATTTAATTATTGTGTTTGTTGTACATGTATCTGGAATTTCATTGGAAATATGTATAAGAATAATTTTTAAACAAGCAAAATTGAATCTCAACTGAGGTTTTTAAAATCAATCTTAATAATTGATAAAACTGCTCTTGCTTTGTTTGAACAACTGTCTTCAAAAAGAGAGAAAAATATATTTTTTTTTTCCAAAGAAAAAAGTCTGTTGGTAGAAATTCACCAAAGCAATATTTATTTTTTTTGTTTTTTAATTTACTTAATGAAAAATGAATATTACTATTCCTTCATAAATGAAGTCTATTGATTTGTAATGGCCATTCAATTGAAGTTATACCAATAAATGTCTTCCATCAGCTTCCATCAATCAGATCTAATTAATTGTCTCACATAGTAGCAGTAACTTTGAAAGAAAATTTGAGTAACATTCCACGGATGATTTTGTGCTTTTCTTGTTTTTTGTTTTCTGGATTTTAGCAACTCAGCAACATTCCATATATATCTTGATTTGTGATAATCTTTTTTATAGAGTAAAACAAATCATTGTTTTATTTCTTTGTTATACCTATCTTCATTATTTGTGTAGAAGTAGACCAAGTGCTATGATATGTGATACTGATTTTATCGTTCAAAAACTTTAATTTTTTATTTTAGATTTTAATCATCATAGCTTCTTCACTTCAGTATTGTGATATATTTTATAAATACATGTGAAGACAAAACAAGCAAAATAATCAATATAACATTTTAGCAGCCAAAACTTTTCACCCTGTACATTTTGTACCCCTCGCCAAATAAAACCAGAACTTGTCTCAAAAAAAGAATCTAATCTTCAGTATTTTGTGAATATTTCATAAGTTAATTTTTTTTAAAATACTTGCATAATTTGTATTCATCTGTATCTAACATAAACCCCATGTATGTATGCATGTTTCAAAAGTCTATTGGCTGGTGATTAATTTGTGTTGTAAACACTTTCATAATCACAAACTATATAAATCATCGGAATGTACTGATAAAAATCAGATGGACATTCTATATGTGCACTTGTAGATATCATGTCAGAATGACAAGAAAGTATTCTGTGAATAGCATGCTCCTATATATGTACATATCACAAGAGAAACTGTGATACAAATTATTTATTTTTTATTAATATTTTTATTTCTGACGTCTTATAATGGACTTAATTTACAATCAACTCTTGCCAAATATTCCAATCATAATTTTTACATGCATGGTTTGATTTTGGTTTGAACTTATTATTGTACTAGTTTTATTTAACTTATATACAACAGAAAAGTAGTGAACATAAAAATAAATGAATATTTAAGAGGTTTGACCTCAATGTTACATAATTTGTATTAGCCAAAAAGAAAACTTTTCTAAAATAAAAAAATTATATTTTTATTTCACTTTCTAGAATAAAAAGAAAGTAAATGACACCTCTTGCCTGTTTCTTTTTTTTTGTCTGTCTGTGTCTTTACTGTAGTTTTGTTTTTTAGTTATATGTTCTAGTTACTATTACCTGACATTTGTATATTAGGATTTTAATTTAATCTGCAAAACAGATAGAGGTATCCACATTCTCCTAGCAATTATAGTTTAGCCTATTTCTCATACAATTTATGACCTTAAAAATAATAAAACTCAATATGCACTCTGCTTGTGCATTCGACACCTGATACATAGAAAAAAAATTCCATGCTGGATTCAGAATTAAAAAATTTCGATCCCAACTGCACATATAAAATCTATAGCCACATAAAATGAGCATCTTATTATAGTTAAATTATATTTACTTTTTTATTTTAGTGAAGTTGTAGAATGTATTGAGTATCATGAATTTTGTGTCATCCAACCTTTTTTTTAAAACATGAGTTATATAATAATAGAAGAATCATCACCTTTAGTCTGTTAAACCGTTGGGGCACCACACAAGATTTGTCAATCCTGTTTCTCTATTCCTCTGTCCTTTGCTTTGGATAGAATTTCATTCACTGAAAGACCTTGAATACTTTGTTGTTGTTATGATGTTTGCTTCCTCAGTCTTCCTGGTACTATTCCCTGAAGGTTGGTCTTAGCAAGTCATGAGGACGTTCTCATTTGGCCATAGAATTTGAGTTTATATGTTTTTTTTGACAGTGATTAGCTGGTCATAATAGGGTCCAATTGCTGTATTAATCCTTTTACTAATCTCTTCATTCATGATGTGGTCTTTGTAAGTGAAAAAAAACTAAGATCTTTCTGTAGCATCTTAGTATCATTGCTAGGATCCTTTTTTCTAGTTCTACAGTCAGCATCTAAGATTCACATGCAGTGACAGTGGGAGTGACCACGGTGTGCATCAGTCTGATTTTAGTGTCAAGGGCTAGGCCTTTTTCTGTTTAGAGTATATTGAGTTTAGAAAAATAATAATACTTAACAAAACAAATGAAACAAAAATGTCATAATGGTGGGATTCAAAATGTTAGGGCAAGGCTTTTGTGCCCCAAGCTGGGCTAAGCTTTCTAATAAATATGGTTATAGCTTGGAAAGATACATATATACATTAAGATAAAACAGAGTGAATGATTTAGACATTACACCTCTTAAAGTAATATAAGGCAATTGGATACTACAGCTGAATGATTACTTAATTCTACATATTATTTGACTGGCTGGTTCCAGTTCTGTACATTATGTTGTCAAGATGATGGACCTGGTTTTGACTTGAGCTTTGGCTAAAAAAAATTTAGTTAGAAATATAAATATTAAAACAAAACAATTCTCTTTCATTACAAATGATTCGTGAACTTGTTGAATGATATATTGTAAAAAGAAAAAATCTATGACATCTAATAAGGTATACAATTAAGAATATACTATTGCTTAATAAATCAAAACTTGTCATCTCTGAGCAGCAAGCAGAGTCTTAAAGAATACATTAGTATCAAGAGAATAGAAAACTGACTATACCTTGTAGCTCATTTTAAATGCTATAAATATTTTGCTAAAATAGTGCGCTACATCTCCCAAAAAATAATTCCAAATCTACATTTTTCTCACAACTCTTTAATATATCTCTGAAACCAGAGTGCTACATGCACTACAATTTTATCTACAGAGGTTACCAAAATGAGGAATGGTTACACAACTAATAGTGTTTTAGTCAAAACCTAATGGAGTTGATACAATGGACAACATGTTAAAAGTGTGTTTTTTTTAAAAGGAAGAATATCAGAGCTGCTAAATGTTACTAGCACTTAAAAAAAAACGAATAATGCAAATGTCATTTTCCTCTTACTTGCAGAGAACAATGGACATAATATTTTGTTATCTGAAAGGACAAGTTGTAGAATGCTTATAAAACCTACAAAACTAAACAGCACAAAATATTATCATTTAATTTAGGAGGCCATACTTAGCCTTTCTAGTATGAGCCACTGATTTCTAGACACTGGTGACATCATAAGAGCTAAATAGTTGTTGTATACAAAATGCATTTACCTAATCAGATTATGACAGAAAAAAAAAGGGAAATGGTTGCCAAAGAAAAGCACATAGGATGATAAAAGAGCTTAGCTTTTTTGCCTTGTAGCATCGAAATATCTGTCATAAATCAGGTAGAATATTAGTAGGTCACAGCTGGGCCTCATTTTCAAACAAACTGCTGCAATCTTCCTTTTAAAAATATTATCCATATAAGTTTATATAATCAATAAAAATAATTTTTTTGAAGCATAAATATGTGTCCACATCACAATTTTGATAATTACATTAGACAAAAGTAACATATAATTTATTACTATGATTATTTAAATCACTTGTTAAATCTTGGTAACAAAATAACATTTCTGTATATTGTCTTGTTCAAATATAACTCAAAGCTAATGAAACAATTTTCTTTTACTAAGAACAGTAAAATTATAAACATCCATTA
Source organism: Biomphalaria straminea (assembly GCA_021533235.1). Classification (NCBI taxonomy): domain Eukaryota; kingdom Metazoa; phylum Mollusca; class Gastropoda; family Planorbidae; genus Biomphalaria; species Biomphalaria straminea. The sequence goes on from JADKLZ010000104.1 coordinate 2,442,398, forward strand.
GATTCACATTATTTATACACATTCACATTATTTATACAATTAAGGATAATTTAAAAACAAAACAGCTTTCTATTTTAAAGGCAATAATCACCACTTAAGTTGGCTTCATAGATACATTCCATATGTCCCTACCCTAACAGGAAGAGATGGTATTTTTCTTTTCTTTGACCACTCATTGACTCATTTTAGTATAGGCCTACATCTGAGCTAATTTAAATATGGAACCTCTGAAATCTTGTAAATGGATAAGAATAAAAAATCTAATGCTGTTTTGGTACAGATCTATACGCGAACATCTCTAGTTAAAAGTAAAATAGTTTTCTAGTTACATTTATAAACTCTTCAAAGTCAAATCAACTATTTATCTTGCAGTATAGAAACATTTTATTAGAGGCCAACAACAACAACAAAATAAAACTGCAATTCTCTTGATAAATAAACATCCTTTGAGTAGCTCTAAAGATTTAGAGCTAATAACTAAAAAAAAAAATCACAACTTTTATTTGAATGCTGTGTAGAAACTTGCTGAAAGAGTTCTACAGCTAAGGGAGAGAATTACACAAGTAGAAGAAGAAAGTGACAGTGTTTGCTGCAAACTAAGCCAGCCTGACAGAAATCTTGTTGAAGAAAGAATTAGGTAAGAAACAGCATTCAATGTGATTATACCATTCTTATACTGATACAAGTGTTCATGAACAATGCAATCTGTGGAATTGTTATCACAAGAAATTAATCTTCATCGTGTTATCTATAATGGGCATAAGAAGGAGAACTTCTGACAAAGCCTGGCTCCTAAATATATCTGATCCCCAGAGAAAAGCTACCACCATATGCAAGTCTGCTACCTAAAATAGACCACTCTTCCTTTTCAGACTTGTAGATAGTGCTTAATTTTTTTTTTTTAGTTTACAGTCATAATTACTAAATTTTCTTTTAGGTCTAGGTTTTATTGTTAACCTTTCTTCACTTACATTATTTTTTTTTGACAAAATATTTCAAATTTTAGCTATAACTCTCATAAATATTTGAATGGTAGATTGAAATCTTATTTACATCACAAAAAGTCAAATCTTATCAATTTTAAGAGGAACTCATTAACTATTAACATAACAATTATTAACATAGCAATTATCAACCTAGAACTTATTAACATAGCAATTGTTAGTAACATATTTCAACATAATGAAACTGTTGTGAATAGAGGGCAAATTCCTCGCAACTGAGGGAAGGGCATCCAATATCTTAGACCTGCAAAGTCAATGAAGTATTAGATAAATCTGAAATTATACAGAACCACATTGCATTTTACATTTTTTAAAATAGTAACTCTACCATTGGAATTCTTTATAAATTTTTTAATCACACTCACAATCCATATCCAGCAGCATTGGATTGTGGGAATACAATTTAATGTGACTGGTTATGTTGGGGCTCTTGTATTCCCAAAATAATTGTTTCTGCATTGACTAAACAGAGATAGAGAGAATTCTCTAAACAAGCTTGAGCTGAACCTCCAGCATAGACTTCAGGGCTACACATCTATTGAGTCTGATCTCTTGACTATCAAGGAGGAAGCAAAGATTTATATGGGCTGGCTGGAGGAACAAAAGGACAAGTTGAGGAGCAATGACCAGCTGACCAGACATACAATGGAGGAACTCCAGGAGAAACTAAACAGTTTCAAGGTAATGGAGCTGATTCAAAAAGGCAGATAAGGTTGTATGAGTTGCCAAATTATTGGGGGCATGTTAGCTTTGTTGTAAAGCACTGGCTTAAACCAAGGGATCTTGGGTTCGAATCCTGGTGAAGACTGTGAACTTCTGGATTTGTAGGGCACCCCTGAGTCCACCCAGCTCTAATAGGTACCTGACATTATGTGGGAAAAGTAAAAGTGGTTGGTCATTGCGTTTGCCACATGACACCTTCATTAACTGTGGGCCACAGAAACAGATGACTTTTAATCTTTTTAAGGGGTACTTTACCTTTTTTTTACCCCAAAAATTGGTATAAATTGTTAGATATTTTACTTGAATCACCAATGCTGATTTTTTTCAAAATTATCACCTCAGAGCTTGTATCATCCATCTTCTCTTTTCTCTTTTAACAAAATAATGCAGTGCCTTGTAAGATTTTAGTAAGGCTTTTGGAACTTATATGTAACTACTAAGTATTTGGTCTTTGATATTGCTGAGCCAAGCATAAAAAAGCTGAATAAATTTGTAATTTTTTTTAGTTCAAATTTTCTTTGTAATAATCTTTATGTGTAAAATATTGAAAATTTTACTGACATCTTTTTTTTAAGGTCAGAATCCGTTTCCAGTGGGTTTCAAATGTCTGCCATGTTCAGTTATATTTTAAATGTATGATTTTTAGCTTCATTAGTGCTTAAAAATTTTGACAATAATTTTTGGGATACTTGACCTAGTCTTGAAGTTCTACGTTATTAATTCTTTTTGTTCGTATCTAGACATTAGAAGATGAATTAAATCAGAAGCAGGTAACTTTACATGAAGTTCACCAAAAAGTCCATGATATTGTGGCTAATCTCCCCTTACAAGAGAAAGAGGTTCTGGAAAAGCTAATGGCTACTGTTCAAAGCCAACACAACGAAGTGTACAGTTCCTTGTCCCACAAGTTCCAGCAGTTGGAAGACATGACCAGCTGCAGTCTGGAGTTCAATGAGAAGATGGACAGAGAGACTAAAATCTTGCTGGAGAGAGAGAAGGAATTTCAAGGGCTCAGCAGCCCCTATGTCTTCAACTCATTGGATACTGAGAAAATGTTGGAGAAATACAAGGTACAAGGGATTTCAATGTTTAACATTTTTATAACATGTTTTAACAATTTTGCAAGCAAACTAGAGTTTACAGCATTATTATTGTTTTTGTATATTATGGAGCTTTGATATGAAACTAGTGTTAACATCTGTTTTAAGCAAGAGTAGTAATTATTCTTTGGCAGTTTTAAATCTGTTGATAAATAACATGTTTAAAACTATGAGTTAATCACACAAAATTGATAGTATTCTGTTGGACATTTGTATCTGATTCTCTTTTGTCATTAAATTTTGGAATAAAATTCTTTAGTCACTGAATGTGAAGGTCAAAGGTCAATTTAAAAGTATCAGTGAGCTAGAGAAAAAAACTGAGTCTATGATGGAAAACATGACAGAGCAGGGAAGATCTGACATCAGACATGCCATAGCAGGTAAGGGAAGTTTTCTAATTCATTTAGTCTTTTAACAACTTTCTTTTTTAAAAAGGTGCTGAAAGATGATATGCTTGACTTCTGTACCATGGGGTCTCAATGACTGAAATTTTGAACTTGGGATTTTAAGGATACCCCATAGTCCTATCAACTTTAATGGGTATGATACCCTTGTTACCCATCAACCATAGAAACAGATGAGCTTTACACCCATACATTGCAAGGTCTGAAAAAAGTTGCCTTTACCTTTTGTATCTGAGTGTGAGTGGATTAACCATTTGACTGACAGTGAGTTCTAAGTGTGA
>JADKLZ010000104.1:2489086-2499991 GCA_021533235.1 Biomphalaria straminea
GATCAGTTCCATAAACTGTTTCTAGTAATTCTATTTGAGGATCATTTCCACCAACTGTTTCCAGTAATTCAGTTTGAGAATAAGTTCCACCAAATGTTTCTAGCAATTCAATTTGAGAACCAGTTTTACCAACATTTAATAGTAATTCAATTTGAGAATCAGTTTCACCAACAATTGCTAGTAATTCAGTTTGAGAATGAATTTCACCAATCGTCTTTGGCAAATCATTTTGAGAATCAGTTTTATCCACCGACAATAAAAAGGCACATTGTGAAGTTAACATTGAATCTTCCATGGTACACAAAAGTAGACTATGTCAGAATATGTTATAATTGTATAAACATCAAAGTAATCTTTTCTAATTAGATGCTTTCTATCAGCTTCTGAAACTTAACAGAAGCTAGATCTATATTAGCAGTACAAGGCCTTCCCAAAGAAGCTAAAAATTTGTAAACGAATTGATCCTGTCCTGACGTTATCGAGACTACTCCAAGAGGAATTCCATACATTTTGAGAGCGAAATTTATGCCAAAATCAAAGTATACGCAAGCGTAGGCCCTATATATTCTTAAAAACGTGAACCTTGCAGTTGACTCAATAACGATAACTCTCATAAGCAGACGTGATTCTTCTACACAACTGCGACCATTGTTAAAACTAACAATTATGAAATGTTAGAACATTGAAGTCAAGAACCAAGAACAAGTAGACATGTATTGAAGGGTTTATGTCACGTACAGCTGTACGACACTGCTTGCGACAACAATGATAGCAGACGATGCTCGTTTCACATCCACAGAAAGAATGTTAAAAACGTCTGTTTTACGACTTTAGCTGATACTAGTGCCAAGCAATGATTGACAAGTGCTACCCCCACACGTCTGCTGAACAATGTCCACTCTAAACAACCGCTTTAAACTCTTCATAAACTTTCCCAAGACTGGAGCCTAGAGAAACTTCCCCTTCACAGCAGTCTATTCCAACACAAAAATACCAAGAACACCCATTGAGACTGGGAACACCTACATACAAGAACTGTTGGGTGCACAATAAACTGAAGAGTTTACCCACACAGCCGAATTATTGACTGTTTTATTTATTTTAACATATCTATAGGCCTAAAGGTCAATCATGTAGGTACATGCATATCAATCCACTGACTTAAGTTTTTTTTTCTTTTTATGGAAACACTCTATGTTGATAATTTATGATTTGTGTGTGTTAAAAACAACATCCTTTGCTAAAACACAAGTTGAAATAAAATAAATTACAGACTTTCTTTCAAGTACATTCTACTTTAAAATGCATTACAAGAACTATGAATCTCCACACATGAGAAATACAGTAGGCTATGTGCAAATATGTTCAATGCGTGGATTCAAGGAGCAACAAAATCTAACCAAACAAAAACAGTTACATTGAGAAAAAAAATAAATGCATTAATATTCAAAATAACCAAGAAGCGAATAGAATTCAATAAGCTTTGTCGTGAATTAATTTAATTTTAGACTCCTGCTGTTTATTCCAAAGTTTACATGTATAATCAATAGCTTCATAGCTTACGGTGACCTAATAGAACTGCTAGAGACGTTTGATATTGAGTCGGCTCTGACACAGAGACACACACCTGCAGCTCATTAAAACCTGGCATTCATATCAAACTTAATGAACTGTTGGACGTGACCTACTTTTGTTACAGACTCGAAAGAAAAATGACAGGCTAGCATTGACAAAATAGTTCATTTCAAACTTGTCAATATCACATTCACGATTCAGAAACCAACTTTGGCGACAGTCGAGTGTAAAGGCCATGCAGTTATTATAAGCATATGAATACAATCATTTCTTAAGTACCAGTATTGATAAGCCATTTGACACAATGGACCGAAAACAAAACTCTAGCTTCACTTGTGTGTAAGGTGGGCTAACAAGTTAAGTATTTCTTTATAAAATACCACAAAGTTAATCTGAAGGTTCCTGAACTGTGCTATAATTGCGTTAGCTGGAGGCTGATTATTGAGGCGAGGCTGAAAGAACTTCAACCTTTGAAAGAAAAACTGAGTAGACAACGAAACAGTATGCTGTGCTACATCTTCAACATCTGGTCTACACACACTGCAAGACATTGACCAACATTAGACTTAGGGATATGTTTAAAGCAGGGCCGGTCCTAGCTAATGCGGGGCCCTATGCGAAACTGATTGCGCGGGGCCTAGTCTGTGGGGTAATAAGGATAATAAGAGAAATTTAAGATTTTGTATAAGAAAAAAATTCGACTACCGATTTTATTTATTCTTTACTAAGTTAAAAATTGCAATCTGTACAATACGAACCAATGGCATTTTTATATGCAAGTGACTATAAAAGTAAAACACGTATTGGAACTTCCGATTAAGGTAAAAATTCGCCCGATTATTACATTTTATTACACGAAAGCTGACAATGCCTTTATTTCATTTATCTTGCGTAGGATTGGCGCTTTCCGCAATAAATGACACCCACGAATGACAATTTTGTCTATTTTTCTGGAGATTTTAATAAATTCATGATATTTCCAGGAATTTTTCGTATATATTTTGCAATTTAATAATCATACCTTGAATTAGCGCGCGGCCTATGAAAGCGCGGGGCCCACTGTCACCGCATAGGTTGCAGTGGCCTAAGACCGGCCCTGGTTTAAAGTACAAATAAGCAAACAGCGTGATGAACTGAAATCGTGTCATTTATTGATCATCAGTTCCCACAAGACAAGAGGGGGCAAATCCAGGGGGGAAAAAATCCAAAATATCTTACCTTCAAGTATGTCAATGTCAGGGGAGATAAATCACTTAACTCTGGATTACTTGGACATTTAGATTTATAATTTAAAGTCTAAGATAATCTCAAAACTCAAGACAGAATTATCACGTTTCAGGTCTGACAAGGGGGGACGACTTGAAGGAAGATAAGCAATGTCGCTTCCGCGTTGCATTGTTACGTTAAAAAAAAACAAAGGTTATACAACACAGCACAATATACATTAAACTCTAAATATAATAAACAAATAATTCACTACCGCAGTGTACATTATAAATAAATTAAAACGACGAGGGTTTGGCATATGGACAGTAGGCCGACACCCACTGGGTCGGTGGGGCCGCCTTTAATGACACTAAAGGGCCCCACGTAGCGTTGTGATTGGCGCTCGCCTTACTGTTTATAAAAGGTTCTTAACACTTAACAGTCAGTGGGGAGTGTCGCCATACTGTATTCTTGAATCCGTGTGCCCATACATATCTTGGCTTGTTTACTCCGTTCAACGTTTTTACCATTTAGAAAAATAGCAATAGATTGGTTACCAGTTTCTGGACAAGTTTATGGTGTTCCTTCAGAACTAAACAACCACGCCAAAAATCTACTTCGGGACGGCGGGGGATAGCGGGGGGGGGGGGGGGGGTTCAAACTGGGACCACCGAGACAACAGTCCAGAGCGCATACCACGTCACACAATCCAAAAGCTATACAAAATATTTTGGTTCATAAGCAGGATAGTGGTCAGCAAAGACTTTTAATAAAACCTTTTCATACAATTTAATTTTGTCTTCTATTTTTCAGCGGCCCCCGTAAGGGGAAAAAGCCGCTATTAGGTTTGTGCAAAATGTCCGTCTGTCACACTCAGGGCGCCAAAACTAGAAGAGATACGAAAAATATTATTTCACCATTAAATGCGGCTTGAAAAGTTTAGGTGCAACGGCTACTTTTAGTTTTCTAAAAGCAAACCGTTTAATTTATAAAATTAATTATGCAAGGATTTTTTAATAACAAAACACCAATTCTAAAACAATTACGTAAATGTAAGGGAGGAAATGTTACTATAAGAAATGCTTCTGGCATGTAGATATCATGCACATTTTTTAAAATGAACTTTTAGCAGCGGCTTTCGTGTACTAGCGTAAAGCCCGAAAATGACATGATTCTAAACTAATTTCTTAAATTTTTTAAAAAATCAGATTTTTAAAAAAAAATTGTTTAGTGCCCCCATTAGAATAAAACAAGCATATTTTTGTGCGTTTTGTCTGTCCGTCACGGTTAGAAAAAAACACTATACCCTGCTCGCCATCCTCCGTCGTCCAGCGAGAAGTTAATTATTTTTAACATAGAAGGAACAACCAAAAACATCTTCCGAATATGCGTATCTGACAGGGATCCGACTCCGACGGGGGCCGCCTCTGAGTTTGTGTATCACACAAACTCTCTTTGTAATCTTATTAATAAACATTTTAAAAGAGAGCAAATGTTTAGGCTATTACCAGCAGGGCCATTCTTAGGTCGATGTGTCCCAATCGCTCCAAATTAGGCTCTGCAACTTACATTATCACTTTAGTCATGTCTCTTGTCACAGGCTTTTAAAGATGAAAGACTTAAAGGGTTAACGTATTTAGTGTATCAAATGATGGACGAAGTTTTATAATTAGCCCACTGGCCCTGATTGCGTTTGGGTTGCTTGCTATGAATGTAGTATAAATGTTGATTAATTAATAACAATAGTTGCTATTGTAAAAAAAGAAGAGGGGCCTCACAAGCGTTGATTAAATTGAAATCCGCAATTAGTAGGGCCGGCCCTAATTTCTAGAGTTCCAATGAATATTGGTTGTGGCAATTTTTTTTTTTTTTTTTGCAAAGATAGAGACTCGAATCCTTTTTGATAAAAATTAACACTTAACACAAACAATGGTCTTTGAAATGCAATACTAATAAACTTATTGCCTAAAGAATGGATAAAGAAGGAAGTGTTGAAAGTGTCCCCTGTATCCAGTTATTAAAATCAAATTCAAATATGAATAGAAATATTTTCTAATTATTTTCAAAAGTTGACTGACCTGTTGGCGAAGAGTTTCCCAGGATGTCTCCAAGTCTGACTCTTCATTCGCCAATTTTGTACCAGATGTCATCTGATAAATAGAGAGGAACATTCTACAACTTCATTTTTCTAATATGAACTTACTACGTAGGTTAAATTTGATGAATTATTTGTGTTATTCAAATAAATACTACTAAAGGTATGAAAGATGTCATATTAATTATTAAAATTTCCTAGTTAGGCAGCAAACGATCCCTAAAATAAAGTCTTGAAACGTCAACTTTGAAACATAATGTAGTGTGGTTTTTTAGTTTTTCAACGAAATAATATTCAGTCAGGAATATATATTTTTTTGTTCTGTTTAGCTGCCAATTATGTAAGTTTTTTTTGTCGGACCCACACACTCGCTATTGATTGAACAAGGTGGCTTATCAAAGCCAAACGATACTTGTGTACTACTGATTGTTGGCAGACGTAAAAGTGTGATGTTCCCAGCGTGATAGCCATTACGGACAATGCTACACCCACCCAAAGACATTGAACATAAATATAGGCCTACTTGCTTGAAAATGATGAGGTAGGCCTATAAATACGACTAGAGCCTGTAAAATCTTTAAACAAATTGAATTGAGTCCGACAGAAAAAAAAACTGAACAAGTAACATAAAACTGCAATAAAATGCAGAGAATCATTTCTTGAACTCTCTACGTCATACGTAAGTACAAAGATCATGCATACAAATAATAAAGTGAAGAGAGAATACACAAGAGAAATGAAAGCATTCAGAGAGAACAGATATATAATTACTTGTACTATAGGCTTTGTGGTTCAATAAATACACGTAGACTATAAAACAATCATGAAATGGTGCAATGGTCAAGAAAGCCAGTTGGGAAACACAATAACTGTTAGCACTTGGAATCATCAGAAAAAGTGGAAATTACTAGGATAGGATGATCTCCAGGAGGCATTGTCGGAAAGAATTTGTCCTGATTTGTATTTCAGCAATTAGTTGAAAATAAAATTTAATATTCTTTAAAACTTTAAGCGCCCAATAGTTCTTAAACTTCAAGGGAAAAAAAAGAAGTACACTTAAAAATTAGGATTTTTTTTTAAAATATGCAATTTGAATTAGTTTTTTTCTCCTCTATCCTATGTATTAGTTAGAAGTTTGTAAGTAACTTGAGTTTACATACCCCAAAGCAGTTTTTTCTAATAGCATTTGGTTGTTGAGACAAACGACAAAACAATATGGCTGTTACCTCGTCTCCAGAGTACGGGCCCAGCATCCTCAATATTTCTGTTGGGGTGCCTCCCGTTGGAGGACGGTCTGACAAGTGGATTGAGGAGGTCAATTTGTCAGCTAGAGAACTCACCATTGAGTCCATTCCGCTGTCAACACTGGAGATGGTCGCATCAGGTCCTGCATCAGTAAACACGGAAGAATAGTGAGCTTTGACCTTGGAGGAAACGATGCTGCCCGAGAGAGAGGTGTCTTTTGGTGGCTGTGTGGCCGTAGAAGAGGACAATTCAAAGGAGCCTGTGGTGGCCACAGGGCTGTCCAACGATCGAGAAAGTGTGTAACTACCGGACCGATCAGATGTTGGATCAGATTTAGCAGGTATACACTCGCTCCAAGTGGGCCTCGGAATGCTATCCGTTTTTGGAGGCGGGATTTTCTTTGGTAAAACAAAGTCAAGGTTGCTAACGTCATCGGATGGTGCGTACTGCGCATGCTCCCCGGATTTCGGATCAGGCGGTGACGACTCCGAAGTGGTTGGGCGGGAAGCTTCCAATATCAATGGAATATCATCGCCAAAGCTGGGCAGTGAGTCATAGAACAAGTTGCTAAAGGGGGGAAGTGAAGAGGTCCCCCTTTGGTGCTGTGCTGTGGCAGTGAAAAAGTCAGTGTAAGCGGACTCTGGGAGATAGTGTTTTCGGAACACGTTGGGGTTAAGCATGGCGCTGTCCAGTATCAGCTGACGGCTCTTCTCTTGAACCTCGCTCACTATGGCCTGGGCTTTCTTGATCTGCTTGGCAAGATTCTGAAAATCGTGTAGATGCAATATAAAGGTGCCAGCAAGTGATAAGCATACATCATAGTCATTAGCCAAGCTTACAAGAAATAATACATTGGGAGAACCCACACTCACTTAGAGTAGAAGACCAAAGCATAGAGTTAAGCAGTGCTTGCTAGAAGATGAGTACAAAGTTTGACATTAATGAACCGTATTAATAAAGCAGAGATGTTTTTGGATCTAGGATGCAAGGGAAGTCACTGTTAAATATCAGTTATTCATGCATGTGTTATCTACCTTTAATAAATTTCTTGAATTTTAAATGAACTTAATAACATATTGAAATTGTAAGGAATCTACAGAAAAAAACAACACTAACTTATAAAAGTGATCTAGTATTAAAACAAGTCTTATTAAGAGTACTTAATAATTAATATAATTTAAAAAAAAAAAGAATTTATTACTTGTTTCATTTATTTTTTGTGATCGGGCTATTCATAACGTATAAAGATAAAATTCAGCAATGAACATATCAAGGCACTATTTTTTTACCGAGAGATTTTCAAAGAAGGAAATCAAAAATATATAAGAAACAATGTTACATAGCTGTTAAGTCCCTTATAAACAATGACTTATTTTGTATAGAGTAGATTCCAACTGGTTGCTCAGTTCTAGAGACTTGATGGACTAAATATAGTTACAATACCATTACAATCATGCTGAACTAAAACTAATGACCAATCCAACATGAGCATCACAGACAACATACAATGTCGTACATACTAACATAGATGTAATCACATGATACAGTATGAGGGGCAAGACTTACGTTCCTCTCCAGCATCTGTTTCCTCAAGTCACTCACACTGCTGGCACTCTCCGGCGAAGCGTTCAGCTTCTGCTGGGCTTCGGCTATCCCTTTGTTCAGGAGCGTCACCTGCTTGTCGTAGTGCTCCTTGTGAGCCACAGCCAGCTGCAAGCTCTCCATCTGCTCCTTCGTGGCCGTCTCGAGCAGCGCCATCTCTGACATCAGACGTGCAGCCGGTGTGAGAGTGATCTCCCCGGAAGCATCCCCCAAGATCTGCCCAGAGCTAGCATCAGGGTTCTGGGACACGACTTCCTCTGCGTGAGCTTTGTTTTTAAGTACCTCATCGTACAGTTGCTGAAACAATACATAACAAGATTTCATTAGGTGTAGTTATTAAATTGTGGCGTGGATCTGCCTGACTATGGGGAAGGTTTATTTTTTGTATTTCTTCAAGCTCATGCTTCATCTTCTGATCATTTTTCTAAATGTTCACTATTAGGAGGTTGTTTTTTTTTTTCTATCAATATATACAATGTCAATTGTACAGTCTTTGGCATAGAGATAAATACAACACATAGGGGCCTGATTACAGGTGTAAGTGTAATTCAAACTGTATAGTGGCCAAACAAGTTTATGTAGGTCTGTTGCATATCATAGGTAATGGTGTATTTTGTAAAACTAAAATAAACTCTTCTGATTTTAAAAGGTTGGTTAACATTTTGAGTTATTAAACCGTATTGTCCTATTCAAAGACCGCATCACAAACCAAGAGATTAGAGACAGGGTCACTGCAGCGATTGGATCCCATAATGACCTACCAATTATCGTAAAAAAAATGCTAGCTTAAAATCTATGGCCATATTACAAGATCTTCGGGACTCGCAAAGACCTTCCTTCAGGGAACAGTACAAGGAAAAAGACGAATAGGCAGACAGAGAAAGCGATGGAAGGACAACATAAAAAAATGGACGGGCATGCCATTGAAAGAAGCTTTAACTAAGGCAAAAGACAGGAATGGAGAAAGACAGTCGACGAGTCTGACATGGTGCCACGACGGTCCAATAGACTATATAAGGGATATATAAGGGTAAGGAAAAGGTCCCCCCCTCCCAAAGAAAATACAAAGACGACACAAACTAAATGATAGCATTGAATTCAATCTAGTGAATGTGTTCGTTACACAAACCCTTCTCTACTATTGTAAGTGTACTATGGATATACTTTCATGTTTTTGTCCCAGATACATCCCTAAGTAAAGAAGAGAGCAAAAGTTGTAATGTTCGCCTTGCGAAGGAAAATTAAAAAAAAACAGAACGAGGTTTTACCCTTTGAACTGTAAGACACTTTGGAGGTTGTGGTAAAACTGTTTCTTCCATTCTGTCAATGGCATATCTCTGTGTGTCTCTACCAGTTACGTTTTGTTCTGGCAAAGTTGTATGTACAATAGAGTCTCTCTGATCAGCATCTACGTAGTCTGTTGTATTAGACTCAGTCTGAGCTTCCTGTGTACTTACACTATCCTCTATATAGTCTGTGATATCAACAGTCTGGTCTGTAACATCTACTGGAATAAAAGTATGTTCAGTTTGATTCCTTATATTGATATCGTGGTCTGCGATATCCATGCTCTCTACTGTTTGACTATAAACAACAGAGTCGCTTTCATCCGTTTTAGGAATGTTAAAATTTGTTGAGTCAGCGATATCAACATTTTGATCAGGATGATCAACGCTTTTATTGACGTCCTTTATTATCGTAACAATATAATCAGTATGGTCTTTGCTAATAGATGGATCAGTAGTATCTACTTTGAGGCTTGGTGAATCTACTTGATCACTGTCATTCCCAACAGAAACACTCGGGCTAGAAGCAGACTCTGTTGGAGCAACTTGGGACAATTTGTTGAGATTTGTTTTCCTTTTCTTGCCTTTCTTTTTACCTTTCTTTTTACCAGTTTTGTCACTGACAGATACAGTATCCAGTTGTTTTGAAATGTCAATGCTCTTCTCTAATGGAGACGATAAAATATCATCAGAGGCAGAAATTATGTTGGAATCAGAGTAGGCTGTTACTGTTTCAGTGTCACAAAATATTTCATTTAATGTTTTAGCATCAACTACTTCTGTTGCTACATTTGATGTGTCCACTTTTTCTGTTGCTACATTTGATGTGTCCACTATTTCTGTAGCTACATTTGATGTGTCCACTATTTCTGTAGCTACATTTGATTTTAGGCCAACTATTTCAGATGCTACGTTTGATGTAATTCCATCCTTTTCTGTAACTACAGTAGGTGTACCATCAACCATTTCTGTAGCTACGTTTGTTGCAAAATCAACTATTTCTGTGGCTACATTTGTTGCAAAATCATCTATTTCTGCAGTCACATTTGATGTTTTTTCATCAACTATTTCTGTAGCTACATCTAAAATGTCAATTATTTTTGTTAGTAGATTTGATGCTGTATCATCAGCTATTTCAGTAACTACATTTGGCATGTCAACTGTTTCTGCAGATAGTTTTGAGGTCGTATCCCCAATTATTTCAGTAGCAAGATATGCTGTTGTGTAGTCCACTGTTTCTGTAGCTACATTAGATGTTGTGTAATTCACTGTTTCTGTGGCTACATTTAACAATGTGTTATCTACTGTTTCTGTAGCTACATTTGATGTTAGTTTATCAACTGTTGTTAAATCGAATGTGTTTTCAACATTTGATGCATCATTGACTATTTCCGTTACATTTGTACTAATGTCGTCCAATACTGCAGCTTTATATATTGACCAGTGGTCGACTGTTTCAGCATCAGTAAACTTGGACTTGTCATCAACAGTTTCTAAAGATTCATTTACTATTTTGTCTGTCGCAGCATCAGTTGTTGTTGATACTATATCGGCCTCAACCTTTTCCGGAGTCCCGTTTTGTTCTTTTGTCATTTGAGTTTTTGATTTTTTCTTTCTCTTCTTCTTTTTCTTTGCTTTCAGAGCTGGCTTTAAGTTTTCAGTTTCTCTCGTTTCTTTCAATGTTTCAGCTCCAAAAACAACTGTTGTATCTTCCGATGTTTCTGTTGCAGATATAACTATTGTATCTTCCAATGTTTCAGCGGCAGAAATTGTCGTAGTATCTTCCAATGTTTCAGCGGCAGAAACAACTGTTGTATCTTCCAATGTTTCAGCGGCAGAAACAACTGTTGTATCTTCCAATGTTTCAGCTGCAGAAACAACTGTAGTATCTTCCAA
>JADKLZ010000104.1:2527717-2551642 GCA_021533235.1 Biomphalaria straminea
TGATGTAAAGGTCATCTGTTTCTGTGACCTATGGTTAACGAGGGTGTCATGTGGCCAGCACAACGATCTTTTCTTTTCCCATTAAGCTGGGTGAACTCAGAGGCACCCAAAGATCTCGAAATTAAAAATTCTAGTCTTCACCAGGATTCGAATCCCGGACCCCAAGCCAAGCGCTTAACCACTCCGCCACCGCGCCTCCATGATATACTGAGTATATATTTGCCGTTCATTAAAATAGCAAAAATAATTATTTAGATCTTGATCTTGATTTGATATTTTTTTAAACATACAATATTTTTTGTAAGCTGAAGTATATTATTTTTAAATTTATGTTATTAAAATTAAACAAAAAGAATGCTTCCTCTTACTTTGAAAATGGCAGAAAGAACTATATATTGAGCTGTGAATAAGTTTTGTGGTTTGTAATTTCGCGGCTATGTGTGTTAAAAGTTAATTTCTATTAAGTATTGTTGAAGAGCTAATTGTCGCCCTTTTTTTTTCTGCGTTATATCAATGTTTCTAACTTACTCTCCCTCTTCCCTCGTTTTCGGTAACATTGTCAATGGAACCATCAAAAGTCGGGGTAGGGAAGGAGGAAAACCAAGTGGGAGTGTCATCAAAGTCCATGCCGACCAGCAAAAACGTTTAGGCCAAACACAAACACACAGACATCAAAGCAGTATTGAAGCCAATGCCGCTCTTAGGCCTACACAGCTAAATGTACGGTCTAATGTTTTGCAAATGATAATATGCATAGTGTATTATGTACATTTTTATATAGGCCTACTTATTGAATTTCAAACAAAATTAATTGTAAAAAAAAAATAAATAAATAAAATAAAACGTGTTTGGGCAAATGTGTCTTTGCTACTATAACTTTTTTTTAAAAGTTGTCTGCATTAAAAAAAATTTCTTTGGTCGCAACCAGACCGGCCCATTTGGTGCCGGCCCACCGGGCATTTGCCCGGTATGCCCATATAGCCAATCCGCCCCTGGTCTTTGGGTTATGATTTTTTTAGATAACCCGAATAACTATAAAAACAAGCAACATTGTGTCCATCTTTGGAAAGGTAGTGGAAAACTGGACGATGATACCTGTTCTTTTGCCAAGTATTATGTCTGTGAAAAAGAAATATAAAGTACTGATGAAGATGTACATATAAATATCAATGATTGAAATAAAAAAAATTAATGTATTGTGAGTTGGCGCTCCCAGATCTAGTTTTATTTTTGTCTAGTTTTAATTTGTGTAATTTATATAGGCTAGTGCTAAGATGTATGTAATTTAGTATCTTTTCAGTTTGTATAGGTCAGTGCTGAGTACAATGTTATTTCGGCTATTTTTTACCTTCTGCTACTTTTAGTTTTTTTTTCTGTTATTTGTGTTTTACTCGTTATTGAAACGCGGTGGATGAGCGGTAAAGCGTCTGGCTTCTAAACCGTTGAAGACTGGGATTTTTATTTCGGGATCCTTGGGATCCTCTGAGTCCACCCAGCTCTAATGGGTACCTGACATTAGTTGGGGAAAAGTAAAGGCGGTTGGTTGTTGTGCTGGCCACATGACACCCTCGTTAACCGTAGGCCACAGAATCAGATGATCTTTACATCGTCTGCCCTATAGACCACAAGGTCTGAAAGGGGAACTTTACATAAATGAAAAGTATTATTTTTTTTAAATTCTTTCTCAGTGTTGGAGTTGTAGACACTTTTTCATTTCTTTTGTCCTTGATTAGTTTCACTTATTTTTGTCTTTCGCGCCTATTTTCGATTCGTAGTTATTTAATAATTTCAGTTTAAGTGTAGGTCTATAGCGTTGCAGGCCTATATTCCTATATTTATATTGAATAATATTGTGTCTATCGAAGTTTAAATATAAATAACTTTAATCTTCCTTTTGTATTTTGGTACGATTTAATTTTTTTAAGATTCTCTTCTCTTGGAGCGCCAGCTCACAGTATGATGAGATTTTTTTTAGTTTTTTTTTTTTTTTTTTCATTAAAATAGTGTGTCACCTTTCTTACGTTATGAGTAGCACAAGTAAAATGGAACTTTATAAATTATATATAGAGCTTTTGTTTTTATATATCTTTTATTGGTTTAGACTCGTTTAGAGCATAAACTAAAGATAAACATGTATGCAGTGGCGTAGCAAGGTACCCGTGGGCCCGGGTTCAAGAATGTGTTGATGGCCCTCCCCCCATAGGACAAATATTGTGTGTGACAAAGAAATCCAGTAGTTTGTATGTATCGGTACAATTACTAAAGACATTCCGATGCAATTCATTAATACAGCTGACAGAACCAAACAAAGATAATGTTTAAGTACAATTTAGCACAGTGAATATAATGCGCAAGCGGCGCTACTTTTGCTGAAACAATACTGAAGGCACTAGCGGATCCAGAACTTTGGAGGGGGGGATTTTTTTCTAACCCTAACGCGCAGTAAACCCTAACCCTAAGTGTAAATGCGCGTACAGCATACATATTAGAATTTTTAAAAAAGCATTGTTTCTAAGCAATCGGCGAAAAACAAAACACATACACATAAAAACAGCCATGTTGAGGCCTTTCTCTTCACAGCTAGTGGGTCTGGGAGAGCGCTGTAAGGTTTGCCAGTGGGGTCCGGGGCGAAGCCCCGAGGCCAAAAGCATTTTCTTGCATTCTTCACTGCAGAAATGCATTCTCCTGACATCCACTCCTCAGTATTTATCCTATTGAAAAGGACCTTTTGAACAATTTTTAGCGGCCCCCGTAAGTGGAAAAAGCCGCTATTAGGTTTAAACAAAATATCCGTCTGTCCGTCTGTCACACTCAGGGCGCCAAAACTAGAAGAGATACGAAAAATATTTTTTCACCATTAAATGCGGCTTGAAAAATTTAGGTGCAACGGCTACTTTTAGTTTTCTAAAAGCAAACCGTTTAATTTATAAAAAATATTATGCAAGCGATTTTTAATAATAAAACACCTATTGTGAAGCAATTACGTAAATCTAAGGGAGGAAATGTTATTACATGCTCTTGGCATGTAGATATCACGCACATTTTGTAAAATGAATTTCTGTCTGTCTGTCCGTCTGTCACACTCAGAGCGCCTAAACTAGAAGAGATACGAAAAATATTTTTTCACCATTAAATGCGGCTTGAAAAGTTTAGGTGCAATGGCTACTTTTAGTTTTCTAAAAGCAAACCGTTTAATTTATAAAATTAATTATGCAAGCGATTTTTTAATAACAAAACACCAATTCTAAAACAATTACGTAAATGTAAGGGAGGAAATGTTACTATAAGAAATGCTCTGGGTATGTAGATATCATGCATATTTTTTTAAAATGAACTCTTAGCAGCGACTTTCGTGTACTAGCGTAAAGCCCGGCAATGACATGATTCTAAACTTATTTTTTAATTTTTTTTAAAAATCAGATTTTTAAAAACAAAATTGTTTAGTGCCCCCATTATAATGAAAGAAGCATATTTTTGTGCGTTTTGTCTGTTGGTTGGTCTGTCCGTCACGGTTAGATAAAAAAAAACACTAAAGGCTTTTGAAAATATAATTTAACCTTTACTGTTCTTTCAGAAATATTGCGATAGTTTAAGGATGGGCGCGAGAAGTTAATTATTTTCAACTTAGAAGGAACATCCGAAACATCTTGCGAATAGGCGGATCTAACAGGTATCCGACTCCGACGGGGGCCGCCTCTGAGTTTGTGTATCACACAAACTCTCTTTGTAATCTTGTTTTTACTTGAAAATATTCTAATATGAATTTTCAGGCTCTTACTGCATTGCAAAAACAACTGATTATTCCTTGAAAAGATAAGTTATCCCACATATTTAGGTAGATTATGACTTTGAGGATTTTCGCCGAAAATAAATTATTCGTAAAATAAAAAAAAATAAAAGCAGCCATGTTGAAGGCTTTTTCTTGACAGCTTGGTTATCTGGGCGAGCTATGTACACCCCTTTAGTGGGGTCAGGGGCGAAGCCCCGACGCCAAAAGCGTTTCCTTGCTTTCATCACTGCAGAAACGTATTCTCCTAACATCTACAGCTCATTATTCACTCTATTAAAAAGACCCTTTGTGTATTGTTTTACTTGAAAAATATTCTTATTGAATTTATATCTTCTTATATCTTATATAATACAGACGTTACTTCAAAAAAGAAGATTTACAGGCCCTTACTACAATGGAAATACAGCCGATTTGATCCTTGAAAAGATAAGATCAGGGGGCCTTAGGGCACTGGAACATATGCGGTCGCAGTCGGCCCCGCAATTTTATAGGCCTCGGGCCTAAATCTATGTATCTCCACTCTGGATAAGATACCCCACATATTTAGATTAAGACTTACAGGATCACGCAGAAAAAAAAATATTCGATAAATACATTTAAAAAAAACGTGTTTGTAAGTGGTACATTTTATTCAAATAGGCATGTTTGTTACTTTGTTTTGTTATAAAACTATAATTCCAAGCTCTAAACAAAAAAAAATTCTAATATGGGAGGAGAAATGAAGTGGACCAATTAGATTTAAGTATATATTGTCTGTTATAGTCTTAATTTCTGTTATACAATACTTCAATAGCAAAATATCAGTATGAGTAAAGGTTGGAAAAAAGGTGACTAGAAAAATAATATTTGGGTTCAGAACTCTTCTCAATGGTTATTCTATATATAAACATGGGCTAATGTTTTGATTTTAATATAGGGACTATAATTTGATATTACGTTTAGGATATTTTAAGAAAATTTTATTTTTTAACCTTTTTTAAAACAAAATTTAAGTGTAGGAAAAGCCACAATTGATCATTAGTCATGTGACTAGGCGCTATAAAACCCCTACGTGCAATCCATCAACATATTTTTAGAGTTCAATGGGCCTTCTGCTATTTGAGGTATGGGGCCCCATCTAAGTCCAGATAGTGTATGTAACTACTAAATATGTCTTATAGGCCCTAAGGTGGAGCTTATTTTGTATTGAGGTAAATCCGGCTATACCCCCTTGGTTGTTACACCATCGGGTGTGGGCCCCTAAATGGTCGTGGGCCCGGTTTCATTGAACCCCTTCGCGCCATGGATGCTACGCCACTGCATGTATGCCAACTTTGCCCTCACTAACTCTTTCTCTCTGTAATTATTTACCACATTCTGGTGGAATCAACGTTGGTATCGTCACCTAGGAGAGAAAGAGCTAAGCCTATATTTTTCATTTAAAAAAGTCCCATTCACCGAGGCGTCCTTGGTTGCAAGGTAACTTCCGGTAGATTTTTTCTTACTATTTTAAGAAACCATTACCGAAGATTTAAATCACCACTTTTACAGAAAATCATGAATGGAAACTTAATTAGGAGATGTTACAGGGGTAAGTGTGCACAAATCAATTTGTGCCTTAGATCTATAACTGTAAAGCTTTCTGACTTATCTTCTTAGCCGATATAGACTAAATATCAGGTGGCCGAGCCTTGCTCGGTTAAATAATTTCATATACCCGAAGTCATTTTTGGATTTTTTTTTATAATTACGAAAATGAACGATTGGATAAAGACTACTAATTCGAAAAATTTCTTTAGTATTCTGTTTGTTCTATATGTAAATTGGTACGTTCAGACATTTAATTTTGGAATTAGTATATTCAATTATGGCTTTAGTACGAAACATCGAGTGACGCAAATTTCTACGTTATTGGGGAAAACTTCAAAGACTTTCTTACAAGCCAATAATAGTAGGCCTACGATAGTTTTACGCTGTCTAGACTGTAGGAGGACTTAAGAGACTTGATATTTAATCGCCATGTACAATTACATATAGAACAAACAGAACACTAAGACTGTCAGACCATAAGAAGTTCATACCGGCTTTTGCCATCCATCTATCCCAGTGGTGCTACTGGTGCTACAGCCCATGGAAGGATATGGCCTGCTTTTACACATCCCTCCATTCAGATATCTTCTAGGCCTTTCGTCACCACACCCTAACCCCAAGTTTTTTACTAAGGTTTATAGTTAAATCAAAAGTGGCTGCAGCGTACGCAAACTCGTTGACCGCTTAGAATATTGTGTGTTGGTTTCCTTTTCGAGTCGATGTGAAGCTCGAAGTCGCAGATCCTCAAGTTTCCTTAAACGCTCCTCAGAATTTTCTAGCTTGACGATATTACTAATGATTGCATTTACGAATAATAACGTTATGTCAATAAAATATTAACTTCACGTCAATAATAATAATAATAATAAAATTATTATGTTTATATAAATAATGTTTGTCTAAATGAATCTATATAAAAGACCTTCTAAAAAAAAACAAAGATTTAGATCGAACAAAATTATAATAATATTTGTCTTCTATAAATTTAGAGTGGAATTGGCAATGCTGTTACATCTAGATCTAGTCTAGGAAAAAAAGCGATTGAAATCTGGCTGAAATCCTATAGCTCAGACGTAGACGTCTAGATCTATTTGTTTTCCTGAAAAGTTGTGAACATCTTTTCTTCTAGAAATTACAACAGAAAACCTATTAGATTATTATTAGATCTCTTCAACGCCGAAAACCTCCTGCTATTAGGGAAGAATAACGGCGAGCAACATGGCGAATTTTTCGACGGAGAACTGAGAATCTAGTTGTAAGTCTAGAATCAAGACCTAGATCTAGACGTAGATTGTTTGTTTGTTGTTTTACATGTTTCGGATGTTCCTTCAGAATTGAAGATAGTTACTTCCTAGTCCAAACCTCCCGCAGGACGACGGGGGATGGGAGCGGGTAGGGTTTGAACCCGGGACCATCGATAAATCCAAACGACAGTCCAGCGTGCAAACCGCTCGACCAGGCAGACATCCAGATTCGGCGTCCATATCTTTCTTTTCGGCCTACATTTAAGCTAATTAAAAATATACAATTAATCAAATTCTTATTTTAACGTGCCTTATAATAAAGGGATCAAGCGATTAATTAGTAGAAACACTTGGAAGCACTTGAGCGTCTTCAGATAACCACGTGCTTGATTGATGTTCACTGTTTTAAACCTTCAACTACGGTGCGCAAATAGTTGTGTCTATTCATTCAAACGCGATAAAACTTGTTGCAAAGAAATGCTTTAGTGAACGGCTGTAAGCCAGTGACGTAGGAGGTGTACTTTTTTTTTCATTTCTTGCTGTGAGCCTAGTGACGTAGGGGTGTCAAGTTTTTTTTCCTTTGACGTCACTTTCATTCATAAATTGGAAAACTTTCATTCATAAATTCTCCATGTCATTCATAAAACCTTCAAACCAAAATAAATTTTTCGATAATGAGACATTTTTCAAACCGATATAACGGTCAAACTCGAGTTTTCCCGATGTGGCCAATGAGCTGAGAATTTTTTTCTCACTAACATTTAGATACGTTGAAATTTTAAAGAAAATCGTTAGAGCCGTTTTCGAAATAGAAGAAATATATATATATATATATACAAGAATTGCTCGCTTAAGAGTATAGGATTAACCAAGCATATAATTCGTGTATTTTTTTAACGAAATTGATTAAATTAAGGTTCTTGTGAAAGCTTTTGTTAGAGTTAAGCAATAAATATAGACCAAATAGTAAAACTTATTCAGCAGATTAACCCAGTGCATTTATATGCTCTAGCTATAATAGACTAAATGACTTTTCGTTGAAAAATAGTCCTATATTATGTGTAGCGTAAATGTAATAAGTCTAGATGTAAAGGTTTCTTCTAGTTGAAAAAAAACAAGAAAAATATATTTGGCCTCTATATGATGTTGATGATATAGTAGAGAAAGGGATGAATCACAGATTTCGGTATATTCTGTGACTTTTTATGCCATTTTTTTCTGTCTTGGTGAGACCTGCAGCTGTCGAAGTACTTACTAGCCTTTGCAATCATTATTGCCAACGGTAGGGAGAGCCGCATGGTCCTCAAGCATCAGTCCCCTATATGTTGTCTCCTCGTTTTGGTTAAGCCAGTAAAAGAAGCCTTCCATTCGATCTACTGTGGAAATAGACCTATACTCCATCTTCCAGATTTTTAAAGGCGCTATGAGATTACAGACGTAACAATTACGAATAGTTTTGAAACCCATCCTTGTTTTGCCCTGCTCTTGATAGATATAACCTTAAAGTCTTAGAGGAAGAAATGTCAAACTTTACAGTTCCTATCATGTGAAGCTGACTGTAGTTTTAATAGCGTATTTGGAAAGCCAATTTTCTCTAGTAAAAACTAGATCTGCTAAGTGTGAGCATATTACTAAATGAAGTTCATATTTCTATGACTTTCTACTCAATCAAGAGAAATGTTATTTAAAACGAATTTTTTTTTATGACGCATGTTTTTTTTTTCTTAAGGAGCACACTGTTTCCAAAAACCTGATTTAATTGTCACTAGCTTTCAAATTGAAGGTGATCTACCACAAGTGAGATTGTTTGTTACTTTCTCAAATACTATTGTTTGTTGTATTTTTTAAATAAAAATGTTTTACTTTAAATATTTCTTATTGTTAAAATAAAAAGGTAGTAAGTCACATGTTATTTTTAATCTTATGCAGAAAATTTATTTAAATTACAGGTGTAAAAAGTGTGTAAAGCGGGAAAATTTGTAGAGGAAATGTTACTTCTTGTGATTGCATTGAAATGAGATTTTATGATGATGTTCATTGTTGTAACATAGTAGTCTTACATTATTACTAGCAAAGTTGAAAGATATATATTTATAACATGTCAAAACTAATTTCAATTTTTTTCTTTTCTTTTTTCTCAACCGCTTATAAATTTTGAGATTGTACAGCTAATAGAGAAACAAATTTTATCTGCTCCCACTAATTCAAACAGCATGGAAAAGTGCTTATGAAAACAAAATGCAACAGCTAATTATCAGTCCACACATTCCAAGATGAGGAAAAGAACAGTATAAGCTAGATTCATTGGTGCATTATTTATACAAAAATTTCACTCAATTTTTTATGAAGCCAGTTACAGTTACGATGAAGGGATGAAATTTTGGATAAATGTTTGTTTGTAAAATGTTTTACATGTTTCGGATGTTCCTTCAGAGTTGAAGATAGTTACTTCCTAGTCCAAACCTCCCGCAGGACGACGGGGGACGGGAGCGGGCAGGGTTTGAACCCGGGACCATCGATAAATCGAAGCGACAGTCCAGCGTGCAAACCGCTCGACCAGGCAGCCATCCTGATAATATTCTATTTGTTTTACGAAATGA
Organism: Biomphalaria straminea; assembly: GCA_021533235.1. Classification (NCBI taxonomy): domain Eukaryota; kingdom Metazoa; phylum Mollusca; class Gastropoda; family Planorbidae; genus Biomphalaria; species Biomphalaria straminea. The sequence goes on from JADKLZ010000104.1 coordinate 2,536,921, forward strand.
GAATACATCAGAAATTGAATAGGTGATCTTCAGTATGTAATGTTTCATTTAAAAATGATAATTATACTGATACATATTTGACTTACAAACAAAATGAAAACCATACAGTATAGATGATTAAACTTGTAAGTTTCTGATGTTAGATAGCTAGTTTAGTCTTTTAGAATCGCGCACTTTTTAGATAGCTAGTTTAGTCTTTTAGAATTACGCACTTTTTGGTACCGACAATGAACGCACATTTTATGCCGACACAGACCGTAGGGCTAGAGGTTAAGTTGGACGTAGAGGAATTCAGTTACCGCTAGACTCTAGAGGGGATTAGACATCTTTTATCGACCGACTAGATTGTGGCCCATCTTGTAAATAAATATTCTGTTAAAGTTTATCTCGAAGTCAACTTGGTCATTTGAGTTTTGTTCTTGTGAGTATTTATTCTTGTGATGGTCGCTGTCGAACTCGCACATAATAATTTCATAGATACAAACTATACTCAAGCACTTATTATCCTGAAGCAACTTAGAAATACTTCAGTTACAACTAATTCAATACAACAAAGAACCATTACAGTGGCCATTACACTGAAAAATAATACATTAACTTTAACTTCTTATTCTAGACTTTTATAGGAATGTATCTTAAGCTTGAATGAAAAAGAAAGTTGCTATAATTTAAATAATAAAATCTAATAGTCTGAACATGTAACTAAAAATTGAATAATGCTATCATTTATTGACAAGTAAATGTTGAAGTAATGATGTGCTTTCTCTTTTAATAAGTCAATAAGCAATAAGTCTCATGTTACTTAAAGCATACAGTATTGTTTTTTTAAATCTATTTACTGTGCTAGTTAACTTGATTCAGCTTACATTTACAGTTAAAAAAATAACAACAAAATTTTTAATTATTCAGCAATTAAGTTTTAAGCTGCCCTACTTACTGGAAGCTTCGTAGGAAGAGTTTCTGGCATTACAAGTGATAAACTCTTAAGAAGAAAGCATCATTTTTTCTTGAAATATACATCTGCGGAAAAGAAATTGCTTTTAACTTTAGAAATAATAAAATTGTTTTTTTTTAAATCTCTAAAAAGTAATAGTGACTTAGTTCAAAGAATTATGTAAAGACTTTCTTTAAGCATTTTCTCAACTTTTCAAGTTAGTAACCCTGTAGTATGTATTCCACACAGAGTATTAACTCTTTCCGATTCCTCTCCTTTGATGTGACACACGTCAACGGTGCAGTCCTGGAGCATCAAAGCCCACCTCGTGACTCTGGTTCGTAAAGTTCGTGCTCCGAAGATAAGCCAAGGCCTTGTGGTCAAATTGAAGGTGAAATTTCACGCCAGCTGGGTACTTGTCCAGTTTTCTAATGGTAAATACGATAGCCAAACCTTCTCATTCGATGATCGAATACCTCTGCTCCCGAGGCAACAACTATCATCTCACGTACTTGACGGGATGCAGAACACCATTCACACACTTGCTCAGTATACCGGAGATTCCTTTGTCCGAAGCATCGATCTGAAGAAAAAATGGCAATGAAGGATCAGGCAAACGAAGAATGGAGTACCTACACAGATTCGCCTGCTCCCTGCTCAAAGCGTTCGCGCTCTCATGATTCCAGTGCACCTTAACAGACCGACCCCGACACAATAAATCGGTAAAAGGATAAACCAGATCAGAGAATCTCGGTATAAACCTGCTATAATAGTTAACCAACCCAATGAGACTACGAATCTCTTTTTTTTTTGTTGTTGTTATGGGGGTTTTAAATTCTAAACATTTTCTTAACATTACTATGATCAGTCTTAACATTCTTCTGCCTTACATTATGCCCAAGAAACGTATCATTAGTAAATGGTATTTCATAAGCCTATCAATACGATACACTTTCAGCTTCTCGTTCATCTGTACAACAAAGTTATTAAACGTTGAAATTTTTTTGACAACTTTGAATGGATCCTGCCAAAATTACAGACAACTTATTGTCTCTATGAGGTTTAAGAACCAACACACAATCTCCAGCATAACTGTCAAGAGTGGATTAATATTCGTCATATTGGACTTTGTATTTACTTTTATTTACCTGATCATTCTTATTAGCGATAGCGGTAATAACAGACAACCTTTCTTTTAAGTCCAATAGGTAACTAATTACATTTTTATATTCAGTTTCTTCCTCTATCTGTAAATACTCGTTTGAAAACAGATAATGAACCCCTCATCTGTCTACCATACACGAGTTGAAACAGACACGCCAGTTTCATCGCTCTACTAACAGCTGCACAACCAAATTGATTGCTACCATTCAAATCTATATTCCAAGGAATCAAGTCTGTCACTGGATCCCTAAAACATGCCCCAGGTACGACCTCGGGGGCGCGTTATAAAGCGTGTCTTTTCAAATCAAATCAGAGGTCTATGTTGGAGAAATTACTATGTGCACTATAAAAACATTACAAAATGGAGTTCCAGATAAAGAAAGAGTGTATGTGGCATGTGTGTGTGTGTGTGAGAGAGAGAGAGAGAGAGAGAGAGAGAGAGAGGGAGAAAGAGCGTGGGTCGTTACATTTCATTGTTACAGATACAATAATTTACAGATAGAAAAGTTCAGGTAGATCGTTAAAACAGGGTTTATTTATTAATAATAATTTTATTTATAAAGCGCTGTTAACAAACAAAATGTAGGCTCAAGGCGCTATAAAAACATTACAAACACAAACATGAGACATGACAAACTAATCTAAAAAAAGTTCTAAACAGATAGGTCTTGATATTCTTCTTAAAAGTGGTGTAGCAAGTTGTCTGTCTGAGATCAATGGGGAGTGAGTTCCAAACCTTTGGTCCGTGAACTGAAAAAGCCCGCTGACCGTAGCTTTTGAGACCTTGTAATCGATTCTTGCTTTTACGGGTAACCAATAGAGCGTGCGCAAGAGCGCAGTAGCAGATTCTCGTTTTTAAGAACTATTCGTGCGGAGTTGTTCTGAATACGTTGCAGCTTGGCTATTTTGTCGTCGGGTATACCTGCTAGCACGGCGTTGCGGTAATCAAGGCGGGAGAGTATGAATGCCACAGCTAGCGTTTTTGTTGACTCCGTTGTTAGGTATGGTCGGATCTGGCCTAATCTGCGCAGCTGCAGATAAAGACCCTTGTCTTATGTGTGAGTCGAAAGATAGTGTTGAGTCAAAGAAAACTCCAAGATTCCGGACTACATGGACATAAGAAACCTGGCAGTTCGTAATAAAAAGAGAATCTGTGCTCTCGACTTTTGAGACGTTGTTCCGATTGCCAATCTTGATTATTTCTGTCTTGTCTTCGTTCATCTTGAGCTTATTCTCAACCATCCAGTCGCTCACCCTTGCAACGGTACCACTGATTTTCTCTTCCAGATGCGACACCACTGAGGGTACTGAGAAATCGTATAACTGTGAGTCATCGGCAAAGAAATGATATAAGATGCCTGTTGGCCGTATGACACCGCTGAGCGGATATGTATATATAGTGAACAGTAGTGGGCCTAGAACTGGTCCTTGGGGTACTCCGTACTTCAAGAGTAAGCTTGTTGATTCTGTCCCACTAACAACGACACTTTGGGTGCGTTCAGTCAGGTAGGATCCAAGCCACTTTAGGACGATTCCTGCTAAACCAAAAGTGGCAGAGAATCTGGTCATCATAATGCCATGGTCAAGCGTATCAAAAGCTGCGGACAAGTCCAGCATGGAAAGAATTGATATGTGGCCTATGTCGGAATTGTGAAGTAAGTCGTTTAGTACCCTGACCACTGCTGTCTCTGTGCTACGGCACTTCCTATATGCAGATTGAAATTCTTCCAAGAGACAGTACTGTTTAAGATGAGAATGAATTTGTGCTAACACAATGCGCTCCAAAAGCTTTCACAGAAAGGGTAAATTTGATACCGGACGATAGTTTTTTAGACATTCCGGGTCAAGACTGGATTTCTTCAATAAGGGCCTGACAAGTGCATGTTTAAATTGCTGTGGTACAATGCCTGAAGTCAGTGAAGAGTTCACAATGTTAGTAATTGTGGGTACAAGCTCATCTAAACATTCAAGGAGCAAAGAAGTTGGAATGGGATCAAGGTCACATGACTTATTTGGCATCTTTAAAATAGATCTTTTGACATAATCTTCAGATACACACTGAAACTCGCAAAAAGGAGAATTTTGAAAGATTGGAGAGTGGTCAAGCTGTGATGAGAGGGAGGGCATGTCATTTCTGATCTGCTCAATCTTGCCAATGAAGAATCTATTGAAGGAATCAGGGAGTTCAGATACTGGGATAGATGACGGCAAACGTTCGTTATTAGCTCCCCCCTAACATTTCAGCGGTGATTCTAAATAGCTGCTTCGAAGAATCAGAAGTTTCGATTTTTTGTCGAATATGACTAGCTTTTGCATCTCTAATCATACGGTTCACCTTGTTTTTTTCTAGGATGTATATTTGTTGATGTATCGTCAGACCTGTCTTTTGAAATTTCAAAGAAAGAACAAGGAGGGGCTGTTAAGTCAATAAAAAAGCCATATAAAACATGGGAATAAATCAACCCCTGTGTGTACTGCTAGTATACTATAAAGTTTAAAGGATGAATTAACTAAGATTTGCTCCTGAACGAGTCCTGGATATATATATAGCGATATATAGATAGATAGAGATAGATAGATAGATAGATAGATAGATAGATAGATAGATAGATAGATAGATAGATAGATAGATAGATAGATAGATAGAAAGACATTAAGGCATAAATCAACATAAATCTAGGAACTCGGGGGAAAAATATCAAAGCGAATTCAGAAAATGTGCGTTTTTTTTTATCGTGTTCATTGGGAGCCACATGTATGACATATGGGATTGTTCTAGTGTTTACGCACGCCAAATAATCGGCCAATATCTCGTTCTTACCTCATCAAAATAAACTAATAAAAGGTGTAGGAACATAGGAATAAACAAATTTTAAAAATCTTATGATACCACACAGCTGTTGCGCCAAACCATTCATTGTCTCGTTTTCAGACAGATTAAGTTGATTAACATCGCTATCAAACGAGTAAGTAGATTTGAGCTTTTATTTGCAAGCAGATTAAAGCAATCATAAATAACAAATAAATATAAGCAAATCTCTCCTCACCGTTATGTTTTTTTTAAATTTACTACATGTTTGGCATTTTATTTTGAGAAAATCTGGTATGTCTGACATATACGGCATTAGCATTAATCTCCCTTTGCGGCGAGCAACGCCCCTAATAGGCCTACATGCGTCTGTCCTCTATAACAACTAAGGAAGACATTGTTCCATCTCAACACTATATGCTTTACGCTTTAAAAAATCATTACCGATACATTCTTAGAGATTCATCTAAAGAAGACATGAGACCTGCTAGCAGTGTAAGCAGCGCCTTGCTGGTTCTCTTGTTTCTTATCATGGGTACGTTAAAAGTTCTAGTTTCATTTTACGTATCATTTAAATTGAGTACATAGCAGAGCCTAATTACTTCGTTAGCAGTCATAGTCTTAGAAGTTGCAATTTAAAAAAAAACAAAACATTTTTTTCTTTACCAGTTCATGGACAAGTCAACCAATGGAGTAATGAAAGGCTAAATAAGAATTTAAACAGAGTTTCTTGCAGTAAGAATCCAGCTTTCGGGGAACTGAGTTACACAGGTGGTAAAATGTGTCTCTTTTGGTCAGCCGTCCCGAAGACATTCGCAGACGCTAAAGCGGATTGTGAAGGTTTGTTTGAGAATTAGATCACATCCTAGAGATTCTCATGTCCTAGCTATACCATTTAGCTTTATAAGGAAACTTTTGATCACATCCTAGAGATTCTCATGTCCTAGCTATACCATTTATGCTTTATAAGGAAACTTTTGATCACATCCTAGAGATTCTCATGTCCTATCTATACCATTTATGCTTTATAAGGAAACTTTTAATCACATCTTAGAGATTCTCATGTCCTAGCTATACCATTTATGATTTATAAGGAAACTTTTGATCACATCCTAGAGATTCTCATGTCCTAGCTCTACCATTTATGCTTTATAAGGAAACTTTTATCACATCTTATACATGTTCAGGTCCCTTTTTATTGTTTATTGTTTTATTGTTAATTAGTTTATTCTATTATTTCGATACAAGTAAAAGAGTAAAGCCTAACACTTGATCTCTGCCTATGCACGTGTTACGCGCTCTGGAGTATCGTCTCGGTGATCAGGGTTCTTAATCTGCCCACTCCTTCCCTCCCCCCCCCGCGGCCATGTGGGATGTTTGGGCTATTTTCAAACAACCAAAACATGTGAAACAAACAAAAAAAAACCCCAAAGATTTCAAGAAAGGAAGTGACGTAAAACATTCTTGCAACAGAAAAATGTATTTACATTTAAAGGGCAAGAAAGTTCCCCCCCCCCCCACCCTCATGAGTCAACTAGTCGCTGTCAGAACGTTTATGGTTGTGTCCAAAACTATTTCTAGTGAACTTCTTTATCACCAGACTTCAACATGAAATCCTGCCCAAATTCTTGTGCCATGATGCTTTTCAGCATATTCTTTAAATGCATAAACCATTAATTACAAAGAGTTACGCATTTGCCCAGTTGCCTATATAGCCGTCGTCCCTGCTTGAATAATATCGCAGGTAAAAACTACCAATCTGAAGAGTTGTGTTTTCTGTAAGTTCTAGAAAAAAAGGTAAAGTTCCCCTTTCAGACCTTTTGGTCTATAGGGAAGATGCTGTAAAGGTCATCTAATTTTGTGGCCCACGGTTAACGAGGGTGTCATGTGGCCAGAACAACGACCAACCGCCTTTACTTTTCCTCAACTAATGTCAGGTACCCATTAGAGCTGGGTGGACTCAGAGGCGCCCAAGAATCCCTAGATAAAAAATCCCGGTCTTCACTAGGAATCGAGCCCAGAACCCCCGGTTCAGAAGCCAAGCGCTTTACGCTCAGCCACCGCACCTCCGTAAGTTCTAAAAGACATTGTAAATGGCGATTAGAATAGAAAGTCTCTTAAGTCCAACAGTCTAGAAAACCACTGCTCGTCGTGACATTGAATCTTTTGCGCAAAAAGATTGGTCTATTACTGGATTGGAAGAAAGTCTTTGCAGTGTAACTTCTCAAAAGGTTAGATATATACATTCAATATTGCAATTACTATATTAACTATGGCTTTAGTACGAAACATCAAGTGATGCATATATTCTACGTTGCTTTTTAAATAGCGCTACTTTCATGCTTATATCATGCTTAGAGCGCGTTGGTCCAATCTCATTTGTGGACCAGTTGGTTGGTTTTCTGTGCTGCCTTTAGGCGCTCACTAAACACAACTCTGCCCGAGTCGGGTGTCGAACCTCGAGCCCCCTTCTAGGAAGCCAAGCCAAACCAAGAAACACTTAGCCTCTCGACCACGCTTCCCACATGCGCTCAATACTTGTACCACACGTGAAAGATCAAGAAATGTATTTGGAACTGAACCTTGAGGGACTTTCATAATGCTACTTAAGGGCAAAATAATTAATTTATATTTAATGTTTGAAAGACTACTTCATAGAACAATAAATTCACATATGAAAAATAATATCCGTAACAATGAATGATAAACCTGGAAAAATTGTTAGGTGATTCCATGAATATTGTTTTTGCTATTTAAATTGGTTTAAATTTGAATTTTACCCAAAAATAATTAAATTTGCCGTTGTATGATTGTTATTATAAGTGCTCTGTAAATTGTTTCTCCTTGTATTGATGGGAACAATGTATGTAGCTTTTACTTTATTGACAAGGCCAATTGTGCCTACGATAAGGTCTTGAGCAAATATTTAATTAGGCCTATTGATTTATTAAAACTTGTTCATGTTTGCAAAGAAATATTTTAGTGTACCGGTACTGTTGGAGGCGCGGTGGCTGAGCGGTAAAGCGCTTGGCTTCAGAACCGGTGGTCCCGGTTTCGAATCCTGGTGAAGACTGGGATTTTCATTTCGGGATCCTTGGGCGCCTCTTAGCCCACCCAGCTATAATGGGTACCTGACATTAGTTTGGGAAAAGTAAAGGCGGTTGGTCGTGTTGCTGGCCACATGACATCCTCGTTATCCGTAGGCCACAGTATCAGATGACCTTTACATCATCTGCCCTAAAGATCACAAGGTCTGAAAGGGGAACTTTACTTTTTTTTTTTAAACCGGGGTACTGCTAAACCCCCCCCATATGCCCATTTTCCCCCCCCCCCCTTTCTTTCTGTAGGTCGAGTGACGTAAGCAGTGTCAAGATTTTTTTTTCCTCTGACATCATTTGACAATTTTTTTTTATTCATAAGACATTCTAGCCAATATTTTCGATAATGAGATATTTTTAAACCGAAGTAACGGTTGAAGTGAAGTTCGAGCTCAAATATTAGCGATGTGGCAATTTTACTTGAGATTTTTTTTCTCATTTATATATATATATATGTATGTATGTATGTATATGTGTGTGTGTGTGCGTGCGTGCGCGTGCGAGTGAGTGAGTGTGTATACATATCAGGCTACTCATAAGCTTACAAAACAAATAGACAACGATCTTCATGTAATATTGATACTTTACCGAGCGATACATTGTGGAGCGTACGCATGTGTTTTAATGTAATATACGCGGCCCTTTAAACATAATAAATGTCTTGACAACTTTTTTGACTTTAACAATTTTTTTTACTTTCACATTTTTTTTTACTTTAACATTTTTTTTACTTTAACATTTTTTTTATTTTAACATTTTTTTTTTTACTTTCAGCTAGAGGAGCTCGACTTGCAGTCTTCAAAGGTGCTGACAAAATGGCATTCGTGACAAGCCACTTGAGCATTTGGCTAAGAGACCTTTGGATAGGGCTAGATGACATACAGAATGAGGGCACTTTTGTGTGGCATGATGGGACAATCCTTTACAAACACGAATATCACCCACTTTATTTTACTGGAGGTAATGAACACCATCATATCGTAGTTTGAATATCAACTTCTTCTGTATGATAAACATTGATGGGTTAAGAAGTATTGTGCACAATTTTCTTCAGTTACATATTAGTAAGCAATATCTGATGTCTTAAGCAATATCTGATGTCGTAATCAAGCAATATTTCTTATGCAATATCTGATGTCGTAATCAAGCAATATCTGATTTATTAATCAATATCTGATTTCTTAATCAATATCTGATGTCGTAATCAAGTAATATCTGATGTCGTAATCAAGTAATATCTGATGTCATAAGCAATATCTGATGTCTTAAGCAATATCTGATGTCTTAAGCAATATCTGGTTTATAAGTTACATTTCCGATGATTGACCATAGTTCATTTTCAAGTCACATATAATTTTTTCTCCATTTCAAACATTTCACTCTTTCAACCCTCATTGGCGTTGCCAACTTTGATTTTACCCCATTAAACTAAGTTGATTTTTGAATTTTTAAACTTTAATTTGTGTTATGTGTAATTGGTGTGTATTCCCATATAATTCGATACCAAATATAACATATTCTGATTACAAACAAAAAAGGTAGAGAGCTTTAATCATAACAGAATAGTGAAATACAAATGAGCCAAATGAATAATTCTATTGGAACAAGGAAGATAACTACGGAGAGAAAAGAGTTGAAAGAAATAAAAATAACTAGTCGACCGGCGGCATAGCATACGCCGCTATTTTGAAGGGAAGGCCTTAGGCACTGCAACATATGCGACCACAGTGGATCCCGCACTTTCTTTGGACCCTTGCTAATTTTTAGGTGTATAAATTATTAAATTAAACCATTTTATAACATATAACAGATTTCCCGCGGCCTCTTGATTTACCAGGAGCCCCTGGAAATCTCCTGAAATTGCAAAATATAGGCCTACGAAAAAGTCCTGGAAATCTCCGGAAATTATTAAAATCGTTTGTAAAGTAAAAGTAAAGTAAAAAAAAAAATCCGGAAATATACTGATAAAAATTGAACATGGAAGTGAGATTAAAAGGGGGAAGCTAGAAGAATGATATGAACCGGAAGCCAGTGAAATTATTATTCTGTGTATTGTCGTTCTGTCTTGAATTTTTGAGAAGAATTATATACACCACTTTCATTCACAAAATGCTCCTCTATGCTATGCTATTTTGTGAATGAAAATAGTGCGGATTTGGACACACCATTTTCCATTCACACCATGCTGCGCCATGGGATCTTCCCGTTTTACTTGTTATAAGTAAAGCGAATGCGTGAATTCATGAATAAAAAAATCTATGAATGGCGCTACACATCGTTGATTGACCTTAATTTACGCGATATTAAGAATAGAGTTGCACTCATGTAACAATGCTTTTGAAAAACAAATTTGAATGTTAATTTGATGAAAATATGAAATGAATGGACTATAATTAGTATGCTCATGTGCTAAAGCATAAAACTATCTTTCTTTGCGAAGAGAAGTTCAATAATCTTAGAGTCGAATTCGAGTTTTAGATCTAGATCTAGATCTAGGAATAGAGAGATGAGTTACCTTTCGTAATCATGTCTTATGAACGAATGTGCGTAATTTGTGACATTAATTAAAGTACTTCTAAAGTGAAACCTGAGAGTAGACTCTGTGTATTGTTGTTCTAGTTTCAATAGTCTTACGACCCAATAATCTGGAAATACTTTTAATATTATGACAAATTGAGAAGAAGAGAATTATATACACCCCTTTCATTCACAAAATATTGTGGATTGGGATACACCAATTTCCATTCACATCGTGCTGCGCTATAGGATCTTGCCTATTTACTTGTTGTTGTTGCTTACTTGTTGTTTGAACTTAAGTGTGCTTGAACTTTTGAACTTGTCTTTTGAGAAATATATGTATAGATTCTTCATTCAGTAAGTCTAAATTAGAAGAACCAAGTAACCTTTCTCTCTAAATATACGCAAATGCTGAGATGATCTTCATACATAGGCCTACATGAATTCGTCTATCACTAGGTCAGTGGTAGGCTATTTGGTAATTATATAGCCTAACTGATGAAATTAATAATTCGAAAACAATTTATTAATTCAATGAATTCTTAATCATTTGAAGACAAAACGTATTAGATGTATTATATGATTTTATGTTTTTATGAATCATATCTAGATCTAGATTATTCCAGCATTAAAAACATGTAGTCGTCGTTTAAAATAGCTTCTTAATCTTATCTTATTACAGACGTTAATCCAAAATAGAAGCTAAATACGTGCTAAGAGTATCTATGTGTCTATACATGCAAGTTAATCAATGACTCTGCCAAGTCGTTGGTATTCCTGGCTGATTCATTCCTTGCTCTAAAGAAACTAGAGAAGAAGAAGTACTTGTACGAATTAGTCCTATCCAATGGAATAAGTCTGAATAAGATATCTTCCAGTGCATTGCTTCCGGTATTTGTGCTAAAAATGTTAAAAACATGTATACCTACAAATTCGGACACATAGGCGGAGATGTATGGGGCCGCCTGAGTTTGTTTTGTTTATATGATAACACAAACTTTTGTGGAATATTTTTTTTTAAAACTATAAAGTAACAATTTCAAACTAACGTATCCCATAAAACTAGTTGGACATATGTGGGGGGGGGGGGGGGGTGGCTTAGTGGATAAGCGTTTGGCTTCTGAACCAGGGGTCCTGGCTTCGAATCTCAATGAAGACGAATTTTAAATTTCTAAATTTTTAGGGCACCCATGTGTCTTCCCAACTCCAATGGACACCTGACTTTAGTTGGGAAAAAAAAAGATAGTTTGTGCTGGCCACGTGACTCCCTGCTCGTTAAACGTTGGCCAACCCCCCCCCCCCCCAGATTACCTTAACGTCACCTGTCACGTCACATCGCAAGTTCTGAAAGGGGAACTCTTTACTTTTCGTGTGCAGACTTACCACTGTGCATAAATTGAATCTTTAAAAATGTTTGATCTACATGAAGGTGTGAGGCCTTATAATGTGTTTATTTCTAAAGAAACATTTGAATTATAACCAGTAACGTAACGTTTGTCTAGCTGGAACAGAGCAGACCTGACCTTGACCTATCTTAATGTTAATTAAAGTATGATAGGAAAACGAACAATTATGGAAATGTCTTCTAAGAATAAAATGTTAACAAAATGGCATAAATAGGATGTGCTTGTATTTTTTTTTATTAACCTATTTATAATTTTCTTGATTAAACAAAAATTATCTATTCGGACGATTTATTTACTGTTTACAATGTGTTCAATTATTGTGTTTTTGGGTTGTGATTTTAAAGATAACCCGGATAACTATCAAAACCAAGATTGTGTCTATCTTGCGGCGTATTCCTGGAAGTTGGACGATGGTTCCTGTTCTAAGGAAAAGAATTATGTCTGCGAAAAAGTATTATAATGAGCTGGTGAAGATTTAAATATTAAAATCAATGGTTGAAATAAAAATAAATGTATAATGAAATTTATTCTTTTGTTTTCATTGAAAATGTTCATCACCTTGCTTACGAGTAATAGAAGTAAGAAGGAAATTTATATCTAGGTCTTTTGTTTTGGAATCTCTTTTATCGGTTTAGAGTCCTGCCATGCGCTGCAACATATAGCAAGTTCAGTGGGCTATAATGCTATATTTTTTTTTGGACATGGGGGGTAGGGGGGTGAAGGGGTGATGGTTTCCTTGCTGCCTTTAGGAGCCTATTAAACACAACTCAGCTCATCTGGATTCGAACTAGAATCCCCTTGACATAAACCCAAACGGTTATTTGCCACTCAGCTACAGAAATCCAAAAAAAAAAAAAACGTTATTTAGAACTGAATAGTTATCATCCTATCCCAAGACACAACAATCTGATGATGATCTGAAAGTAAATCCATGCACAAGACGAAATCTTCCAAGTAGGAAGAGCACTAAGCAAAACGATATTTCTAATAATTAAACCTTTCTAATCTAGATTCGATCTGAAATGTAGATCTAGATATAGTCTACTTTAATGACAATGTCATGCAGAGCCAGTCTTAGGCCACTGCAACTATGCGGTCGCAGTGGTCTCCGCGCTTTCATAGGCCCCGCGCTAATTCAAGGTGTAATTATTAAATTGCAAAATATATACAAGAAATTCCTAAAAATCTCCTGAATTTATTAAAATCTCCTGAAAACTCTAAAAAATTATCCGGAAAAATAGACAAAATTATCATTTGTGGGTGTTATTCATTGCTGAAAACGCCAATCCTACGCGCGATAAAAAAGAAGGCATTGTCAGCTTTCATGTAATAAAATCTAATAATCGGGCGAATTTTACCTTAATCGGAAGTTCCAATACTTTATTTACATTTATAGTCACTGACACGTAAATATGCCATTGATGACAATGTTCGTAAAGTAAAGGTTAATTTGATCGCAATTTTTAATTTTTAAGTCGATTTTATTATCCTCATTCCTACACAAACTAGGCCCCGCGCAATCAGTTATAGGGTCCCGCAATTGCTAAGACCGGTCCTGATGTCATGGATTCCGCAGATTAATGATGAGTGCAGTGTTTACTATTTGTTTGAATGTTTCACGAATCGCATCTGTTAATGTGGTTTACGGTAAACGGAAAACCTGGATTGGCTTAAATGTATAGATCTACAATTATACACAGAACCTGTTCCTGTTGCGACATCACGGCTTTTGTAAGATTATCTGCTGTGTTGTACGAGATGAGGAAAAAATATATAGATTCTAAAATTTTATAACAACACATCTATTCCACTTGATCTTTAACATAAATCTACTAACCTCATCTATAATATGTAGCACTAGATCTGCTATATTATTACCAACGCATTCATACAGGCTCTACTAATAAAGAGATGTAATTGAGATCTATACGGTATAGGTGTTAACGAATAGCGTTACACTACAAACGGGCCTGTTTTTAGCGGCCCCCGTAAGGGGAAAAAGCCGCTATTAGGTTTGAGCAAAATGTCCGTCTGTCCGTCTGTCACACTCAGGGCGCCAAAACTAGAAGAGATACGAAAAATATTATTTCACCATTAAATGCGGCTTGAAAAGTTTAGGTGCAACGGCTACTTTTAGTTTTCTAAAAGCAAACCGTTTAATTTATAAAATTAATTATGCAAGCGATTTTTTAATAACAAAACACCAATTCTAAAACAATTACGTAAATGTAAGGGAGGAAATGTTACTATAAGAAATGCTTCGGGCATGTAGATATCATGCACATTTTTTAAAATGAACTTTTAGCAGCGGCTTTCGTGTACTAGCGTAAAGCCCGGAAATGACATGATTCTAAACTAATTTCTTAAATTTTTTAAAAAATCAGATTTTTAAAAAAAATTGTTTAATGCCCCCATTAGAATAAAACAAGCATATTTTTTTGCGTTTTGTCTGTTGGTTGGTCTGTCCGTCACGGTTAGAAAAAAAAACACTAAAGGCTTTTGAAAATATGATTTAACCTTTACTGTTCTTTCAGAAATATTGCGATAGTTTAAGGATAGGAGCACACAGGAATTGAGCCAGGGACGGGGGCCGCCTCTGAGTTTGTGTATCACACAAACTCTCTTTGTCACAAAAAGGTCAAAGATAAATAGGAAAAATCTTGGAGGTCTCGCGATATGGGCGACTAGTGACAACCATGACAAGGACAGAGCGGTATAAAACTCATTGGTACCTTACTTGGTCAGACTAAATCAACGCCACTTGTTGAAAAGCACCAAGATGCCTGTGTGTAGT
>JADKLZ010000104.1:2571607-2599110 GCA_021533235.1 Biomphalaria straminea
CACTGAAAACTCAGTGCCCACTATCTAATTACCCACGGTACAGTGCCCACTGAAAACTCAGTGCCCACTATCTAATTACCCACGGTACAGTGCCCACTGAAAACTCAGCGCCCACTATCTAATTACCCACGGTACAGTGCCCACTGAAAACAAACTCAGTGCCCACTATCAAATTACCCACGGTCCAGTGCCCAGAGACTTGCCCAGTGTTCAGCGCCTACTGCCCAGTACAAACTGCCCAGTCCAAGGCCCCAGCTGCTCACTGCCCAACCTCTCTTGCCCACTACCTACGGTCCTGAGGTCACCTTCCCCCCCTATCGATGCAGATATACTCATAGTCGAGTTAAACTTCGACTGCTCAAGCCGATCATCTCAGGTTCTCCACTGTATGAATCAAAGAAGTCCAGCGGCCAGTCAACCAACCAGAAGTGAAAGTTAAGAGACCAAAATAGAAACGCTTATCCACTCCTCACAAAGCAATCTAATGATGAGATTTATTGATTAAAATCCCATTGTTAACCCAATACCCAACCATTTTCTTTATTAAATTTTTGTATATTTAATATACAGTCTACTCTTGTGTTCTTATTGTTAGCTCGTAGTGTGCCTGTATCAAAATTCTTGTTATGTGAGCGGGGAAAATTATAAATTATTTCCCCTAGACTAAACGACCAAATAACTATTTTAATAACTTCAAAAACCTCGCCACAGACAGAAGACTCAAAAGTAAAGTAACAATTATATATCAAACACTGAACCATAATTTTCAAATTCAAAAACAAAATTTAATAAAATACTCAGAAAGACACAAAGGCACATTCCTCTTCCCGTATGCTAGGACAACTTTGTACATAAGCTCTTTTTCTACCCTAACGCTATTAGAGCATGGAATGGATTGCCTGAGCTAGCCAGGAAAACCAGCGACCTGGCAGAATTAAAGTCATTGGTTTATATGGATGACGCGTAGGACGTAATCATCTTCTTTTTTGAAGTAACGTCTGCATTGTATAAGATAAGATAATATATATATAATATATAATTATAATAAAATAATATTGATATTTATGCCCCTTTAAAAGACCTGTTGGCTATTGGTGATTAATTTTTTTTTGGCATTTATTTGTATGCCATATGCTGCGGAAGTCTTGTCAATGTGTATCACCAGGTCAGTTAATTCTTCTTCTGTCCCTGCTAGGCCATCAGTGTCATCTGCAAAGCGCAAGTTAGTAATTCTTCTTCCTCCAATGCTTTTAGTACCTTCATAGCCCTTGAGAGCTTCTTCTATTATCATTTCAAGGAAGAATATTGAAGAGTGTTGGTGAAATTAAGCTTAACTGTGGTTTTGAATCAGTCCCCAATATTATTGTGGCATCCTTGTAGAGGTTCTGGATAACTTGATTATGTTTTTATTAATGTTGTACCTTTCCATTGTTGTGCCCCATGCCATATTCGATCGAAATCTTTCTTGACATCAATAAAGACATGAAAAAGATTCTCTCTGTATTAGAAATATTTTTCACAGTGTTCTGAGGATTAGGATTTTTCACAGTGTTCTGAGGTTTAGGATTTTTCAGTTGAGCTGCGACCTTGTCTTAACTCTTTCTCTCCGTAATTATTTACCACATTCTGTTGGAATCAAAGTATCGTCAGTTAGGAGAGAAAGAGTTAACCATGCTTGTTCTTCTAATATGATGTTGTCTGCTATCGGCAGGGCCGGTCTTAAGCCACTGCAACCTATGCCGCCGCAGTGGGCCCCGCACTTTCATAGGCCCCGCGCGATGCGAATTCTAGGTGTAAATTATTAAATTAAACCATTTTGTTAAAGAGTTCCTGAAATTCTCCTAAAATTATGAAATGTAAGAAAAGTCATGAAAATCGTCTGAAAAACTGACGCAAATCTCCTTAAAACAGACAAAATTGTCATTTTGGGGTGTCATTCATTATGGAAAACGCCAATCCTACTAGTGATTAAAAAATCTGGATTGTCAGCTTTCATTAAATAAAAATGTAATAATAAAGCGAATTTTAACCAAAACAAGAAGTTTAAATACTTAATTTACTTTAATAGTCACTGGCTTACAAATATAGATCTAAATCTATCTCGACATCTTGAGGAAAAATAATAACAACAAAGGCGATATTTTGCTAGTCGATAGTAAATCTAAAAGGTAGATTTGAATGTTTATTGGCTTTTTGTTGGAAAACTACTATCTACAGTAGATAGCTCGTAAAGTTAATTTGACAGTGATTTTGAACTTGGTAAAGTATAAATAAAAGGCAAAGACAAATTTATTTTCTAATACAAAATCTTAATTTTCATTACTATCCTTATCAAAACCCAAATTAGGCCCCGCGCAATGCGTTTCGCATAGGGCCCCGCAACCTGTAGGACCGGCCCTGGCTATCGGTCATAGTCGATTTAATACAATTTTAAACATTACTTTGCTGGGGTGGCCTATGAGGCTGATGGTATGATAGTTCTGACTGAGTAAAAAAAACTATATAGCTTTGTGTGTGTTTTTATTTT
The DNA here is from genome assembly GCA_021533235.1 of Biomphalaria straminea. Lineage (NCBI taxonomy): Eukaryota > Metazoa > Mollusca > Gastropoda > Planorbidae > Biomphalaria > Biomphalaria straminea. The sequence continues at coordinate 2,574,135 of JADKLZ010000104.1, forward strand.
CTTGTTTCCCATACTAATTTTTCAATAGGAACAATTTGAATATTATTAATGAATGTCAGGCATAGGCTTTGACTTGCTAGTACAATCTAAATAGATTGTATCACAACAGCTGTATTAATAACATAACTTAAACTAAAGCCTGCCTGTGTATTTTTTTAAAAGTTGTCCATGACAGCCATCAAGTTCCAGTGTGTTTTAGTATTGATGTTTAAAATAAAAATAATTATAAATACTATTATTTTATTTACTTCCAGACATCTTACATTGATTAAAAATGAAGTCCTGTATTCCCGCAAAAGATAAAGAGGAGGAGGAAATGAACCAAGAGGTACCTCAGAATTTCATCCCACCTTGCCAGTCAAGAATGACTGCATCTCATTCATCTCAGTCATCATATTACAATCAGAGAGATTCTCGTCCTCAGAGGGATTCTCGTCCTCAGAAGGATTCTCGTCCTATCTCATGGCAGCCCACCTTGTCTCCCACACGTAACTCAACTCCCCCTGAGACACCAACATTCCCCAATGCAAAACTAAGTGAGCAGCACAACTGGCAGGCCTTGGTCACCAATGTGCGTGAAAGAAATGCTGTCATGTTTAATAATTCACTCATGGCGGATGTATTTTTTACTGTTGGTTTGGGAGTAAACCAGAAGAAGATACCAGGCCACAAATTTATACTTGGCACAGGGAGCTCTGTGTTCTATGCTATGCTCTATGGTGGTCTTGCTGAAGAAGTAAAAATTATGGAGATCAGTATTCCTGATGTGGAGCCAGCCGCCTTTTTAAGTCTTTTAAGGTACCTTTTTTTAAATTTATTCCTTAAACTGTATAAACTTAGTTTGTACAGACAGTTCATTAGTTGCTCTAGCTAGTTTATTGCATGCAATATGAAAGGAAATTATGAAAGCATTAACCAATTTTTTATGCTTGAAAATATTTAATATCAATTTGCTAAGCAAAGTGTTATTGTTTATGCCTTTAAGCTTTTATCTATATATATAATCCACAAAGAATTAGGTCAGACAACAACAACGAGTAAATAGGTAAGATCCCCTGGCGTACGCACCACGGTGTGAATGGACCCAATCCGCACTATTTCATTCACAAAATAGCATAGCATGCGGCGCAACGCTATTTTGTGAATGAATGTGGTTTATATAATTCTCTTCTCCTCAAAGTTCAAAGGTTCAAGAGATAAATAAGTAAGGGGAAGATCCCATGGCGCACGCATGCGGTGTGAATAGAAGTTGGTGCATCCCAATGCGCACTATTTTGTGAATGAAAGTGGTGTTTACATAATTCTCTTCTTCTCCGATTATTGTCATATTATTAAAAAGTATTTCCAGATTATTGGGTCGTTAGACTATTGAAACTAGAACAACAATACACAGATAGAGTATACTTTCAGGTTTCACTTTAGAAAGTACTTTAATTACGCAAATTCGTTCATTAGACATGATTACGAAAGGTAACTCATCTCTCTATTCCTAGATCTAGATCTAGATCTAAATAGTAAAACTTGAATTCAACTCTAAGAAGATTATAGAACTACTCTTCGCAAATATAGTTTTATGATTTTGAACATGAACATAGCCTACTAATTATAGTCCATTTAATCAAATTAACATTCAAATTTGTTTTTCTAAACCATTGTTACATGAGCGCAGCTATATTCTTAATATCGCGTAAATTAAGGTCAATTAGCCATTTTTTTTTACTCCATTCATAGTATTTTTCATTCATGAATTCAAGCATTCGCTTTACTTATATCAAGCAATTGGGAAGATCCCATGGCGCCACAAGTTGTGAATGGGAAATAATATATCCAAATCCGCACTATTTTCATTCACAAAATAGCATAGCATTTTTTTTTTTTTACTTTAAAAAGATTTTAATAATGTCCGGAAATTTCCAGGACTTTTTCGACCGGCGGCATAGCATTTAATAACATTTCAGGAGATTTCCAGTGGGCTCCTGGTCAATCAAGAGGCCGCGGGAAATCTGTTATGTTTTATAAAATGGTTCAATTTAATAATTTATACACCTAAAAATAAGCACGGGTCCAAAGAAAGTGCGAAACCCACTGTGGTCACATATGTTGCAGTGCCTAAGGCCTGCCTTGGAAAATAGCGGCGTATGATATGCCGCCGGTCGACTAGTAAGATAAAATTTAGCAAAATGAAAATTTAATAATATGCAATTTAAAGAATTGGAAAAAAAAATGTAGGGAAGTTGACAATTTGGACAGTTCTGGTGCATCATTATGTATGAAAAGTACTTAGCTAATACAAGTAAATGGTAAGGATAAACTGTAAAAAAAATATTTTTCATTAGCCTCAAAGTTTGAGAATTAGTGTTCAGTGTCAGGGAGGTTATTAAAATAAAACTGTAAATTAAAAAAAAAAATGACCCAAAAAAAAAAAGTGGCCAGTAGAAACTGATTATCTGTTCCTGGAAAATAGAAGAAAAAAACAAGTGCATTATTAAAACCCTAACTATATTGTGGTTAACTATAGTATATCAATCAAACTTGAGAAATTTTGTGTATTTCTTATACTTCAAAATTGAAAAGAAAAAAAAACTTTAATAAAAAAAAAAAAGGTTAAGAGAATTATTAAAACTTTTGTCAATCAATTGTTATATATACATATTAAGTTATTTCTTGACAATCCTTTTAAAACCTTGTTTAATAATGTGTATGTTATATTAATATATTCTTTTTCCCTGCATGTAATTTTTTGTTTTTTAAGCTGTTTTATATGTTTTAACTTTTTTTTATGCACAACACTAATTGGCTAGACTAAAAAGAAATAACTAATAAATAAACATAATATTTTATATATATATATATGCTATTAATTAGAACATTTTTTATTCCCTGACAGATTTTTGTATTGTGATGAAGTTTGGATTGAAGCTGATACAGTACTTGGTACTCTCTACGCAGCCAAAAAATACATTGTTCCTCAACTAGCCACAGCTTGTGTTGCTTATCTTGAAACCAGTCTGAGTGCTAAAAATGCCTGTGTTCTCTTAAGCCAAGGAAGACTTTTTGAGGAGTTGCAGCTTATGCAGAGATGTTGGGAGGTTATCGATGCACAAGCAGAGGAGTCACTTACATCTGAAGGATTTACAGACATAGACAAACGCACGTTGGAAACAATACTGTCTCGTGAGACACTTAATACCAAAGAAATTTGTGTCTTTAATGCTGTTTGTAAGTGGGCAAAAGCAGAGTGTGTTCGCCAAGAACTCAGCCCAACACCTCAAAATCAGAGAAGGATTTTAGGTGACAGCATTCATTTAATCAGGTTCCCAGTGATGTCTCTTGAAGACTTTGCTAATGGGCCAGCTCAATCAGGGGTACTCACACTCCAGGAGTGTCATGATCTTTTCCTCCACTTCACTGCTCAACTGTCGCCCAAGCTGCCCTATAAGAAAATAGGTAGAAAGGGCCTTACTCAGTATAAGGTCCACAGATTTCAATCTTCTTCTTATAGAAGCAATCAATGGAGATACAGAGGCAGGTGTGACAGCATTCAATTTTCTGTAGACAGGAGAATTTTCATTGCTGGCTTTGGGCTATATGGGTCAAGTAATGCTGCATCAGAATACAAAGTTATAATGGAATTAAAACGTAATGGGGTCGTTGAAGGGGTGCAGTCTACAGAGTTCTTATCAGATGGCTCTAGCAACACGTTTCCTGTAATGTTTGAAAGTCCTGTGCAGATTGAGCCAGAAACTTTTTATACAGCGAGTGTTATTCTAGAGGGTACAGAGTTGAGCTATTTTGGTCAGGAGGGCGTGGCTGAGCGCCAGTGTGGCAAAGTAACATTTCAGTTTCAATGCTCTTCAGATAGCACAAATGGTACAGGGGTTCAGGGAGGTCAAATACCTGAACTGATATTCTACTTATGAGGGGAAATGTTAGACTTTTTATTTTCACGTATAAATGTTAGCGAATTAAAAAACATTTCTAGCTCAACAGTAATCAATTTACTTTTCAATTAGTTTTTTTTTAACATAGCATTTAATTAATGTTTTTTGTATATGATTCTAATCTAATATACTGAAATATATATTAGGTTATTTATTTTTTTTAAATGCATTTAATTTACATGGAATGTACACTAAAGGTACAGCACCTAGTATAATTGATAAGTTGACACCAGACGATTTAAGTTTTTTTTTTTTTTTTTTTTATTATTATTTTTGCTGTAAGTATTAATTTTTTATTTGCATTTCATACAATATGCCTTTTGGGTTGTCTTTAGTGTTCTTTACTATTCAGCTTGTCTTTTTTTTTTCCTCCCTTTAAAAGAGGAAACATTTTTCTGAACTTAACTGTTTCTTCTAAGCTTGAAAATTGCTTCTGTCTTTGACTCTTAGTTTAAAAAAGCATGTCTAAGTTTGTTATAAGAATGTGGTAGGTTTGAATAGAACCAGATTATATTACAGCAGGTGAGAATGAAGATTATTTATGCCCACTTAGGAAAACAGCATTATGTTTTTACTGGGTAAACTGATTTATTTTGTGCTGTAGGAAGTATTGGATGTATTCCTTTTTTCCTGTCAACATCGACATGAATTTAATAATTGACAGAAATGTACTAATCCCCACTCTTTAGAGATAATGGATGTGATATTTCAACCTTTAACCATTGTCTCTGAGGCATTTAGCCAAACAGTGATGAATCCATACTAATCAAGATATCTGTGTTAAGAATTTTGAACCACTTTTTTTCACTGATAAATGTATCACATTTTATGCAGCTGCTAAAACTTTAAAAGACTGCACATCATAAGGCCCCAGCCTATATCATACCTATGTGAGCTCAGTGTAAATATTATGTAGATATATATATATACTTTGTCATTATTTTATGTCAGATCAGTGTAAATAGTATGTAGGTATATATATATATATATGTACCATGTGTGTGTGTTGTCATTATTTTGCTCTAATGGTTTTATGTTGCTTGAATGAAAGTTTTCTTAAGCTTCTAGCCCAAATCTTTTGCAGGAAATCTGGGGATGATAGCGGGCAGATTTTGAATGCAGAACTATTGAGAATATGGTCTACAGTGGAATGCCACACATTACAGGAAGCCAATTGTTCGCCTAATTTATGGATTTAATTTAATGGAAAGATTTATGTCCCGGCTTTATTTATTTATTTATTTTGGTAGTATCTGTGTCTATGGTGTATATAAATAAATATCTTAAATTTTTTTTAGTATTTAAAAGAAATTCTGAGTCACAAATGCATTTTTGTTATCATGCAAACTCATTTAAGCTTCTATTTTAGCTCTTGTACACCACTAAATTCTTGATAATGTCAACAAAAATAATCATGATTTATTATTTATGTAAAACTTACAATTGCTCCTTCAAAATTAAGATGTAGACTTTTTTTTTTAAATTAGAGCAAGAAAGTACATATAAATGAGTTGTTTTGTTCCTTTTAAAAGTATTTTGTTTAAAGTTTTGGTTAAAAACCGTGTCCCTTTTTTCTGTGATATTACATTTTTCAGAAAAAAACAATGATTTACTTGGGTTAACCACCACAATCTTGTCCATCCAACAAATTATGTTTAGAAATGAGGTTGGAATTCTCAGCGAAAATGAAATGTGTTTATGTATTAGGAAATTAGTGTTGTTATGAGGGTGCCATTTTGTAATAAACAAGTCAGAAATAGTTATTTATCTCTGTGTACATGACCTGTAGCATACAAAACGCTTGATGTGATGATCCATTTGTTTAGATACTTACATATATCTGTTAACTCTGGGCATTAAAAGTTTTGTAGTATTTTTAATGAGACCTGTTTATTGAAAACATTTTATTCATATCACACTTGCTCTGAGATCTTGTTTAATTTTATGTACATGAATTAGTTGGTGATATACTACACACAATGACATTCATTTGTTTGTTGTAGAATAAATAGAACTAGAGTCCATGTGTTTGTGGTGTTCATTTCTAAAATTATTTGTTTCAGAAAACTTGCTTTGAACAAGATTTGTAAACTTAAACATAAACAAAGATAGTTTTAACCTTTACCTTTCTTCATTCCTCTCTGTCGTTTGCCTTAGATAGAACCTCTTTCAATGGCAGGTCTGTCCATTCTTTTTTTATTTTCTTGCCATCACTTTCTCTATCTGCATCTTCTTTTTCCTGAGGGCGCGGTGGCTGAGCGGTAAAGCGCTTGCCTTCCGTACTGGAGGTCCCGGGTTCGAATCCTGGTGAATATTGGGATTTTTATTTCGGGATTTTCGGGCGCCCTTGAGTCCACCCAGCTCTAATGGGTAACTGACATTAGTTGGGGAAAAGTAAAGGCGGTTGGTCGTTGTGCTGGCCCCATGACACCCTCGTTAACCGTAGGCCACAGAATCAGATGACCTTTACATCATCTGCTCTATAGACCACAAGGTCTGAAAGGGGAACTTTGCTTTTTACTTTTATCTTCTTTTTCCTGGTACTGTTCCCTGAAGGAAGGTCTTTGCGAGCCCCGAAGGCCTTGTAATATGTCCATAGATTTTAAGCTAGTATTCTCTACGATAATTATCTTATATAATACAGGGTAACAGACGTTACTTAAAAAAAAAGAAGATGATTACGAGGGGTCTAAGATAATAGTACTAAAGATCAAAGAAACTAAGATATACACATTGAAAAGACACAAGATTTTAACAGAAAAGAAGAAGGTTTCTTCAGTTAATGATTAAACGTATATGGAACAAGCAAACTATAAAGTGATATAATATTTACAGGCCAGTGAATGTCTATATAGTCCAAACCTCCGATCGTCGACTTGTAGCACCAAACTGCTGGTAGACAACTAAACGTAGGCGTATTACATCTAAACTAATACATTTTTTAATTACTTGAACTTGAATACTAAATTATACTAAATATAACTTATATAGACAAAATCATGTCGATATGAGATAAAATAATTGTACTAAACTTAAGTTATATTTTTAAAAAATCTAACTCATTACATTTACACAACCTTTCAGTCTCACGTTCTGGAGTTGTCTATTCTAACTATCTTGCATCATTCACAACTAATTCTAACCTATCCCCACCGTCATAATAGAAACACACATACACACTCCATAACAAATGGCACGCTTTTTCGATAGAGAAAAATTCACAGATCTGGAAGAGTTCCAAGCATTGCACCCACAGGCAGGTGCAAGGTGGTGTTCATGCATCCTCCCCGATTCTGCGTAACCAAATTCTAGCCAATGTTTTTTTTAAGCCCCATAAATTAATTAACTTATTCTAAGTTGTAACTTAAAAAGTGTTTCATCAAAAGGACAGTTACATGGATAAGTTATTATTATAAAAGGATAATGACAAAGCTGCTAGAAAGCTCTTCACATGTCGTTTGAGTTAAACTGGTGATTTGGATCAACAGAGCACTGGCAGCAGAAAAACAAATAATACGAGCAGCCGCATTATGAATTAACTGCATTTGCTGGGTCTGTCGGTACCGCAGACAAGATTGCCTATCCAGAAGCAGATATGGGCTTTTACAGAAAATAGTAGTCGACAGAACCGTACAAACCTCCAGAGAATTACAGGCCGATTCAGCGAATTCGAAGAGAGCATGGGCAAACTACTCACGGAAGACTACAGAGGCATGATGGCTAGCATTCAAAACCGTGTTCAGGCAATGAAAAAGCAACCGTTGTCTGTTGCAAGACTTAACCTTGTTGTCAATGACCTGAATGACGTTTCGGAAATACGAAATACCGTTGTCGTCACCACTTTTGTAAGAGACACGATGGACTGAGAAATACAAATCCATTCGCGCTTTCGCTCACAACTTTAAGAGAATCTTTGACTGTTGGTTGATCTTAACATAACGGCTGCTGGTGAAACCAGACAAACTGCACACGTGATAATCAATGCCTGCTACTCGTGTACGTTTTGATTCATCATTTCTTGAACCAGTTGCCCAGATGTTGCCATTTATCTAAATTAACGTAATGGCCGCTCAACAGCACATCAGCAGTCCCGTTGACATAATAAAAAAACACATTGACTATGCCGAGGCATACGTCAGGGATGACATTCTGAGTAAGGCAAGACCGCTGGCAGAGAAGGTTGGAATTGAGTTGATGCTGCCGCTATCGAGAAAAAAAAAAAAAACACCGAGCGAACACAACTGAGATTTTGAGAGTATTTCAGAACACGGCTTTTACATGATTATGTATCTTGATTCAAAGAATGGACAGGCCTACCATTGAACGAGGTTTTAATCAGGGCAAAGGATAGAGAGAAATGGAGAAAGATGGTCCACAAGTCTTGCTTGGTGCCCCAACGGTCCACCAGACTAAGGGATATGTAACAGGTAACATGTATCTTGATTCGTTAGTTTCTCCATTAACGCCTCGCTTTTCAATCAATACTAATGCTCAGTTCAACCTTTTTTGTCTAAAACGATGCAAGAGCTGAAGCTTGAAGAATTCATCAGTCAGCAAGGCAATGTATCAGCCTATTATAGACAGTTTTGAATACATTACGAGACGACGAATGGATTCAACTATTGGCATTTACAATCCCAGGATTCAGGCTTTGCCATGTTGGACACTGCTAACTTGTTAAAGCATTATGCTAACTTAGCCGATACTCAACATTAAACTATCTTTCAGACCAATACGACAAATCAAAACCTGGTTGTAGCCAACAATGACTGATGAAATACTCTCAGCACTGTACATTATAGAGTTCATCGCTAGCGTGTCCATCATGACGAGAAGCAATTCATCAGTTTAAAGCTATTATACAGTTTTGGTAGCCACAGTCCACGTTTGCAGATGTTTTTTTTTATTTAACAAACTTACAAAGCTTATATCAACTTATTCTGTCTGTCTGATAACAATTTTGTACACGTTATTTCTCCGACACCCTATATAGTCTCAGATCCAGCTGAAATTTAGCATAATTATTTCTTTTACCTAACAACACAAGAATAATATTAAAAAATATTGGTAATTAATTATTTTGTTTGGTATATATCTCAAACAAGGGAAAGAATTTCTACTTGACTGAAGTGGTGGTATGAGCTGAATTAGTCCCCTTTATAGGTCGTCGTCTGAGTCCTAGTGAACACAATATGAAAAGTATGACGTGACTTTAGAATCAATAAATTATGCAACCTTCCATGTTCATAGGAATAGGCTACTAGCTGAGTGGTTTCCGTGTTGGCTTGAGAAGCCGGAGAAGGCTTGAGTCATGAGTCAGGTTGGTCCCCCCCCCCTTTTTTAAAAAAAATATTTTTATAGCTTCTTTTTATTATTACTCCAGATCTATTACAAATTTAATTACATGTAGCATATGATCCAAACTAATTGATACAAGTAAGGGCCAAGACTCAACGGAAAATTTCTCGACCCTAAAAGTGTGCTTCGACGAGGTAACCCTAGAAAAAAAATTATTTGTTTTAAATGCAAATTATTTCTTTTGAGCTTATATTATTTCCCAACACATTGATATTCGACCTTTCCTTGATTTCAGATTTTCGGAACCTATTATTCGATATGGACAATATTTTGAATGGCATTTATATTTAAGTTCTGTTAGATTGGGTAAGCAACTTCTGATTGTCATTGAGCTCTATCAATCTAGATATAGACTCTATATAAGATCTACTCTATCTATCTATAAATATAGATGTATATATAAGATTTATCTCTATCTAAAATAGAGAGTCGATAATGTAAAATCTATTTGACTTTATTTCTATCAAGCATCTTTACGTTGTAAAAGCACTATTTATATACGTCAGTGCTTGGAGGGTTCAAAATTAACGGAAACGGAAGCTAAACGTTTTAGTTTACAAATTTACTACCAATTTTCTGGATATAAACAAAGGAAACGTTTAAAAATCAAAGTTTATTGAAGCAATCGATTTATAAATTACTATGTAAGTTTGAAAAAATGATAAAAACAGTATGCATATGGCAAAGTAATTATATATCTCGGAATATGACTGCTCAAGCTTTGATTTCTAAGCAAATATTTGCGCCACCAATGGCCTATTTCCCAAAATGAAAGTTGTTTATAAACAATTTTCATTTAGAATATTTAGATCTATCTACCAGATCAGATCCAAATCTAGTGTTGATCTTGGAATCAAATGTATGGTCATTTATCGAATACATTTTATGCAGCACTTTATTTTTTATGTGGCATAAACCTGTTAATATTAGACAACTATAAAAAAAAAAGTTAAATCTACAACAAACTCACAAAGATTGAAAGTAACAAATTGTTACAAATCATTTTTTTTTTCAATTTTGAAATGAAAATTCAAAATATTATAAAATAATAAATGATTTAAATATTTAAAACGATCAATTCAAAAAAAAAATGCTACTAACCTACTTAATAGATCTAGATCTATTTATCAGAGCTCATCACCCAACAATTTTTCAATGTCCACCATCACTACAGTTGATCAATATCAATTACTTTATGGCAATCAATGGAATCATGCCCTGGCCCTGATCATAGATCTAGATAGACTCTGATAGTGATAGACTCACTTAACAATAACAATAATAACATCACTAGATCTAGATCAATGACACTAGACTCTACTCTTGATTAGACCTAGTGGCTAGTCTAGCTCTAGGTTAGAGATCTAGAGGAGCGTACCGATGTTGGCCACGCTAAGCCAATCTCCGGCCATTTTCAAGTTTCAAAATTCATAACTCTGTAATGGTCTAACCTATAAAAAAAACTGAGGGTCTCAATGAATTCGTCATTCTTTTGTCTATAAAAATAGCTTCTTTGCAATGTATCACTACGCATAGTTAAAATTAGATCTAATGTGAAAAGGGGGTAGGGTCGTTTTTCTGATCTGAAAAGTTATCGGCCAGTTTTTTGTCTCTGTAAAAGTTGTGGGCCGGTTTGGAGATTTATCGGCCACATCAAAGGAAATATATGTAAAACATGTTATTATTAAGACATTTCATCCTTAATTTTATTTTTTTGTACATTAGCGCAACGACACAAGCCATATTGTCACTTTTCCCACGCTCCACGCTTTCATTCTCGGCTTGTAACTGACGTCACACCTTTGCCATTACTTTGGGCCTAGCTAGGGAAAAAAATCGCCTCTGTTATGGGGGAGAAGAGGAGGAGTATACTCTCTCTACTGTACCTTATTGTCTCTACGGGGCACTTTTTTTTCCCCGTAGCACAGCTCTCACTAGCGCAGTGTGTGCCTGTCTCACCTTAGCCTTTTTGGTACCAGTCGATCGATAATCGCTAGTCTCCTGCTCTCACCTGTTTTTTTTTTTCCTTAGAGTGTCTCCACTCTTATGGTATGCATGGGAGACATGGAATAAAGGGGAGTGGGGGGAGGCTTCATACTCTCTTTTGATTTTAACAATCTCTTAGACCACACATAGCATAGTGTGTATTTATCTACTTATCACAAGCCCAGTGCACGTTGATGTTTCACACAAAGGCCTTAAGCGCACCTGGTCAATCAATAATGTAGGCTCGATGTCTACAATGATTTTGCTATTGTGTCTTATTTTTCAGCAGCCTATTGATGCTAGTTCAGAAATATATGGTGATATGCACAGAAGTGCCATAACATTTGTACATATTAGTTGCATTTTAAATGGTTTAAAATAAATTGTTATACGTTTTGCATATACGCGATCTTAAGATTTTTTTATAAATATGTTATAATTTTTTTTTTAGTGAAACACGTAATAAACACATACAAGAACACATACATAACTTAAATATACATTTTGTACTATATTATTTTGACAAAATACAAAGTTATTTCATTAATTGTTAAAAAAAAACAACAAAAAAAATAATAATTTCCCCTCCTTTGCAGCGTCAAGTTATTTCCCTTTGATGACTTGCTTCATATGTTTTCATGGTAAAACTTGTGGGCCACCCCCTATTTACATGTTTAATTGGGAAAAGAGAGTCTGGGTTTTGAAAATTATTTGTTTCTATGTCTATTTAGAAGCATTATATCTGGGTTTTAAGTGGCTGATGGATCTAGGGGCTTAAAAATCGTCTTAGCTCAAGACCCTACCTCGTTCTTCCCATTGGGAGAAAAAAAGGTCAGTTTTACAGTAGTCTACTTTGAACCCAAATAAAATTACTTTCTCTCAATGAAAAAGGGAGCTGTATGTGTCGGAAGTGTGACAAAATAGTCCATCCGCAATATTTAAGAGGAAGTTGGGCAGTAAACATTCTAATAACGAAGTTTTAATAATAATAAAGTGAGGTGCCCGATATGCAAGACGAAACCTGGGTGGCCGACATCGGTACGCTCCTCTAGATTCTAGTCAGTGACTTGTGAGTGACTAGATCTACATGACACAAGATAAATTCTTCTAAATGATCACACTATGACTATAGATACTAGTGACTATAGACATAGTAGACTATACACACCTAGACCTAGTCATCCTAGAGTCACTAGAGACCTAGAGTTAGACTACAACTTGTCAACTACATTATTACTACTGAACTGTCACAACTGTACAGCGCTAGGATCTAGAATGACTAGACGAGTTATGACAAGTATGGTCTGTTACTCTGTATTTCATACAATATTAAGAACCTGCAGTATTATGAGAAGATCTATTGCTCACTCACTGTTACCCTGATGATCAAACTTCCAACCTCTGCTATCCTGCGGGAAGTTAGGAGTAGGATGTAATAATCTTCATTTCTAAACAAATTATTTTATTTGAAGGAATGTGTATTTTATAAGAAGATGGGAAGTGGGTAGTGTGGTAGAGAAGCTAAGTACGCTTGGAACATGGCTTGGTTACCTATGTGTCATAGTATATAGATCTAGTAGTATGACTATGATTATGGGGGCTCGAGGCTCGAGGTTTGACATCCAAAGAGTTGTGTTAAGTTTACTGATTGGACCATAGTGCTCTCAGCATGCTATAACTATTAGCATGAAAGTAGTGTTATAAAAAAGCTATAATTATTATAATAAATAAATAATTATATTTATTAATTTTATTATTATGTTAAAGAATGTTTAAAACATACCAAACAAAACAGTTTGAAGTAGTCCCTACTTAACAATAGAGTTAGGGACCAGAATGTCTGTTGTTAAGCAATATTCATGGTTAAGTATGACACAAGATTTGTGTTAGGAATGAATCAATATTTAATAGTAGCTATTGGCATTGCTAAGAATTTCATTCAACCTTCGTACTTCTTTATGATCCTCATCTTTGTGTCTGTGCAGGCAAATGTGGCATTAACTTTAGTGGTACAGTGACCAGCCATTTTTTCATAAGGCTCGCTTTTCTACCAGAACTGAAGCCAATGCATTTTCGCTGTCCATAATTTTCTTTATCACCATCTCTGTCTAAATATTTAAATCTGGTAGACATGAGTTTCAGCTACCACCAAAAAATCAGTTCTAGAATATGTGAAAGAAGCACTGCAGACCAGAAAAAGATGCCCCATGACTATTGTGAGGATCGGAACAATTTTTTTTCCCCGCCGGGGCGGATTTGGATTTAGACACATTAAAATGGTGTGTAAGCATGAACTTAAAAAGCATCCTTTTTATTGGTAAGCTCACTATAGAATATGGCTAGATAGAGTTTTATCAACTCAGAAGCTGAAAATTCAAATAACATTACAGTGATCTCATAAAGAAAAATACATTAGTTAATGGCAAAATAAAGCAGAAAAAAAATAAAACATTAAAATAGGAAGTATGTAAAGAACTTGCATGGGCATTGGGACGTTTCATATCAATGGAAGGTTCATAGCAAGTAAGAATATTTAGCTATTTCATAAAAAACCCAAATTAAATTTGAATTTTCATTTTTTTTTTTTTCAGGGCAGCTGTGCAGAAACCTAAGAGTGAGATGACTCCTGAGGAGCTCTCTCAACATGAACAGGAAGAGTTTAACACAGGTCCATTGTCTGTTCTGACTCAATCAGTGAAAAATAACACGCAGGTTCTTATCAACTGTCGAAACAACAAAAAGCTGTTAGCACGTGTCAAAGCATTTGACAGGTATTTTTTTTTAAAGATTAAGTTTTTTTGTTTTTTTTTAATTTAGTTATTGGGTTTTTTTGGCAACCCAAAGATTCTGATTTAATTTTGTTTTCTTGTAAAGGCTTTGAATAACATTTTAATGTGTAACTAACCAAACATTTTTTCAGTGTTTTTGAGTGGACATTTTTCTGTTAATTTGCTAAATTATTACAGGTTTAAACTGGAAGAGTTGCTCAAAAGATTTTAGAGGGAATCTCTATAGACATATCTTTTTAAGTCAATATTTATGAAATGCAACAGTTCACTAAAGCAAGCATTTTAGAGCATCGTTTGTTCTGACACCAGACACTTTAGCACGAAATGTTTTAGACACACATATATATATATGCTAATTTTAATATGGCAAAAAAACAACAACCAAGAAACAATAATATAGAAACATTGATGCAATGTTTTGGTTAAAAGAATAATTTTGTATTCAATATGTATCGCCAATGTAATGAAAAAAAAAAAAAACAAACTTACTCATGCCTATTTGCACTAGATATGTATTGATGAAGTAGTCAAAACCATTATTAATTTTGTTTGTGTGTGTCTAGGGGGGTGAGAATATATCCTTACTAGTAGAGCAAGAAAAGAAAAATTTATTATAAAAATGTATATTTATTTTTTTTAAGAAATTAACGTCTAGTGCCAAAAATGCTGTTTTTATAGCAGTTCAGCATTATCAAATTTATCATACATCTTTAATCTTGAATCTTTTTTTTTTTCTTCTTCTGATTCATAAACTTTTTTTTTTCTTTTTCAGACACTGTAACATGGTGCTGGAAAATGTCAAGGAGATGTGGACAGAACAACCCAAGGCTGGAAAGGGCAAAAAAAAGTCAAAGCCTGTGAATAAGGATCGTTTTATATCTAAAATGTTTTTAAGAGGAGACTCAGTTATTTTAGTGCTCCGAAATCCATTGGCTACAGCAAAATAAGAATCTGACCATTAGTTGATACGTTGTTGTCTAGCATCCTAAGAATGCCTATAGTAAGAACATCTTTTGCTATACATTATATTTTTTTATGTAAATAATTTCTCTTTAAAAACATTTTAAGAATACATGGTCACTTTTACGAGTACAAAACTCTAAAAGCTGATTGGGGAAAAGTATTTGTGTATATATTTCAGTGTTTTGGTTTAACTGAACAATGTTTTCTTTTTTCATTGTAGTATATTTCATTGTGACCAAATGATTTATGTAAGTGGTTCATTTTTATTCATGACATATGACTTGGTTCATGGTATCACTTGTACTGATGACATATGACTTTGTTCATGGAAGTGTATCACTTGTACTGATGACATGACTTGGTTCATGGAAGTGTATCACTTGTACTGATGACATGACTTGGTTCATGGAAGTGTATCACTTGTACTGATGACATATGACTCTGTTCCTGTTTGTTTTGTACCAAATAAAAGTGTTATAAAGGATACCCAACACTAGTTTGTTGAATGAATTTGGCATTGGCCTGACTTGTGTAGTCTGAATTGATGCAGCACATTATAAATGTCTAACAGTAACATGCACACACCGGTACCGGTATTGGACTAGTATAGAGAATGTGCATCCCAAATATATTACTAATTAGTAATTTTTCTAGAACTGAATCAAATTTCGTATCACAGCACAAATCTTTCCTGGGTTCAGATGGTTCAATAAGTACCGAATATTTTTAGAATTCAGTGTTAAAACTACATACCTATTGTTTTATATGATAAATGTAATACAAATACTGACCATAGTATACATTAAAACCAAAATTGCACTGAAACAAAATATTTAAAAATCTACACTGCTTTGAACAAAATGTTCACAAAAATCTTTATTTGAAACAAAAAAAAAGCAACTAATAATACTGTTTGTATAAAAATGTACAAGTCAGATCCATGTATGCCAGTGGTATTTGTGGTAATATGAAGTTAGACCACCATCCAGTGAAAGAAGTTAATGTCTAGTCCACCAAACATCATAGCCTGGGAAAAAAAAACACTTTAATTTACAAGAAAAAAATGTAGGCACAGAATAGTTCTGTAAAACTAACAGTAATCCTATCACACACCTCCCCCCTCTTTGTCTTTTCAAATTACACGAGTACCTGTATTCTCCAAACCAGACTGTTCCTGTTATGTTCCTTTGCTGACCATACTCACTATGATGATTTTTGTAAGGCTAACAAGTGTTCAACTGTTATTGTCATCAAACATTAAAGACATACATGTAACTTGTCAATTGAGTAATACAGGTAATTAAGACATTGGGACAGCCACGTATCGAATGGCTTGAAAAGAAAAGACATTTACAAAAACTGACTAGGCAAACTGGAAAAACAAATGGCAAGTAGAGATAATAAAGCTTGTAAAATTAAAATTACGCATTCAAACGAAATTCTCATAAATTACATAGTTTTCTTCCAATTAAAAATTATTACTTCCTAAGCGTCCTATAATGTAGGTCTTATACCCAGATACTACGCTTGGCTTTTTTGTGGATGCATGCTCTTATCTCGTATAATTGGTTTCAAGGACAGACTTGTCACGTCTTTGACATTGATAGTGGGGCAGGAAAAGAGTTTGGTGCAATGCAATTTCTCTTGAAAGGACACACAGTACATCGTATTACATACTGGTCAAGATGAATCTCAATGAATTGAATAGACAATTGTTCGATATATATATATATTTTTATTATTGAAACAGGGGACGTAATGCAACTAAAAAATCCAAGCTGTATATTGGTACCGTTATTAATTTACTTTTTAATGCAAAAGATATGTTAAATATGCTCGAATAGTAAAGGCTATGTCATCATCGCATGTTACGTCTCCAGAGAGAACCTTTTCCTTTTGTAACTTCTCATGTGATTAAAGAGGTCAATCCTTGAAGCTGCGGCCATAGGCTGGACTTCTGTAGTCACCAGGCGCTGTTGCACCTTCACCCTTCTTTCTACTTCTGGTGTGTACGTCATCTGCAACCCGGGACCCTTCATTCATGCTTGCTCTCCACGTGGACCTATTCAGTGCCTCCTTTTCCAAACTGTTGGTGTCGATTTTGAGAGCTTCATGTTGTGTTTGCATACATCTGTAGGCCTATACCAGCGGTTCTCCTGACTTCTATTAGATCACATACATAATGTCTATTAAGAGTCGACCATGTGGCATTCTGTAAACATGTCCAGTAAGCCAATGCGTCTACTACTGATAACAGAGCGGATGTCCTGGCACCAGAGGCGTCACTAGGGTGGGTGTCACCCGGTGCGGTGAAATCAGGGTGTCACCCCCCCCCCCCGCGTTCCACTTATTCTTCAAATAAAAAACTATCGTTGTTCAGTTGTTGTTTTTTGCGCAATAATACAGTTCGTTGATTGCTGCTACACAAAGTTTAAATGAGTATCGATTATGTTTTTTTCTCTTACATATTATCGTTAATCATTACATACATTAACATCTACGATTTTTTAAATAGAAAGAAATTAAAAACCAACTGAGCATGCTTTCCTAGTAAACATTAAATTAAACAGCTCTTATTCTTAATGGAAACTTTTGAATATTATAATCACATATAGTGGTAGTTTCATGAGGACAACTAATGAAAAATGCAACTTAATGGAAAGTATATTGATAGGTACAAAAATGTTTAAAGATTTTTTTTAACATATAAAAGTTTACAATAACCTTAGAAAATAAATATTTAAATTTCCTTTTCAGGATTTCAAATTAGAAAACTTATAAAAAAAACTTTAAACTCAATATATCTTGCGACTTCGTTTTCAATGGACAGAATTGCTTGATTTGATTTAAAAAAAATAGTTGTTAATTAATGTTTTAATGATAGAACGTTGTTAGTTAATGTTTTAATGAGAGAAAGTTGTTAGTTGATGTTTTAATGAGAGAACGTTATTAGTTGATTTTTAATGAGAGAACGTTGTTAGTTGATGTTTTAATGAGAGAACGTCGTTAGTTAATGTTTTAATGAGAGAACGTTGTTAGTTGATGTTTTAATGAGAGAACGTTGTTAGTTAATGTTTTAATGAGAGAACGTTGTTAGTTAAATTTAGTTTTGCAAAGCTTCTTTTTACATGACGCCTTGTAAACATGCATTTAACAAGAAACAGTTAAAGGTTTAATTCAAAGGCTGGTAGAGATTCGTTGTCGTCTTCAAAACTTTTCTGCATTCTAGTATTCTAGTTTTAGTATTTCTGTTCACATATCTTGCCGTCAGGCCCAATATAAAAGAGATTGATGCACTCAGTATTAACATCTTGCTCTCTATTTGAATAGTAAATCTTAAGAATACTTTCCTGATATTTTTATATTGTTAAAACGCATTTTTCTTTTGCATTAACATGCAAGTTTGATTTGAGAAAAGTTATCTTAATAACATTTTGAACTAACTTTTCACAAATTTCGTAGAGTAAATGTTTAAGTGCTCGAGCTTAGCCACCACTTTGAAAATAATGGTGTTTAGTTTACTTTTTTGAGTACATCTGCCAATAAGAGAGTCAAGCAATGAAAGTTATGCATGTATTCACAGACAGCTGGCAATCATATTTGTGCTGCGCCTCTAGTGTTTGTATTTTCAGAGAGACGGAAAAGATTTTCGCCGTCACACTTTCATAAAATCGTTCTTTCATGGGTCTAGCAGTAACACCATGAGCACACCAGTGAGTTGTTCATATGACACGCTATTATTAATTATATTATCCTATCTATTAGTATTAGCGGCAAAGAAAGAAAACCCTTTTTTCTAGAGAACCAAGAAAGTATAATTAGAAAATATTTTCCGATTAAGAATTTTGACCACATAGCTTAAGTAAACGGTGTACACATCCATTTAAGTATCTTTTCTGTTCTTCATTTATTAATGCCTGCACTTCTTCATGAATCCTTGACATTGTAGCTGCACTACCATGTCCCTGAGCTCATCATATCGATACGTTAAGTCCATCTCTTTTCAGTCGTTTTAAATTATCAGAACTAATACACCAGATTTGGCCCACATTAAGAGGAATATCCTTCATTTCTGTCATTTCAACATTACCATTGCTACTGTTAATATATCTTACAACTTCATAGATCTATGTTATATGTGATGTAATGCAAGATACCAGAGTACCTTGCAGCTTTTGTCTCTCATCTCTGATAAGTAGGCCCATATCCCTTAAATGGTTTGCTAAAACATTTATATATATTTTTGGTACAAGCTTGGAAAGTAACTTTCATCTTTTATCGCTGACTTGCGATCGTATAAGTTATTATTTCAGCACTGGCTCATATTTGGATAACATTTCCACAATCCCAAGAAAAAAAATTCATTATTCAATGAAACGTGTTCTTCAGTTCGCCACCATATACCAACTTTTTCTTTGATAGAAACAATGCGATAGTAAGCAATCTATAATACAAGATGTTCTTCTGTTTTCCCATCTATACGTCAATCATAGCAATGGCGTCCTTGTCAATTTATTTTTTGAAGCTTAAGTCCTGCTCCCAAAATGTTCCTAATTTGAAAGCCTGATAAATGTTCTTCGGTCTTCTCTCGAGTTTCTTGTTGTGGACATGTCCACTATTTATTATAGAAGAAAATATTTGCTATTGATGTTTTCCCATTTAGAATAATTTTATTTAACAATTTCTAAGCTTTATGATTTTGCTTCTGTCACGTTTTAAAGTTGGTATTTTTTTAATTTTTTTAAAGTGCCTTTTTACACTTGGGTGTCACCCCCTATCGGGTGTCACCCGGTGCGGACCGCACCCCCCGCACCTGCCTAGTGACGCCTCTGCCTGGCACATCTCATTGGTTATTTTATCCTGCCACCTTACGTAAAAAATCCGCATTAAGCTTCGGGGGTGAAAGATATTCACCTTTTTTTTTTTCGAGCCAAGAGTAGGTTCTAGGTTGACTGTTTAGTAGAGTGTTCATCGCATAAGTCTAGTAGACAAGGGTAGGCCTACATATCTAATTTTTTAAGAAAGTCGTTTAGATCTAGAATCTAGATAAAAGCGAGACGAATCGTTATAGTAGGCCTCACCACTGAGATGTGGCGTGTAAATCAATAGTTCTTTGCCACGTGGTACAGACCTGTGACTTAGCTCTTTCCACTGCCCAGAGTTTGCGACATTGCAGGCTATTGTTTAACAAACATGTGGTCAAAAAGTCCATTGGTTCTTAATAAAAGTAAAAAAGTAAAGTTCCCCTTTCAGACCTTGTGGTCTATAGGGCAGATGATGTAAAGGTCATCTGATTCTGTGGTCTTGGTTAATGAGGGTGTCATGTGACCAGCACAACGACCAACCGCCTTTACTTTCCCCAACTAACGTCAGGTACCCATTAGAGCTGGGTGGACTCTAGAGACGCCCAGGGATCCCGAAATAAAAATCCCAGCCTTCACAGGGATTCGAACCCGGGACCCCAGGTTCAGAAGCCAAACGCTTTACCGCTTAGCCACCGGGCCTTCCGGTCCTTTATAAACCATATGGTAATCATAATGATAATAATATTTAAAAAAAAACGTACATAGATTTAGTTCTTACGCCATTGTACATCTATTTCCAATACGCTTCTCTAAGAAAGGGTTACAATTAAATAAATATCACACTTACTGTCTACGTACTGTTTTGGGCGTCGCCAAGTTTCGCACCCTGGTAGAGTTCGTTGGCCGAGATTACATTCTGACGTGTTCCCCCTGTAGGTGACTGGAACTTGTACTAGTGTGTCCTTGAACTTCACTGGTGGCACGAACTTGGGCAGCTTCAGAGGCTCATACATGACTTCCGGTGGATAGAAATAATTCTCCTCGGCCTTCACTGTCCCTAATAAAAAATAATTCTTTAAAAAAACAAAGCTTATATAAGAGAAAATAACCACGCAATTACTGCAATTTTCGTAATGCTGCAAGATTTATATCCCTTTTACCTCGGTGGCGATAAAGTGGGATAAAGTGTTGCAATGGAAGTTTATGTTACTCTTCTGAAGTTCTGACATATTTCGCTCTTAAACTCTAATAGCACTTATTCTGTTAATATGATTTCTTTGTCGTGCTCAAAAGCATGCTATTTCATGTGGGGTGGCTGCGCTCTGGACTATCGTCTCTATGGTTCCGGTCATTTCCCGCCGTCCTGCTGAAGTTTTGGGTTAGGATGCTATAATCTTTAATTCTGATGGAACACGCAAAAAACAAACAAAACAAACAAACAAACAAACAAAACCCCAGACCTACTGATCTATACCATTTGTCAACCAATGTAAAAATAGCACATACGTGCCCTTGAAAATCCAATTTTATTTTCGCATTTATCGTGTTCGAAATACTAGCAGTGGCTAATTATACTCTTCAGTGTCTTTGTGTAATTACACAGCTTATAACCACTCCATCTGTCTGGTAAAAAGTGTATACACATTATTTCTCCCACACCCATTCTCTGTTCAAGCTGAAAACTCGCACAATTATTTATTGGCATAGACAAGACATGTATAAAAAAAAAAGTACGGTAATTGTAAAATTGCTGAATAGAAACAAGAAAAACAAATACTATAGTATTCACAGATATGGCTAACTTTATTGGGTTTAGTCCCCTTAAATATTTGTTAACGTTATTTCACCCCCCCTCCCGCATTCAAGTAAATAAAGAAACAATTATTTTACCTAACAAAACACGAATCTCTTAACAAAAATACTCAATTAGTAAAGTAATTATTTTGAATCAATTATTTTGATTGTTATCGAATAAGGGAAATAACTGGTACATTACTGGTAGAATTTTTTAATATTTTGCTTGTTAATTAATTATTAATTCAGGGGCGCGGTGGTCGAATGGTTAAACGCTTGGCTTCCGAACCTGAGGCCCTGGGTTCTAATCCCATTGATTTTGAATTTCGGGATTTTTAGGGCACCCCTGAGTCCAGCCAACTCTAATGAGCACCTGCTTTAGCTGGGAAAAGTAAAGGCGGTTGGTCGTTGTGCTGGCCACAAAGCACCCTGCTCGTTAATCGTTGGCCAAAGAAACAGATGATCTTAACATCATCCGTCCCATAGATCGCAAGGTCTGAAGGGGACACACACTTAAATTATTAATTCCTTAACAAGTGATTTCTCAGGTAACTGGTTCAACAATGCCTTGACGACAATCGGTTAAACGCACTAGCAGGAAATAGCAATGTTACAATCCTGTGAACCTAAGACTACCTAAGAGGCGTGCTGGCAGAGTGGTACTGTGGGTACCGTATTATTTGACATTTATTGGGGTGAGTAAGGTCGTTGTGCTGGCCACATGATACCCTCGTTTACCGTCAGCCATAGAGACATATGAACTTTACGCCATCTGCCTTATAGATTGCAAGGTTTGAAAGGGTACTACTTCATAATGTGAACCAATTATTGGTTCATAAGACGAGAGTAAGCTATTTGTTATTATGTCATTTTTAGTTACCCGAATGTTGAACCAATTGCTTAGTCATTAGTCGTGACCTCAGTATGCATAACTATGCATTTTTTTAATACCTAAAAGAAAACCCAACTATGTTTATTTAAACATGGTGTGGAAGACAATTTTTTTTATCACTAACTAGACCTACGAATATTCTTTCAAAAGCGATAATAATTACGTCACACCTGTATCCATTTGAAAATCAAGTCGTGCTTGTTTAAGGTTTAAACTTTAAGTAAGCCTAATTGGTTTTCCTGGCTGATTCAGGCAATTCATATTGTGGCCACAAGAAAAAAAAAGACAACACCATTTTTACGAATTTATTTAAGTTATTTAAAAGCTCTTTGGGTTCTAAATACCTTTTTCCCACACGAACACATCCACATATACAGATTAAGGCCACTTTATTACATTTTATGACAATGAGAAAGTAATATAATATATTTCATTTTCTACATTTTAAAATTAATCATTTAATGGGTATACATACTATTGCATACAGTAACAGAAGAGTATAAAACAAGTTGACAAACAAGTCTGTGAATAATAGTAAAGACATTTTATTGATCACTTCGCGGTCACTTGTAAATGCACTTTAGCAGTGATTTGAGTGTCAAGTAATGTCTACGTGTGAGTTACCACTGAGCCGTAAAGACCGCCTGCGATGTTTTGTCTGGATCACGATATCCACTTTATCAAATTGTTTTGGTTAAAAGGTCGTAGGTCTAATGTGTTTTTTTAAAGGATGGCTTGACTTCCGAACAGGGGGTCCCGGGTTCGAATCCTGGTGAAGACTAAGATGTTTAATTTTTGGATCCTTGGGGGCCGCTGAGTCCACCCAGCTCTAATGGGTACCTGACATTAGTTGGGGAAAAGTAAAGGCTGTTGGTCGTTGTGCTGGACACATGACACACTCGAAAACCGTAGGCCACAGAAACAGATGACTTTTACATCATGTGTCATATAGACCAGAAGGTCTAAAAGGGAAACTTTACTATTTTTTTAAAATTATTATCCTATATTATAGGGCCTATAAACAGTAAAATTCCCCTTTCAGACCTTGTGGTCTATAGGGCAGATGATGTAAAGGTCATCTGATTCTGTGGCCAACGGTTAACGAGGGTGTCGTGTGGCCAGCACAACGACCAACCGCCTTATCTAGTGTCAGGTACCCATTAGAGCTGGGTGGACTCAAGGGCGCCCGAAAATCCCGAAATAAAAATCCCAGCCTTCACCAGGATTCGAACCCGGGACCTCAAGTACGGAAGCCAAGCGCTTTACCGCTCAGCCACCGCGCCCTCCTATAAACTATGATAATGGATAATTAAGAACATATTTAATTACTTTGACTTTTCTAAATCTGCTATTTCTGTAATCGTTAAATACAATTTATACATTAAATATTCGACATAATTACTCTCCCCTTTATTAGTGCACCAACCTAAACAATTTCTGTCCAGTTAATTTTAGCCCCTTATGTCAAAGTCCAATCGCTACTACTGCTTTTTACATAACATATCAAGTAAGGCGAATAGGCCCCAATATTGAATACCCAAAGGACATTCAGTACAGGCATATTTTTTTTTATTCTTACATAAAAGGCTTACAGATTACACTCTACGCCGACACATATTATTGATCCATAATTCCAAGCTTATGTCAATAACTGTACCCCAGTATAGTGCATGGTGTATAGCACAAACCATCACATTTTTTAACATTTTTTTTTTACATAGATTGTTTTATTTTATAAAGAAATTACATTCCACAAAAAACGAAGATGTTAATCATCCAAATTTGCATAAATTAGTCTCGAGAGGTCTCCTTGGGACCGATCCAAAAGTAAACCTCAATTTTGACCATGCACTGTTAAAAACTCTTGGGCCTCATTGTCCGAGTTTGATTGGATGTTTTACATTCTTCAGAACTCTCCTCCTTATCCGAAAATCTATTATTTAAAAAAATCAATAGCCAAGTAATGAAATGTTAATCAAACGGGACAATCACTTGAATTTACAATTTGGCCTGGAGAGTTAGAAACCTGGTCACATTGGCATCAGTGGTAGGGACTAGGGCACTCAAGAAATAAATACCGCGTTTCGGAAACTGCAGCCATCAGCATCTAGTGTTGGGTTACCCTTATCAACGTATCAACCACGGTTTGTTGATAATGCCAATTATTTCACAAAGCAGTAAACTATTCCAAACACTTCATTTTTTTTTAGCTTCTGCTGAATTTTACAACCTGGCATACAATGCAATGCTTCGATGGCAAGGGCAGATAAGAGAGGCTTAGAAAATTAACAGAAAAAGAAATGATGAAATAAAATAGTCTTGACTGTTGATCACGTGATAGATATAGATTTATGACTTAAGCATAAGCGATGTCCGATTAACATGCTATCATCCTTCTGTCAAAGTTTTAAGTAGTTTCGTAATAAATCACCAACATTCCTAACATAC
>JADKLZ010000104.1:2599210-2618696 GCA_021533235.1 Biomphalaria straminea
TGGCTTGCTAAAAAGCATGCTCAAAATGTTGAGATTATCACAAACCTTGTTTGAGAGGATTACACGTTATTAGGATTACTGTACTGCAGGAGATAGACCAACTGCAGCACGAATGGTTTGAGAACCTGGTCAACAGTTGTGAGGGGAGAATAAGGGGGAGGTGGACAGACGATTCTTTTCTGGCAAGAGATTTTAGGTCAGGGGAAGGTTACAATAGCTTTCAGTGTGTGACTTTTTTCTTGTTCCATTTGATGGTCTTGGCCTATTGATCTACTTTATACATACTATACACACTCATCATTCTCTGTATCTGGTCCCATCTGGGTCATAGGCCACCAACCAGCTTCATCAAAACGTCTCTGTTCTGGGCGAGTCTCTCCCTAAATGTCCCCACGTCTTGCCCACCTGCTTTTAAATCACGGTGCCATGTATTTTGGGCCGTCCCCCTATTTCCTTGAGGGTTCCAGGCTAAGGCTTGCCTTGTTATGTTGGATGCAGGCTCGATATGCTAAGTTGAGCTATAAAACTTGATTACAAGTAGAAGCCGTTCTTTCCTTTACGAGAGTGGGCGTGCAGTCAGTACAACACAACTCAACCTACATCGAGCTTACTGTCGGCAATAAACTGGACATAGGATTGGAAAAGCTGGTCAGCGATCCAACCCCTAGACCAATTCTCGACCTGTATGGTGACTTTTATGCACTACGCAAGACAGCATGGTTTTTGCAAGAGAGGATTTGAGCCTCTCAAGCACTCACTCAAATGTTTTATTGATGATGATGATGAACCCCTAGACAACCCGTCTGTACAACCATGCATCTATATACGGCTTAAAGTAGTGATCCTACTTCTACCTTGTATGAAACAAGATTTGTTTCAAGTTGGAGTCAAGACTGAGAAGCAAGATTGAACATGAATGCCCTCAACATAACCTTTTGATACTGAAGATCTAAGAAATCATTCTCAAAGTTGCTATTACTGGTAATAAGAATTTTAAAAAATTTTTTTACTAGTTTAGGAGTTTTTGAGACCTAGAGAACATGAACTCTTTGCAATCAGATTCTGATCATTAGCTAACAAGCAATGAAAAAAAAAGAACATTTTTTAAAAGCTAATTACTGTCATTTATCTAAAAATTATAGGGTTTAGCTGCCTTTCTGTGAAATAAAACAAAACTAATGAATTGATAATAAATAATTAATTAATTGGTCAATTTGCAAAATAAAGTATTTGTTTCTAGACTTTTTTCTTCTCTGCACACCTAGTCAATGTCTTCTACATGAAAAAACTAGCAAGGACACTTGCAAGGACAATACTCTTGAAAAAAAAAACGAACTTGAAAGTCAATACCAGTAAAAATTCATGTTCAGGTACAAACAGAAAACATGGGAAATTAGGTAAACCATGTTTAATTCGTACATTTATACAATTAATGTGACATGACGCTCAATCTCAGCTATTACATATATACCCAGTTTCACTTTCATTCCTCTAACACATATATAATTTCTTGTTTTTTTTGTATTTAAATAAGTTATTGAGCATAATTAAATAACTGCCATCCTAGTTCAAAAATATATCAGCCATTGCTAGATCATCCTACAAAGTATAGGAAAATGGAAGAAACGCAGGCAAAACAAAATACAATAACAACCTCAAGAAATTTCTTTTACAGCACCCCAAAGATGTGACAAAGAGGGAGATTACTTTTATTGCACCTAATCCATATAAGATCAAGTTATTTATATAGTTCTTTATATACACATTGTGAAGTGTTTCTCTATGCTTTGCATACATCTGATTTAGACATTTCATAAAAAGCATAGAAACAGATGATAGAGAGAAAGTTTTCTTCGCAAGTCCATGTACTCTATTGTTTCTATTGTTGTCAACTGTCAGTTTTCTTAATCTTGGCAATGAGACTTGGTTCTGCTAGGGCGCTCCATTCTGTGAATGAACCCTGGTAGATGAAAAAAAAAAAAGTAATCAAAATATTCAATTGCATAGGAACAATTGATATATAAGCAATATGTATATCACAAATGTTTATTTCAGAAAGAGATGTTACTCTAATTATTGTTGAGAAAGTAACAAACGGTCAAGTTGTAAAGGGACATAAAAAAGTGTTTACATTATAAAGGGACATAAAAAAGTGTTTACATTATAAAGGGATATAAAAAAGTGTTTACATTATAAAGGGATATAAAAAAGTGTTTACATTATAAAGGGACATAAAAAAGTGTTTACATTATAAAGGGACATAAAAAAGTGTTTACATTATAAAGGGATATAAAAAAGTGTTTACATTATAAAGGGACACATCATCTTTGCCAAGAATATTTGCAGCAGCGATGAGGCCACAGGCTGTCATTCCAGTCTGGCATGAGGAAACAAGGGGCAGCTTCAAGTCTATACCAGCATCATCAAATACTAAATAGAGGAAAACATAGGGAATTACTGTTTTGTATTTATGTACATCCGACAATAGACATTAACTATATACAGAATCTAAAAAATGTTTCAGAGGCTTTATAATTACCATTATAGAAAGTCCAATCATTTGAAAACATTACCAATGTAGAGAAGAACTTACATTTTTTAAGCTCATTTTTAGATTTCACAGTCCCGTCTTCATTGAATAAAGAGCTAAAAGGTATATTTTTTGCCCCAGGAATGTGACCTCCGGAATCTTCTGTTGAAAAATATCATTAAAATGTCTATTTGTGTTTAGCTATTGCAAGAAAATATTAATAATAAATGTATGTATTTCAAACATAATTGTCAGAGTTTTTAAAAAAATCAAAAAATATTTTCAGGTTATAAAACAAGAAAAATATGTCTCTCTTGATGCTTCTAAAAAAATGTGATTAAAGCTTCAGTTGTTTTTGGAAGTAGAAATATCTTGAAATGATATTAAGGAAACAAATCTATAATCTTGGATGTATTTTTCAAGAAGCTTTTCAAAACTACTGCTAGTTACTAGAACTAAAAATCTCTGGTAGAACAAGATCTCAAACTATGACCTGAAAGGAAAAAAGACAATGCTACCTATTCAATTGTAAGTAATCATCCAAAATGTCTGAGTGATGTACTCAGCACATGAATTGACAACAATTGCCCTGAGATGGGTACAACAGAAGTCCAAAGGTGAAGATCAATGGAGAAAAAGCTGAAGGGTGTATTGTTCCAAAAGACAAAAGGTTATGGGCTGCTATTTCAAAAATGAAATCTGCTATTTCAAAAATGGCTCTAAATTTTTCAGTACCCTGCCTATTTCATGAAAAAAGAAATGATCTAAAAATAACCAATGCTATTTAAATGACATGTTTAGCCATAGCAAATGTCCGCCCCCATGTTATTACATTGCACAAGTGTGGTTTTACATGAAAAATATCTGAAAATTTGCATTAAACATGAACCAGGCAAATAAAAGATAGATCTAGGCTTTTAATAAAGGTAATAAGTCTAAAATTGATTGATATAGTGGCTGATTTAAGGTGTCAGAATTGTATCAAGAATGTTTTTACTTTTACAGAAAGAGACAATGAAAGATTGATTGAAAAGAAAAAAAAAAGATTTATATTAGCTCTATAACTTGAAAAATGGTAAGATAAGGAGAATAGGCATACTAGATGGTTCGTTTCAGTGGCTAATGTATTGTATGGTTAACGAGTCCAGTGCCAACGAGATTTAAGAGATAAAAGATATTTTTCAAGATTACCGGTACCTGTTTCTGAATAGTAAAAACTTTCACTGCCTCTTGCATCCATGATCTGTTCTTTCTGAGACTTGACAATTTTCACCATTGCCTCATAATCTCTGAGTAAGTGTGACTTAAAATTCACTTTAAATTCTCCTTTCTGTCATAAAAAACAATAACAAAACACTTTTTTTCCCATTTATAACAATAACAAAAAAAAGGTAAACAAATAAAAAAACAGCTTACTTATAGCTGAGATACGGAAATGAGCATAGTAAATAGTTTGGCTACCTAAGTGAGCATGGCTTCAGTTCAAATCCAGATGTAGGCAATTCATTTTATACCTGAAATTTGACTTAATATTTAAGGGTTGTGCCTTAAGCCTTCTGCCAGAATGGCTCCCCCCTTCATTTCTATATTATATTCACATAAGAAGACAAAAAACTTTTTTTTTTCAACTCCTTTCACTTATAATCATCCCCTTTTTTTATAGTGCCCGAACACTTGGTTCCATATCATCTGAAAAATAACTCAAAATCTATTTTTAGTACTATGGAAAACCAAAGTCAATTTTTTTAGTAGTATAAGCATCTTCTCAAATTTAATTAAATATCTTATTTATTCAAACCATGAGACCTTGACAAGAACATTACATGACATAAATATATAAAAAAAAAACTTACTTTGATAAATTTATATTAATTTTGAACAAAGTTTAGAAAAATTAAGCATTAATTTTTTTTGTTGATAGGTATTGAAAAGTAAACTACATTCATGGCCAGAAACTAACAAATGTTAAAAAGTTTGTCTATCTGGAAAGCACCATATCAGCAAATGCAAAAACCTAGATGATGAGGTAGACTTCCGTGTAGCATGTGCCAGTGCTGCTTTTAGCATTTCTCATGACAGTTATCTTGTAGTGTGGTTGCGTATGAGAACATTTATTATAAAATTATACCCCAAGATTCAAGCTAAAAGTTACAAAAAGAGATTTTATTATTAGTTATATGAATGTAAAAATTCTGTGACCTACCTCAACAGAAGGCTCCTCTGCGGTGACATGAAAACCATTCATTATCCACTGTCTTAAGCCTCCATTCAAAACTGATATTTTATCATGACCAAACAACTGTTGCAAACAATCACAAAATTGTATTTATGTAAGAAGCAATTTACTAATTAAAAAAAAACAAACAAAAACAAAACAACTACAACATTAAAACAAATTATTTTACATTGTACAATGTCAACAGACTGTATGAAATTAGTTTTTAACTAAATTTGACAATAAACTTATGATTCCAGGAGAACAAATATTTTGAAAAATATGTGAAGAAAATAAACTTAACTTAGGAAATTAAAAACAATAAAAGCCTATTACTTCCTGTTTATAGACTTCATGATTCAATTCTTCTTTATAGGCTATATCTTTTTTTTTATCTTTTCAAATATTTATATTAGTATTTTGCATTTTTTCATTCATATAAGCCCAAACGTAAAAAAAAAGTAATTAAAATTCCAAGTGATGGCTATTGGTTTTTAATTATTTAGGGAAGTTAAAGCAGAGTTGAGGCTAATTTAATCAGTTATTAACCCAATAGCTCCTATTTCCGGTTACGAAAAACCCTTCTGTAGTCCTAAGCAAAGATGGATAACTATGTATTTTAAAAATATTAAAAAATATTAATTTTGAAAAATTAATTAAATTTAATCTAATACATATAAACAAATAAACAACTTTAAAAAATAGAACTATACGTCTAGTTTTAAAAAATATATACATTTAATACCACTCGAATATAAAAACTTCAAAAATACTCATTGTCCCACGTTGGGGGTTATACACTGGGGCTATGGGCCTATTCATTTGAAAAATTATTTAAAAATTAAAAACCTACCCGATTTGATTGAAAATAGAATCTGTAATCTCCAAAATGATTTGTAATTATGCTTGCAACGAGACTTGAAGAAATCTTCTTTTTAAAAAGTTTAAATCAAATATATTGAATAGGGGTTTTTAGAAACGTTCTACAACGGTTTAGGACAAAAACGGGAAAATGTTTCCAACTGCAGAAGGAGCTAATGGGTTAAGGTTTAAACTTATTAAGTATAAAATATAAGATACCCGGAACAGAAACCAAGTCCTAAATGAGGGCCTTGTGTTAAACCGATCATAAGCAATCACATGTGTTGAATTGGAGATGCCTAAATTTTCCACATAATCCTGAAAGTAATTTGTATCTGGTATTTTAAACTTGACATTCGACCCAGGGACAGGTGGACTAACTTTCTTCAAGTCAAAATGCAAAGCAGTTGGAATGTGGGCTCTGTAAGAAAATCAAGTCAAAAATATTACATTGTAACAATTAATTGCGTTATGTTACCAGTATCTTACAAATTACAGACATATTATTATGTCCTACACAATTCCTTGCATTTTATTAAATTATTAAATTTAGTTGTGCATCTTAATTAGAGACAGACTATGTTAAGTCATTGGTTTTCCTGTCTGATTAGGGCAACCTGCTCCATGCTCTAATGACTCTAAGGAAGAAGAAGAACTACTATGAATTTGTCTTAGCATAGAAAATAAGAAATGGGTCTATATCTTCTTATCTTCCTGAGTATTGTATTAGGTTGTGCTAACAATTTTACATTAGTATATATAGATATTTTTTTCGTTTTTTAAAAAATTAATGTAATTTAACAGTGAGTCACAGAAGTATTTTTTTTTTTTAATTTAAGAGCTTCATAAATAAATCTATTTACTTACTCTTGATAAAATTGTTTATAACCATCCACATCTGCATCTGGCGCCCAGGAGGTGTCAAGGACACGTAAACTATTTGTTAGTTTAGGTGATCCTCTCGCAGAACACAGAATTTGTTCTCGTAGCCAATTGGTGCTCACAAGTGTAGAAATTCTGGCCATAATTTGTCAGCTACCAACTGGGCGTAAGAAAAGTTGATTGATTTTAAGTAAAAGATTGTAATTTTCAAAAAATAAAAAATATATAAGCGATTATGCAGTTATGAAATAGGGGCAACTGAAGAAGATTTTTATCTACAGGTACTAAAAAAAGCAAGACTACTATGGCGTGACATTGGATGATTTCTACAAATCAATTTATTAGCTTAAAAATACTTATTGTAGTGCTTTTATAATCTTATCTTATAAAATACAGACATTCCTTCAAAAAAGAAGATGTTGGCTTATATAAGAGGCAGGTATCATCATCATCTTTCCTTTGCGTTCTACATGGAACATAGGGCCTCAGTAAAAACATGCCATTCTCCACAGTTTTTTAGATCTAATGGCTTCCAAGCTCTTTCCTGTCCTCTCGGCTTCATCTCTTGAATTTAGAAAGCTTGATTTCAACCTCCTCAAGACAATTGACTTTCATCATTGGAGTGCTGTGGAATTTCCCTTAACTGCCTTAACCAAATCCCTCTACTTTTCCCCATCAGCAGCTGTTCTTTATTTTTTTTTTATTAGCAGGATATCAATAATCAAGAGATATATAATACCATATATCAAGAAAGAGGTCAGCCCATTCTTTTACAATCACAGTAACAATGTTCAGCCATTCATTGTCTACTGATCTAGGTCTAGATTAATGATTATAACACAAATGATAGTACTGTCTATTCTATTTCTATGACTATTGTTATTATACTATTTATACTACTACTAGTTTAGTTACTTACTAGTTATATTTATATATAGTTATAGTAGATTCTAACTAATAAACTATAGATCTAGAATTAATAAACTAGAAACCGATTATACTCACTCCAATCAACTTCAAGAACTATAATGTCTAGATTTAGTGACCATATAGATCTAGATCTAAGTCAAGTCTAGCTAATAGAGTCTAGTAGTAGTAGATTAAAATAGAGCCCAGATCTACTGATCTAAGTTTTAGACCCCTGAAAAAAAAAAAAAAAAAAAAAAATACGTGACTTTAGAATAACTGCCCTTGCAAGAAAAGACCTTTAACCTTTTGAACTTGTGTCTTGGGTCAAGCTTTTGTTGTTTCTTTCAATATATTAACTTTTCGCAAAATCTGAGTATTCCGTTATTGGATGTTATCGTAATCTTGTAGTGAAACTGTAATTTCAAAATAATTTACAGATTGCTTTATTTTTAAAATTTGAAATAAAATATTGTTTTTTTTAATTTTTAAATGTAGCTGTTACAGGTTTTTACCTAGAATAGATATAGAATATAATAGGTTCTTTCATTCCATGACAAAAAAAAAAAAAAAAGCAAACTTTTAATATACGCTGCGTTGTTAATTTAACGCATGCGTCGCCTCATTTTATTTAGTATAGCTCCAAAGAATATAGCGAAGAGTGTTGGGGCAAGCACACAAACCTGCTTCACACCATTCTCTATAGGAAAATTAGCTGATAGGTCACCACTGTATCTGATTGGACCTCTTGAGTCTCACGCGGTGGCTTCTAAATAGTTATGAATCTTGGAGGGCATCCGAGCTTAGATAAAATGATTCAAGTCGTCTACTGTCCATCAAGACTAAAACAGGATATTTGATGAGATAAAAAAAAAACGGCTTAGTAGCCTAATAGTATAAGTTTAAGGTTCTGTTCTCTTCATTTTTCCTGCATATTTTATATTTGACGCAAAACGAAAATCATGTCCGATGTAGGCTATCAGATTGATTGATACCATTTGACTTTTGGAAGCACATTGTCTTGAGTTGACCAACAGACTTGGTCAAGGAGTATTGTAGCAAGGATTTTCCCCCCTACTGACAGTAAAGTAATGCTACGGTAACTGCAGAACTCGCACTTTCTGCCTTTTGTTTTTTTACAAGGCTTCCTGGTCGTGCGGTTTGTGCGCTGGACTGTCGTTCGGGCTTATCAATGGTCTCGGGTTCAAGCCCTGCCCTCTACCATCCCCCGTCGTCCTGTAGGAGGTTAAAAACTTAAAACAAAAGAATCTCCATAAAATGTTACCAATTTCTGTTAGTTCTGTTGCATCCTGTAGTTCAACGTGACCTATGCTTTTCAAAATTAAATGGTATTCACACTCAGGGGCGGCCCTAGCAGTGCGCGGGGCCCTGGGCGAGCGTCATTTGCGGGGCCCTTAGCCGTAAAGGTAGACTATATATATATATATATATATATATATATGCGTGTGTGTGTGTGAGTGTCGTACCACATCTCGCTAACGGGCTAATCCGTTTCTAACGCTGTAACAATGATAATACAGTATGTGCGCCTCAAAGCTCTGGGCCTTATTTTTGTAACAAAACATAGAACATTACGTAGGTACTGCTGGTTGACTATTAGCCGCTCAAGTACATTATATACTGTATGTTCTGCATGGACAGATGCAAATAAAAAAGGAAAACACTCGCCACTACTAATATTATGTCTCCTCTCTCACACTGCAAATTGAAGCCAATAAGATGTTTTTTAAGAATAAAGTTTGCTATAGAAGCTATAGTGGTCCATACACTTTTGAAGACCCAACTTTTGCGGGCCTTATCACAGGTTTTGTAATATTTTTTTTTATAAGATTACAAAGACAGTTTGTGTGGAAACACAAACTCAAAATCGGCTCCCGAAGTGGTCCACTCAGGCAGGTTAAAAGGCAGGTCTCAATATTTTCAGAAAGAATATCAGAATGAAATTCTATTAAAGACAAGTGACAGAGTAGAATGGACAAAGAAGGTTGACATATCTTTACAATTGTAAAAAAATGTGAAAAAAAGTAAAACCTTTTGCATAAAGCTGTTTAAAAAAGTGGTAATAAGAATTCTCCTATATTAAAGAGCTTCCAGTGTTTGTTACTATTAATAATGAATAGTTGTAAAAGTGATGTATTTTTCTGAAAGAAACTGCTTGCATAAGTGATTTAAAAATTAGATTTTTCGGTTTTAGAAATGAAAAAAAGTAGCCCTTGCATCAGAACTTTGAATGGTCTAAAATATTATGATGTCGGTTTTTCAATATATTTTCTAGTTTACGAGATCTAAACTGGACGGACGGACGGACAGACATACCACACAAAACTAAAAGCGGATTTTCTCCTTTCGGGGACCGCTAAAAATACTCCCGCGTTTTTGTCTTTGCACAGTAGCCAATTGGAAAAAGTAAACTTAATATGTCTTCGCCAAACTTGTTGGAAGCTGATTTGCCGAAATAGCGTACAAGCACATCAACTGGTGATACAGTTTAAATCCGAAAATAGTATACGTTTATGAAATTAAATTGCCTACTGCGAAAATCTGACCTTCGCGTGCGGTCTAAGAACGTCTCGCCAGCGACAGTAGAGAATACACGGCATAATTGTTAATTTTGTTTCAATGCTTTTTTCTAAATAAATGGATTGCCTAATTTTTAACTACTAATAAATTAATATTAAACGCTAAAATACAAGAAAATTAATAATTTTTTTCCCCACATTGAATAAAAAATGAAAAACGCCGTACCGGTGTGACGGTAAAAAAATCAATTAGTCAAAAGTTGGTGACAATAAAATCTCCCAGCGCGGGGCCCCCCTCAGGCGCGGGGCCTGGGGCGGTTGCCCCACTTGCCACCCCCTAAGGCCGCTACTGTTCACACTATACTTAATAAAGGTAATGTCTCTGTATTAGATACATTTTAGACTTATCCATTTTAAATACGACTCAAGCTGCTAAGTATACACGAGTCTACATCGATAAATTCAGTGAAGAAGTACCGTACACTGGAAAGTGACACAACCGCCCATAACTCATTGCCTCCCCTTATAATGTTTAGAGTCTAGAGGAAAACTATCTTCATATTTCAAATTAAGCATAGATAGGTTCAACCCTCGGCGGACAATGGCTTCGTCTGTGTTATGTGGCTAAATGTATTGGTGGCAGATATATAGTAGTAGTAGAATGTAGCCTAAATGTTTAATGTGAACTAATTGGAATAGGTTATAATGGTCTTGTTGAACAATTTAAGGCCAAATTATTTTGTTACTTTTAAGTTCTTGGACATATCAAATGCTTAGTCAGTGCTGCACTTATGTATGTGAGTTGTTGCCTACATTCAGGGGTGGGCAAATTACGAATCACGGGCCACATCCGGCCCGCCGAAGTGTTTTATGCGGCCCGCGAAAACCTAAATAAATCATTGTAAATATCTATAGAAATTATTGAAAATTTTGAATCTTATCGTTTGGAATAAGGGGGCTAAAGAAACATTGTTTCTAAACGTCTTTTTTTTAAAGAGTTTATTAAAAAAAAACGAAAATTATATTTAATAACAATCTAATATATAAAAGGAAAACAAAGGCGTAGGCCTATGTATGTATGTCCCCGTATAGAAATCAAAACCGTTTCACTGATCTTGACAAAACTTGACAGAAATGTTCCTTGGGTACTAACTTAGACCTGTGTGTATGAATTGTAGCCCTAAAACAAACTTAAAACCCTAAAAAAAAATTAAAGTTGCCCAACTCTATTACAGCTATACTATTTGGGGACACGGCAGCTCGTTCACTGACATTTCGTTCACCGACAAATCGTTCACGCGACTATTCGTTCACCAGACATTTCGTTCACGCGACTATTCGTTCACCAGATATTTCGTTCACCAGACATTTCATTCACGCGACTATTCGTTCACCGGACATATCGCTCACGGACTATTCGCTCACAAATTGTTCACTGACAACTTGTTCACCGACAGTTGGTTCACGACAAATCGTTCACGTGACAAATCATTCACTAACAATTCGTTCACAGACAAATTGTTAACAGACTAATCGTTCACTCGATATTTCCAAAAACAAAAAATTGCTAGAGATCGGGCCTAATCCGAAATGTTTTTTTTTCATTTATTTTGTATATTCTTATATTATTTGGCGCCACCAAATTCACTTCGCCTATGGCCTCCAATTATCCAAGGCCGGTCCCGACTGGCAGTTCCGAAAAGTATGTGAAGATTCGGAATTAAAACATTCTGATGTTAGGTATCACAGTAGTATTCGCTGGCCAATCATTAGATCAATATGGAATCTCAAGGAGGAAATTGTTAGGTTCCTTGGTGGACATTGACTGTGACCCTTACCTAACATTTCTAATGAAGAGTTGAAGACAGACCTCATGCTTATCATCGGAAGCATTGTAATGTGTTGTTTGCACATGAAATGTATGCGCATCTTAAATCTTTTCAAACGAAGCATATATATATATATATATATGCGGCCCGCCTAATCCCCAAATTTCATTAATGCGGCTCTCGGTTGAAAAAGGTTGCCCACCCCTGGCCTACATTATACGTTGAGTGATTCTTTAAGGACTTGATAGATACACCTATTTTAATTCTGGTGTTCTGAAATATTTTGTCCAGATTGAAACATCAGCTTTGGAGACCTTTGAAGGTCAAGGACACTCAGTTGAACTTCATTATTGCCAACTAAAAATAAAATGTAATGCATAGCTAGCAGACCGTTGATCTTGGTAGCAAATCTTCTCTATTATAGCTAGTTGCCCATTGTTTTTTTAAATCGTTTTCTAACGCTTCCTCCATACTGAAATTATTTGTGCTACAGTCGGAAGAGATAAAAACATGTCATAAACCTTTAAAAAAAAGCATAGCTTATCAACACTTTATTTTGTACATCAATATTTTAGTTATTTATTGTTTTTCCACCTCGTACGCTAATTTCCAAAATTGTTGGGTAAAGGTTTTTGACAGCTCTCTTTGTCTGGCAATCTTTTCCATGTCTCTGATAACTCTTTTCTAATCGAAATCAGCCACCCCCAGAGGAAGCTATAGTGTCCTATTTTGTTTTTGTAACATGATGAACAAATCATTTCTGTTTTGGTCAAAATAATTTGAAAATAGTCTTCCAACTGCACAAACTAGTTGTATTACGTTAAAAAAATCATTCTCAAAAATACTTTTTTTTTGTTTAAAGTTCTAAAAATGTTGGTCAGCACTCATCTTATATGAAGTTGAGAAAACAGTGAGAGAAACTTAATAATGCACTGTAAAAAAAACAACAAAAAAACAAATGAACATATTCGTTTAATTTCTGAGAGTAAGAAAGTAAAACATGAACTCAATACACTTGGGAGATGGATACACACGAAACAAAAGATTAATATAGATCAGATTCCAAAATACCAAAGATAACATGTTGAAAAAAAAATTTACAAACTAAATCTGAAGTATTTTGGACGGAGAGAGAGAGAGAAACATATGAGCAGATTTGAGAGAGATCAACCAAGAAGTGAGTTACAAATTATACAAGAGAGTTAAGAGTTGCAAACTGAGCATTACAAAGTTAATGGTAGCAGTGTTTCAGCCTAGACATGTTACAACCTAAGACATATTACAGCCTAGACACGTCACAGCCCAGACATGTTACAACCTAAGATATGTTACGGCCTAGATATGTCACAGACATGTCACAGACCAGACAATTTTACGACCTAAGACATGGTTACAGTTTAGCGCTGGAGATACTATCATTTTGGTCTTGGCTTAAAGCTAGTTTCACCAGAAACCCAATAATTTTTCTGTATTAACTATTGTGGGACATAAGAAAATAAAAACCAAGATATAGTCTTATGTTCAAATCTGAATAGGGGCTAGGGATTTTTATTCATGAGATTTAATTCTAGCACCAGTTTTGTTCTAGATGCTCGACCAACATGTCCAGAAAAGCACGTCTTGAGCTCAGAAACACACTAGACAAATTTCAATAATAATAATAACAAGAATAAATAATAATGATAGTTCCGTCTGGCTATAATATATATATATATAATTATAGCTTTTATATAGTGCTACTTTTAAGCTTAAAGCATGCTCAGGGCAAAAAGGTCCAATCTCATTTGTGGACCAGTTGGGGGGGGTATCTGGGAGAAGGTTTTCCGTGCTGCCTATAGGCGCTCAGTAAACACAACTCTTCTAGAGTTGGGTATCAAGCCTCGAACCCCCTTCATAGCTAGCCAAGACAAGCTAAGTTTAAGACTGTCGCTTGGTTGTTCAGCAACCCTAGGCTACTCATGCCAGGACAGATTTAATTTCTTGAACATGCCTAGGCTGCTCCTGTCAGCAGAGACTTTGTTCAGACTTGAATCAAAACAAATTAAAAGAGGAAATAACAAAAATTG
The DNA here is from genome assembly GCA_021533235.1 of Biomphalaria straminea. Taxonomy (NCBI): domain Eukaryota; kingdom Metazoa; phylum Mollusca; class Gastropoda; family Planorbidae; genus Biomphalaria; species Biomphalaria straminea. Next base: position 2,613,040 of record JADKLZ010000104.1, read on the forward strand.
GTATGGCACTTCATGTTGGAATTCAGTGGGAGAGAACAAGTTTGGAAATATAAGGGGGACAACCTTAGGAAAATGAAAGGGGAAACAAGTCTAAATCTAAGAACGAAGTCTAATAACAAATGCAATAGGCCTGTTTAAGGCAGTTCATAATGTTAAAAAAACAGAATGCAAGAAAAATACTAAACTAACTACACATATAAATGAACAAAATGACAAAAAAATATCATTAGTTAATGCCTCCTGTAAATAAAAATGCAATAATTTTATAAGGAAAACTTTTTTTTTTTAATGTTAATTTTTAACATTGCATCTTCTTTTCTTCTAACTAATAATAGATAATGGAAACAAGGTAAAACAAACAGAAAAAAAAAAATAGAAAAGAAAGGAGGTGTTTAAAAAAATGTTGGTGAGATTTCAAAAGCTACTGCCAGTAAAAGTAAAAAAGTCAAGTTCCCCTTTCAGACCTTGTGGTCTATAGGGCAGATGATGTAAAGGTCACCTGATTCTGTGGCCTATGGTTAACGAGGGTGTCATGTGGCCAGCACAACGACCAACCGCCTTTACTTTTCCCCAACTAATGTCAGGTACCCATTAGAGCTGGGTGGACTCAAGGGCGCCCGAAAATCCCGAAATAAAAATCCCAGCCTTCACCAGGATTTGAACCCGGGACCTCCAGTACGGAAGCCAAGCGCTTTACCGCTCAGCCACCGCGCCCTCTCTACTGCCAGTGCTGCGTGGTAAAAAAACCCCAGTTATTTCAAGTATAATGATGAAAAATAGAAATAAATGCTTATAAGTACTGGTAATGAAGCATGATCAATCTCAACAATTAGACAGAGCTTAATGTATAATAATATAATGATAATTCTAATCAATCTGCTCATGAAAGGTAAATAATAGATATGGAATGTACCTGGCATATATGGCACATTTAGTTTACTGTACACTTAGACCACCAGTCAAACCTCATGCTATAAAACTTGTTGTCATTTTCCTTCCTTCTTTGGGTGTTGGCCAAAAGATAATCTTCCTATCTGAATATGTTTTATTAGAATTTTGAGTTTTGGCACATCGACACAATTTAGGCCATGTTGTGCCTATAGATGTTTTATAAAACACTAGCTTTGTATATTAAAAGAAACTTAGCCATGTTTTAGTATATCAATTTGGCATGTTGCAATTATATTAAACTCAGTGCATATGTAACAGAGTCAATCTAATCTTTTCTATGCCTTGGGTCTGCCCCTGTTTGCAATTATTTGGTTGTATTACAAGGAAATTCTATGAAACCACTATACCTCGAAGACTTCAATACAATACCCTTATACTCTACCAAGCTCCTGGACAGCATGATGGCTTTCTAGATCCCTATGTTTCTATAATCCCAGGCACTGCCAAATTCTGATTAAACACTACAACTTTTAAAGTCTTATTCATGTGACAAGGTTTGACTCAGCCTTTATTAATTAAATGCAAAATAAAAAAAAATCTGGGTGTACCTTCATGTTAAGTAGAAAAATATAAACAACTGGTTAGTAAGGTACTGTAATGATATGAAAAGTAATTTCTTTTTACAATATATATGGCATGGCATGACATGTAGCCCTCCCCCAAAAAGATTATTTTTTTCAATGCTGCAGACAAATAATGAAAACCTCAAACCAGAAAACACATACAAAATATCTTAAAAACAAAATGATTTGCCTTTCTTGAAAAAAACAAAACAAAACAGGAACTGCAAAGCAGAGGTAAACATAATGCTAATAATAAATAATGCAGGAAATATCCACATATGTCAATATGTGGTTAACAATAAACAAAAAATGGCGCAAGAATACAAATTAACAATAATAACAATATATATGTTCAATATTCATATCTAAAATTACCTAATTAATAAAGGAGATTATATTAATATATTTAATAATGAGTGTGTGTCTTTAAGTATTTTAAATTGTTCTTATAAGTTAAAGATGTTTATAATGGAAGGAAGGTTATTCATCTACCAAGAGCACAAGGCAATATTAAGATCTGGGTTCAAACCCTTGACCAATGTGTTGTTGATAAAATGTCTTATTTTGCTTGTTTACAACCTCAAATGTCATTCAACTTATTTAAGTTTATCTTTGTGCTTTTAAATAGTCAAGCTCTTTAACAACTGTCTGGTTGAATATTTTGCCCACCATAACTTTGAAAATGGGAGGACTGAAAACTTGACTTATGACTTTTGTAACTATACATAGTTATGATATACAGCCCAGATAAAAAAATCACAGTGCACCTATACCGAAAAAATTCTACTACAGTTACATAACAGAAACAAAAGGCATTATATCATATAAGAATAACCGATCTTATATCATGTAAGGAATAACCCATCTGCTCATATAAACATGTGTATATTTATCTTTAAAAAAATTGAAGTCCAATCACAGAAATTGTAAAAATTATGAAAGAGTTGACAATATTGATCTTCATGCATTCAATAAATATTGCAGTAAAATGCGGTGTTTACAGCTGATTTTGAATGCAGCAAAGTGCGTTAGGGAATTACCATAAGTTTTTTAAACTTTTGTTTAAGAGATCGTTCTGTTACTGTAGTTACATACACTTAGCTAATTTTTTTTTGGTAGAGAAAACCAGCTGCTCATAACGCTTTTCATTTCTAAAAATATCTCAAATAAAAACAACTATACTACAGAACATAATGCTGACCATAGCAATTAAAAGCTTGAAACTGCAGTGTATAAAGCTGACCATAGAAACAAGAAAATTCATATGGCTTTGTTTTCTGTTCTAAGTTATTATGACTTGCATTTATTAAATTACAAATAATTATACTATATGTTAATGACCTTGTACTTGTTTTATATCATTCTTTAGATAGCTTAGGAGCTTAATGTGACTTTTTATAAACTGGAAATGCAAATGAATAGCTTAAAGAATTAATGTTTCCTTTGCAAAGAAAGATAATCCAGAAAATACTTCTACTTATCTTATAAAATACAGACATTACTTCAAAAACGAAGATGATTAAGCCCTACGCATGTTTCTAGGTTAATCTAGTCATGCCTGTTAACCAATAACTTAAATTCTGCCAATGGTTTTCCTTGCTGGCTCAGGTAACCCATTCCATGCTCAAATAGTACTAGGGCAGAAGGAGAATTTGTACAAATTTGTCCTAGCATATGGAACAAGGAATGAATGTAAACATGACTGAATAAGGCAATATTGTTGAAGAAAAAAAAATGTTTTGTTTGTAAACCTTACTAAGACCAAATGATTCCTACTATTTCATATTTATTCCTGTGTTAGCATATAATAAAAGCATATTATTATGTAAATTCACATATAACTTTAGAGAAATAAATTACTTGTTAAAAATTACAAACAAAAATGAGTAAGTAATGCAGAGCAACAAAAGTACGACTGATAGCCTGGAGAAAGATAGAAGGTAAAGGGAGAGAAGGACCAAATTATTTGATGGTCAAGTCAATAATCATTTTAATTTGGCCATTTCTTTTATAGAGATGAGAGCTAAATAAATAATAGTGTTCATCATATTGCCGTATACCAGAATCAATATAACAGTTGTAGACGGTGGGTAAATGCTAGCAGGGCAATACAATATATGAAAAAATAATAATCAACAAAAACTATTGCAAATGAGATTTCTGATTAGGAGGATTTCAGATCATTAAAAAAAACTACTGATATTCAAAAGGTGCTACCCCCAAAATGTCTAAGTAGTTGGTTAATTTAAATATGTTTATGCCAATGACTTCTTTTTTTAAATGGGACATGTAATTTACTGTGAACTATAAAATGGTAATTACATACAAACATTTCCTCCAAAAATCTCTTAAGTAAATTCTAGGCACTATCACATAAACAAAGCCACTGACCGGCGCTTTGACTTAAAGACTGTATGGACAATGAGTAATTACAAATGATAAGAAAAACAATTAAACAGGCAAATTATGAAGACAGTAGAGTAAGACAGCCATTGATATACACACATTTTAGGACAGGACTTCTTGCATTTATAACAGGACATGTTTAGTTCAGGACATGTTCATTTTGTACAGGACATATTCATTTAGTGCAGGACATATTCATTTAGTGCAGGACATTATCACTTTGAACAGGACATGGTTCAATTAGCATGATAAAAAAATGAAGCAGTTATGTTGGAAAAAGTATCATTAGGATGCAAAGCTATAAACCCAAAAATTTAACATGAATTTAACCATTATAGTATTTGTGTACGGGGGCCTAGTCAAATCTCAATATTTCATAGAATCAAATAAATCTAAAGTGTTTCTAAATATGGCTAGAATGTAGCCCTTTATAATGTGTGAAAGGGAAAAAAAACAACTAAATCTCAATATGGTGGAATCTAGCATAGATTTGAAAAAGATTTAAATCTCAAGAAGGAAATATCATTCTAAAATATGAGATGAAGACAATAGGAAACAAACAGAAAAATAGGTTTAATGATGTATTGGTAGTGAACATAACAGGAAGTTAGATAGAATGTGTGTACCAGGAGCTGATCCAACAAGTCAAACTTCAATACAGACAGTGGGATCTGGGGAAGCTCTGATGGTGCATTGATGACCTCATCAGGGAGACGGCCTTCCTTGTAGTAGTAGTCCAGCATGGCATCCTTCTTGGCATAAACATCATACAGCCAGGAAGTTAACCCTACGTCATCTCTGGGAATATCTTGAGCACGATACACTCTGTGTAAAAGAAAGATTTTTTTTTTAAAATACTCTACTGTATATGTGATTTTTTTTCTTTTTTTTTTATATTCCTGATATATTATTCTCAAGCACTGCTATATTAGTGGCACGGTGGCTGAGTGGTAGGCCTATATTTAATAACATTTCAGGAGATTTCCAGGCAAATCAAGAGGCAGAGGGAAATCTGTTATGTTATAAAATGGTTTAATTTAATAATTTATACACCTAAAAATTAGCACGGGTTCAAAGAAAGAGCGGGACCCACTGCGGTCGCATTTGTTGCAGTGCCTAAGGCCTTCCCTGCAAAATAGCGGCGTATGGTATGCCGCCGGTCGACTAGTATGCTTTTCACAGACGATGGAGCAGTGTTGGATTTCAGTTATTAACATGGCCACTTGCTACAACATCAAGCTGAATTCTAATTGACAAAAACAATCTAGATGCCATTATTACTAAGGTTCCACAGTTCAAGATGACCATGTGTTTGGGAAAACTTGACACTTACCACAAGGACTAAAATGGAAGTTCATAAGGCATGTGAGCACTCTACAGTGAGGCAATGATTAATGTACTACTTATGTTGATCAAGAGTGAAAAGGCAAGAAAAAGAGGGCAACAATTAGATACTCGCTAGAATAAGTCTTCCCAGCACTTCACTATCCTCAGATGGAGGAGGAACGTATCCCGAAAGTCAGCCTCTATGGATAAATCTTATACAATTCTGATGTTTTTTTTTTAGTTTACAGTAATTGGTGGAAATGCTGAACAGTTTATGTTTGTTAACTTTTCTGGAATGATGGATTCATTTATTATATTATCCACTAATGTCACAAAATATATTGGACCTGTGTAGCTGTTTGATTGTTTAGAGTGACCAGTAGTGCTATTGTGTGTGGCTGTGTGTTTGTT